>CAJQZP010000533.1:1180000-1732500 GCA_907164705.1 Parnassius apollo
ACTTACTTACTTATCTTCACGACACAATCCCTAACGGGGTAGCCAGAGAGAAAAGATCGCCAAGTGTCACGATCCTTACATACCTCTTTCGCTTCTTTCAGGTTCATTATCTTCTTCATACATGCACGTCTAGGTATCCGAGTACTCTTGACCTTCCCCTCTTCGAGTAATTTGCTCACATGGCCTTCGAAAGTTAGTCTCGATCTACCTAGACACCTTTTAATATTTACTTTCGCGCTATATATTTTCTTCACCATTCGGTCTTCACTCATTCGATCAACGTGCCCAAACCATCTGAGTACGCCCCTATCAATTTTTGTGATAAGGTCATCTTTCAATCCTGCCATATTGCGAATCTCTTTGTTTCGCTTTCGGTCGGCTATAGTAACGCCGCACATTTTACGAAGACATCGCATCTTCACTGCACTCAACTTGCTTTTATGATTCTTCTGGCATATCCAGGTTCCGCTGCCATATAACAAAGTCGGTACTAACACTGCGTTATGTATTGCAAGGTGTGCACTCTTCACTACGCCTTGCCTTTTGACTAACGCATTCAGGGCTCCATTGACTTTGTTCCCGGCAGCGACACGCCTGTCCACATCTAAATCACATCTTCCATCCCGGCTGAAAGCACTCCCCAAGTATACAATTTCATTTACCTGTTCTAGAGAGTTTTTATATTTACCATTGAGTAGACAGATACAACTTTACCGATTTGTGATTTAGTACCGAGTAGCATGTATTTTGATTTATTAGGATTTGAAACTAAGGTATTTGCTTCAAAACTTTATATGACGTTATACCAGATTTAAATAGTCATTAAATTTTTGTGTTGCATCAGTACATTCATTTGGTTTAAAGGAAATATGTAGCTGAACATCATCGGCGTATATATGGTACTTGCAGTTTGTTATACTTTTTCTGATGTCCGCATTGTACAAGGCAAAAATAAAAGGACTTAGTATTGAACCTTGCGGACCGCAAGTTGCGGTACCCCTCTCGTAATAGGAGAGCATTCAGAAACTACTCTGGAGCCGTCATTATTCGTTACTTCGACAATCTGCCTGCGATCACTAAAGTAACTAACAAACCAGTCGACTACATCAGAAGTAAACCCATACTTTAATTTTGGTAGAAGAAGATGTCTATTTATGGTGTCAAATGCGCGGGAATAGGCCATCAGAACTAAATTAGTAGCCTTACCAGAGTCTTGCGCATTGAACGCTTGATAGAATGTTATTCTGCGTCAGTCAATCACATAATTTTTTCTTAAAATTTTAGATATACATGGAAGTGTACTCATTGGCCGCAAATCCTTAAAGTAGGTAATATTCACTTTTTTGGAACTGTTCATACTAACGCTATTTGCTATAAAGTGGGAAATATATTAGTTATGAGATGGGTGTTTGTAATCTTTGTGATAGCACCTAATATATTTAAAAACTCTTTATTGAAAATAAAATAATAATATTTATATGTATAATCTGAAATAGTACCTGCATCATTATATAAAGTGGCTATGTGATATGAATTTTACAAACGTGTAATTTAAAGATGAAACTAAGGTTCATTACGTTTATAGATCAATATGTTTGTCACCAATAATTCTGTATGTGTTGTGATGAGAAAATAATTATATAATATATTTTATTAAAGTCACCGATGTTAAGTAAATATTCAAACAATGGGAAGGAACTAATCGTGTCTGTAAGCGCATTACGGAAATTATATATTTGAAACCAAGTTTGTCTGTAGGCAGTACCAATTACAATAGCCTTATATTTGCACTTACTTACCACTGATATTTGCACTTAATCACATTTGCTCCACTAACAGTGATATGGAGTGAGTGAGAATTCAAACTGGTAGCCCACGTCTGATATGAAAACCTACACTACCACCTCGAGTACGTATTTCGACCGATCTGTGAATATGTCGCAACTGATAACTAGGCACGTGAGGTGCCTGGCCTTCCTCTCTTTCCCCAACCCAGTTTATACTTAAAGCCATAACGTCCATCCTGTGACGATCCACTGCCACCACAGACTCATTATTATGGGTGAGCCAGAGTTTATAAGACCAACCTTTAAGTTTGGGTTTTTAGCTATTGTACAATAATATTATTAAAATGATTCTAAGTTAATAACAGTTAATAATATATAATAATTAAACAGAGATTTAATAGGTAAAGGTCTATGGACAGATATCTACAGGAAATTCATTATACAAGCCCTGTACACGGTTAGTTACGGAAATATTATATATATAAATGTCAAACTACCCAAGATACAGAAATTCAAAAGACAGACAAACCGCTATAATTGTAACATTGTATACGGCAAAATAACGGAAATTTATTTTAACTTTAGGACAGAGCATAGCAAAAAATATTAAGATGTATTCACGGCATGCATAATGTAGTGAAACAAGACAAAAAATACGTTAAACATAACCTCGCTTAAAAATATTAATTTTATGTAGAGAAGTAAAATATTACCAACAAACTTACGTAGTACATAGTTTATAATATGGACACAACGCATAACATTTAAAAACTCTACGATTCTTCATTGCTGAGATAAGCATCGAGCGCCATCGATACTTGCCAAGAAATTAAGTTTGGATTTTTCAATACATTCAATACATCTTATCCAAGAGGTAGTTCGGCGACATAAATCTCACTCACGGACGTCACGACCGACAAGGCGTTTATCAGCACCTTAAACCCCGGCTATTTCGTTAGTCCCAATTGGATTTTCATTTTATGCAAAGACGATCCAATTTCGAGCGGTCGGACCAGCGAGGAAGCAAGAAAGACTTTCAATCGGGATAATGCTATAGAAGAATGATCCAAATTGAATTCGTTTCGCGACTGCCCTCCCGCCGGCGCGCAAGCCCCCGATCCTACAAATACCTCCCGTCTTAAAGGGCTACGATTCAGCGAAAATTTTTGTGCTCGGTTACGTCCCTAGGATTTTTATTAAATTTTCCGCAATATCTCGCTAGATCGACGTCGCGTAGGTAGGACAATAGTAGGGGAAAGCCAATGTTCGCAAGCCGTCTTTGCAACGAAAGATATTCAAGAAACGGTTTTATCTTCGGAATCTACAATAGCGCAATATTCCACCTTTATTTGGTGCCAGTTTGAGTTTATTTTCGTCTATCAACTGGTTAGAGACTCCATATAAAATTTTATTTCAAATTTTCTATAAAGTCAGTCTGTTTCAAATTCTTTAGTCATATGTTTTCTTTTATGGTTCAGTTCTCTTTTGAAATTACTTTATTTAGTATATTTAAGGTATATATTTTAAGTTTTTCAGAGTAGCAAACTCAAAAATATCAAAAGTAGTCTGAAGGGTGGTAAAGTAGTGGATGAAAACTTCAATGTAATTATTTAGACAACATTCTAGTCCATTACCTTTTAAATAGAATAGATATATACAGATAATAGAATTTTAGATTATAACTTTGTACTTTTTATTAAAAATTCAATGGTTAAATGTGTTTAATAGTATTCAATGTTATGTGGTATAAATGTTTCTAGTATTTTTGCTCGTTACCTCGCTATCCGTCGTTCGATCCCACGCTCACCCGCTCTTGTCTTCCTTTATGACGTCACAATCACTTGGAGCTCTCAATAGTTATACAGAGTTATTATATGCAATAACCCCTCCCCTCACCCCACCAAATAGATGGAGCGACGACCGGCCATGATCCATGACTCAGGATCATGATATTTGGCATTGTTTGGATAAGGCCTACAGGGTTATGTTGAAATAATCGGCTGAATTTGCAGAGAAGGTTCAGAATAAGTAATATAAGTGAAACGGTGAAGAATAATTGATTTTAAAAAATTTCAAACATTCTCTCCTTTTTAACTTTTAAATTTAAAATGCGTAGCAATGCATACGTTTAACTGATTTTACTACGCACGCACACATCCGTAAGGGTGGATTGGTAGGCAAAAACGTTGCCCATAAATCACATTCAATTTGGGATCATTTCAAATAAAAGTAGAAGCTTTATTTACTCTTTTTTTAAATACTGCAATAACGGTATATCATTATTTATATACTAGAACTTAAATATAAAATTTGGCTACTCCGAATAATAACCCTGTATTCTGCGAAATTATAAGCGCAGTTTTCCACACAACAATTCGCTAGGGCACATCGAGTATAATTCCGGAGCGAACCCTCCCGTGATGACACTCGCCATCTTCGCGTGAATATTTTATGTATGTTACATGCGGAAGATGCTGCGGATGACACTAAGCGAAACATATTTGGCATCAACGCTTGAAACAAATGGCTCTACGCCCCGATTGCTCATAAATTGCGGGAGATAACCGTTGAAGACATAACGCGATACGATAATAACCCCCAAGGAATGAAATAATACTTCATAAAATTTTAAAAACGCACTTTATTCCCAATATTATAGGTCCTATACATATAGGTCACTGCTGAACATAGGCCTTTTCCATAGATAGGGATAATTGCATTTTATTTAATTGCATTGCACGCCTGGTATTCATTATTTTTATTATAGTTGTTTATTGTTTTGTGTTGTTATCATGAACTGCTGGTCATCTCCTGTTTAATTTCCCTGTGTCTCCTCTTACGAAACCCACGATATGATATGAGGCAGATGATTCCCTTACACTGTCACTCCATGTCTTACAATATTCTCACGTAACATAATTCATACGTGGTAGAGCCACGCTGCAGCTATATTATGGTTGTAGCACGAACGAATCGGCTCGACTAGGGAAGGACAACGCTCGCGGGAATACCAGCGTAAAGTAGCAGCTTAATGCTTCTGTGCTTTGTATGGTGAGTGTAGAGAACCGGAGAACCTTTTTACTTTTAACGAGAAATTCCATCGTAGTCCTCAGGGGTGACAGCGAATCTGCATTTTGCTTCTGATTGAAGACACAGATAGATATCTAGTAGATGTCTATTGCAGCAAAAAACACTGTACTGTGTGCTCGGTCTCATATGAAAAAATTGTATAATGTTAATTTGGAAAAAATCCCTTTAGGAACCTCAGTTGTCCTTCCCGGGATAAATGATATTTTCTGAACCAGTAGTCAAAGTAAAAATGCCTTTCAATTAGAAATATTTATATTTTTGTTAAATAAAAATCAGTCTATTCTATTCGAGTATTCAAGTCACATGAGATCTAACTTATCAGAGTGTTAATACTTATAATCCCATTACTTATAATTGGGGCGAAGTAGATGGGCACAGAATTAGCTGATGTAATCCGCTTACTGTCAATTTGTGCTCGTGCGTGGACGCCCCGATCACGAGCCTAATACTATCAGAATTAATTAATTCTTAAAGTTCCTTTTATTAAAATTATCAAGATTATTACTTGTAATATTTACTATATTCAATGATGGATTCAATGATATTAAGAATCAATAGGCTCTGACCTGGAGTATCACCGCCATCGATATATATGTGTACGTAGTACATATAACTAAATGATCACCGCAGAAAGAGAGCATCGGTTATTAAGCTTCTAATAAAAAAAATATTAAGGAAAATATGCATGTTACTAGTCAAGTGATTTTTTTTTAGAAAATTTAACCCGCTACCCTTTTTACGCGGCAGGGAATATAGCTGCAGTGTGGCTCTAACCACCACGTAAAGAGGGTATTTTTACATTTACACTACTATCAAAGAGGGTTGTTTACACTACTATCAAAAGAGGGTATGTTTACACTACTATCAAAAGAGGGTATGTTTACACTACCATTAAAAGTCAAACGTAATTTGTACCTTTTTAATGTCTTTATCTTATTTATTTTACTTTCATTGTATGTATAATCTATTTTATTTATCACCACACATCAAAACATCTGCGCTTTAACAATATTAACAGAATTATCTATTCATGTTTTAAGCAAATAATCTAATAAATAAATAAATAACGCATTTGATGTGTTTGTTGTTTAAAGCTGGTTGCAGATCTTTGGGCTGCACCAGCCATTTACCACAGGGTGGACCGTTTTCTTGTTTATAACTTTAATCTAATAAAATATATTTAACTCCGATACTTTAGTTTTGCTAAATTCAAAGATAAAGAATGCGCCTTCATAAAGGGGTGTAAAAATGCGAGAACGCTCCACAACGTCCTCAGTAACTGTCCTGTGCAGCCACCGTGCATTTGCATTGTAATAACCGTATCCCTGGATTAAACGTTATTCCTTATTTTATACGGGGTTTATTTAGGATGCAATGAGGTTTGCTACAATCTACAATAATGTAACATATATTTTGTTAAAAAGTACCGGGACTTTCTAATTCAAAAGGTCCCTCGCTTTCCTTTCTACTGTTTATTTTTTAATTATTATAAGCCATTGCTTGATTACAATTCCACCAGGTGATAAGTGGTGATGAAGTTTTGGATAATGAATTGCACTATTTAAAACTAACAAAAGCCAGTTTACTCTTTCCCAGAAGACACCCAGATTTTAGTCGCTTGGTAAAACAAGCGCTGACAAATTATTCCACTCATTGGCTGTACGCATTACGAAAGATGAAGCACACCATTTGGTTTAAATGCGTGGAATATATACAACAAGGGGTTGAAGATCTTCCAACCGAGTTGTTCATCAGTGGAAAGGGAAGGGAAGTATTAAGGCATGTAATTCCTGCACATACTCTCCGAAATACGTACTGTAGAATACCGAGAGGCTGACGTCTAAAATAAGCACAAGCTTTCATTCATTATGTTCAATGCATAAGATGTATTGATAATACGTCAAGACTTTTACACTCAAAGAAACTTTAAATATTCAAAAAATGTACAATATGATCAGAGGTTGCTAAAAATAATGAAAAAGCTTATGTTTTATTCAGTTTCTGAGTTGAATAAAGCGTTTAAGTACCGAAAGATCTTTGAAAACAAACTTTTTTTTTGGAAGAATTTCATTCGACCAACGAAAACAGAAGAAAACACGGTACAAAATAAGGACTGTAAGGAGGAAGACCTAATAGCTAAACTGGTGTGTTACCCAGGAAGTCCTCATTTTCAGCGCTGACTGCACTGGCGTGTTGTTATGTGAAGCAGTAGCCTTTGGAGTCCCATGTTCAATCACTTTTTGCTTACAGCAATGAACACTTCTGGCAAGCATTTGGTAGTATAGCATTCGGACAAATTGAAAACTTTAGCGATCAAAATTTTCCCTGCTCTTCTCGTTTGCTTTAATTTGGTAGGCGTTAATTTATTTGATGCAGCCAAATCGTCGACTGGCGCTCATTGTATGAATATCATTGAACAACTCTTTTTGGAACGAAGTTCCTTATCGCGCGTTGCGAAGGGGTGCTAGACGGAAAAAATTAAGACCAAAAGTTGTAACGATACTTTTTGCTATAGTTGTAAGCCGTGCGGCGTGCGCGTGTTTCTCTGTCTCTCTCTCTCTCTCTCTCTCTCTCTCTCTCTCTCTCTCATAGACAGCAAGCCAGTTATTTTCGTTTCGTCTTTCTATTTCTCATTGAACGATTATTTTTGTTGAGTGTATACAGGTTTTTTGTACATAATAAATAATAAAAATAATGAATCCTGATAGTGTTCCTGCACAAGTTCCGGATATTGCTGTGGGGGTAAGTAGAAATTTTATACAGACAATAATAAATGCTTATGTATTTTTAGCAAGTACGCATTATAACCTCTCTTTACTATTGTACTAACGAAGTCATACGCGTTATAATCTCTCCATTATTGTGTGTTTAGCAAGTGTACGCGTCATAACTTTAATAAATTTAAAAGCAAATTATATCTTAATACGAGTAATACAATATCAATACGTATGTCGAGAGAGAGTATATATATATATATATATATATATATATATATATATATATATATATATATATATACTCTATATAGACTCTATAGAGACATCAGATGAGTGTAGTAAGACTGATCAAGAACTTCATTCCATCCGGGTGTCCCTTGACACCTCTCAAGTTTTTTTTAATATTATAAAGGCGACAAACGAGCACATAGTTTACCTGATGACATATACATCTGTCCTTGATTAAAAATCAAAATTCAGATGTGTTTAAGCCACTTGGGTACTAAGATGGAATGCCTCGTTTCCAATGAAATTAGTCTCAGGTTCTCTACACTCACCATACGAAACAAAGCAACATTAAGCTGCTAGTTTACGCTGGTATTCTGTGAGATCGTGATTCTACACGGGTTGAGCCGACTTATTCGTGGTACAACCATGATATAGCTACAACGTGGCTATACCACGTGTTTTCAAGATTTCAATTCAAGTTTTATCACCTGTATTAATGTCGTAAGCACGTTGATTTGATGCGAGCCTGTTAGTGAGGATCAATGAGATTGTGCGGTTCCTAACGCCATTCGATCATGCGAATCTATTCGTGTGAAATCTCGTGAACGCTTCCCGATCCAATCTGTATTTTGTGCTTAATCTTTTCGTACATAATTCGCGTAATCTTGTTTATTAAATTATTTACTACTAGCTCGTTTCGTATTGTAACACTCGTTAGAGGCCAATCACATCTTTCTTCATCTATCAAAGTTAGTCAAACGTGGTGAAATTTGTTAAACCAGCGAGACCAATGTTTATTTATGCCATTTAAAGTCTATGATTGGTTCGTTTTTAAGTGACTTTTGTATTTTTTTTAAATCATTGCGCAAAGAAGTTCACAATGTAACAATTCCCGGTAGATCCATTTTCCGATGAAACCAGGTATTTTAGATCATTTTAAAAATAAAAATATGGATATAATTTTGAAATTGAAACACTCATATTTTCACTTTGTAAATAATCTTTTTAAAAATAAATTATAATTAACAGTGTCTGATATGAAAAAAAAACTTTTTTCTATAAAAGTGCCACTCTCCGGACACTCTCCGGAGTAAATGTTGTCGAAGATACTTCGCGACTCGCTCACGTCCTACACCTATAGGTTCCGGTGGGTACCTTCACTGCCGTCTTTGTGGTTGCCGCTGAAATATTGTGGACTGAGGTTCAAATCAAAATGCACGATTAATAAATACAAATAGCAAGTGGCCAGCGGTTCGACTGATTAATTAGTCGCGAAATTTTATAACTATTGACCACGGTTGAACTACGGTTGTTCACTATTGGTTGGTCACTGTATATTTCAAAAGATTTCTTTAAATTGTACGGTGGTATCAAATATCTATTGGTAGTAGCTGTTTTTCTAACACTACTGACTAACAGCTATTATCAACTAAACTAGCTAATTTTATCACTTGTGTAACTGCGGATATCAGTTACCACTTTCACTATATGTAACTGCGAATATCAGTTACGACATTTTTAGGCTAGCTAACACTTTCACTATATGTAACTGCGAATATCAGTTACGACCTTTTTAGGCTAGCTAACACTTTCACTATATGTAACTGCGAATATCAGTTACGACCTTTTTAGGCTTGCTAACAATTTCACTATATGTAACTGCGAATCTCAGTTACGACCTTTTTAGGCTAGCTAACACTTTCACTATTCACTATATACTGCTACTAGTCACTTCAGTTACCACCTGATACCACTCACGTCACTTCACTTGTCACTGGTAGTTCTTCACACTACTACTCCTACTGGTTCACGAGCCCCTAAGGTAGACTTTAGCAATACTTTACAGTGAGCCGCTTGCCATTTTCCGTTTTGCCTCTTTATTGCATAAACTTTTCACTATACAAATTGCATAAATTGCAATATTCTCTATACAAAACTAATTGCTACACTAACATGCTATACATCATTAAATCGGTAGTCTGGTACTTTATTAGTATATCATAAAGATTACTAAAAACATTAACATTGTAAAAGTTATTAAACGAAATGTCCCAAATTTTCATAATATTTGGGTACATTAATTCTTTAATTTTTATATAACTGTCAAATGCGTTTAATTATACAAAATATTCCTACGCTTCTTTAATCTATAAGCCATATGCTAATTCAATGTCATATTTATAACTCTTTTAGAACATAAAATTATTTTCATTATTTTTAGTATGAACTATTACGCAGTTAATTAAAAAACTTCTAGAGAGTTCTACGATAAGACGCGCTGTAATTGGTCGATTTTTCTTAATATAATAAAAGTTGTTTACATTACTTATCAAAACGACATTCTATACAAATATACTAAGAGTTATAAACATGCTAAACAACTATATTAATACACGTTTTCACCGTTTTGTCAGTAATTCCATTATTAATACAAAAAACAATATTCTTTATAACTTTGTTTTTTAACGTTGTTAGGCCGTCGCGAACATCTCTCCCGCCGTGCAGCGTCGCGACGATTTTCTCACAGCGGCGCTGCATCCATTTCGGTGAGCGACGTTGCTTCTACTTCGGCAGCAGCACGAGTTTCCTGGTTGGCCTCTTGATTAGGCCATTTGCTGTGCGTACCTCCACAGTGCGGATCTGTCCGTCCGCACCGGGGTAAACAGCTTCCACCCTCCCTCGTGGCCAGGTGTTACGAGGTAACTGGCCGTCAGCTATGAGGACTGGATCACCCATCTGGAGATTGGGACCTCGCCCATGGGCCTCCCGCCGGTTTTGAAGTTCCGGTAGATACTCTCGGACCCAACGCTGTCAGAACAGCGAGTATCTGGGAGCCTCGCCAGTGTCTTTTGCTACTCATATCCTTTTCATCAAATACTCCAGGTGTCGGTAGTCTCGCAGATCCTCCTAAAACGAAGTGATTTGGAGTGATGGCTTCGTCGTCGTCGCTGTCTACAGAGATGTGAGTCAATGATCTGCTATTTACTGTGTACTCCACCTCGCAGAGCAGCGTGGCTAATACTTCCTCATGCGGAGGTCTCTCATGAAGGACGGTGTATAGTGCCGTCTTCACGCACCGTATGAGACGTTCCCTCTTGGTTGCTGTTTTGTGCAGCAAATTGATAGGAAGTCGGGCGAGCTTTAGGTTGAAGCTCAGCTGATCGGTACCCGGTTTCCAGATTAATCCGAGTATCTTTTCCTCGGTTCCCTTGTTGCCCAGATCGACTGACTCAGATGCTTCATGGTCAGGTTCTAATTCATTTACAACTTCTGGTGCGTTGGAAACCCATTTTCTTAAGGTGAAGTGCGCGTTTTTGTGTATGTCGCGTACTTCATTCGATATTCGCATTGCCTCTTCCAGAGACTGGAAACTGTCGAGATAGTCATCCATATAGTGGTTTTGAATGATAGCTTCTACGGCTTCTGGATACTTGTCTATGTGTTTTTTAGCGTTCCAGTTCTTCGCAAATATGGCCGTGCAGGGTGAACTGGCTGCATCGAAAATGATCGACGTCATTCTATATTCTTGTGGAGCTTCATTACGTCGATCCCCTCTCCAGAGATAACTTAAGGCATCTCTGTCTTCGGGTCTAACTTTGACCTGCATGAACATTTCGGCTATGCCCGCGGAGACAGCGATATTTTGGCGGCGAAAACGTATCATAACCCCTGGTACTGATTGCAGTAGGTCTGGACCCGTGAGCAGGAAGTCGTTCAATGACACCCCCTTTGTTTTGGCTGCGGCATCGTGTACTATTCGAAACTTTTCTGGCTTCATTGGGTTATGGACGTCGAAATGGGGCAGGTACCATGTTCTTCCCGGTGTGCTAGTTTTCGGTGCTATCTCGGCGTATCCTCTTTGTACTAGGGAATTCATTTGTTCATCATATTTCCTTTTTAGATCTTCGTCTCGATCTAATTTTCTTTCAATAGAAACGAGCCGTTTTATTGCTGTTTCATAATTACCAGGCATCTCGATATCCTTTTTCTTCCAGAGAAGCGCTGTTTCTATGTGCCCGTCTTGTAACTGACGGGTGCTGCTATTTAGTATATCTTCAGCTTTCTTCTCTGGATCGGAGTCTGGTCTTCTCGGACTGACGATGAGAGATTCCAGCGCGAAATATTCGCGGAGTTGGTCATCTATAGTTGAAAAGGAACCAGACAAACGTTAACTAAGAAACAGAAGGGGGGAATCGAGGCTTCTCTCGATCCGGCCTCCTATAATGCCTACGTTGGGTTCGGGAACAACGTATGTGATCTCCGCAACGGAGTAACACACAAGAGCGATAACCTCTTCCTTTTCAGAAAATAGGTTCAGGCGGGGATTACGGGTCTTCCGAAGTCGTCCCGGTCCCAACGCCTTAATTCTTCGATGTGGACTGTATTATTTTGAGGGAAGAATTCCTTGGGAATAAAACAGCAATTATCTTCAAACCGTTCCGTGAGAGAGTAATTACTTTTCCCTATCACTTCACTACACTTTTTCTTTCTTCTTCTTATTGACTGCTGGTCTTGCACTTTTCCCGAACGATTCCCGAACGATTCCCGAACTTTCCCGAAGGATTCCCGAACGAATTGCAACGTTGATTGTCGTCTACATGTACCTAGGTACATGCAGGTATCGGGCCTCGGGGTAAACCCCATTACCCGGATATCCTCATACCCCATAACTATGGGGCAGTCGTTTTGGCCTATTCATGGCATAGATAGTGCTACGGTTGTAACGTAGCCGGATAAGAATTTTTTCCCGTAGTTCACCGACTAGGTCTAAGTTGGCCTTTCAGTGGCATTGTGGGCTGTTACTCGACTCTCTAATCGATATTGAGAGGAGTTCTCTTGGAAGAGGTTGCCCGTCAGGGGCCGAGTGTGCAACGGTGCAAAACCGTTGAGATGGTCATGTGGCCCGTTATCGGCACGGTTAAACATGCCGCGCGCTAGCCGGGCCACGAAGTCGGTGATGGTCTCGACTTTCAGATCGGCCGCTATGACGTCATTCCGGACGTAACGACCTGCTCCGACAATCGTCCTTAATGACAGCTTCTGCTGAGCCTGTAGTCGCCGCCTCAGAGGGTCGCTCAGAAGCGCGTACCAGGCCGGAGCAGCGTAGGTGGTAATGGTCCGGATATACATCTTGTATATCCGGAGCTTGGTCTTTATTGGCAGCTTGGATGCCAGGACCGGACGAAGCATCGCCCGCGCACATCTGGCTTTGCGGACGACGAAATCGACGTGCGCAGTCATGCGCAGCACCCGGGCGATCCGGCACCCGAGGTATGTCACGGCCTTCTCGTACGCGATCTTCTGGATGTCGAGAGTTAGCGGAGGTGGTAGATTTCTGAGACGGCGAGTGAGCAGAGCGGTCGTCTTACCAACGTTGACGACCATCCTCCACTCGTTCAGCCATGGAGGCAACAGGTCCAGCAGACGCTAGATTTTGGCAGTGGCTATATGGGCTCTTCTGGACGAAGTGAAATAGGCGCTATCGTCCGCATATAGCGCCAGCTCAACATCGTCCTCCCATTCTTACAGCCTGTCTGCCAATGTTGGTATGTCGTTCGTGTAAGCCGCGTACAAGACTGGAGACAGACAACTGCCCTGTGGGACGCCGGCACTGATGGTTCTTGTTGCGGACTCGGCGTCCTCTACGCAGACGTAGAACTTCCTGTCTTCGAGGAAAGACGCCATTAACCGCAACATAGCAGGGGGGACACTGGTCTGCTCGTGTAATTTGTATAGTAATCCTGAGTGCCACACCCGGTCGAACGCCTTCTCGATATCGAGAAAGACGCCCAACGATATGCGGCCACGATTGTACTCTGCCGCAAGCAGGTGCAGCACTCTAGTCAGCTGTGTGACTGTAGAGTGACCCCTCCTGAATCCGTGCTGCGCCGCCCGAAGTTGAATGCACGGACGGAGACGTCTCAGCAGCAATCTTTCAAACAGTTTAGCTATTTGCGGTAATAGCGTAATCGGCCTGTAGCTGGCAGCTCTACGCCTGTCCTTCCCGGGTTTCGGCAAGACGATAATTTTGCCTTTTCTCCATTCCTCCGGGAAGTGGGATGTCCGCAGTATCCCATTGTAGAGTCGACCAACAGAACAGTCGAACAACTCTACTAGGACTTTATAGGGCAGTTGTCGGAGTGCAGCGTTGGTAATCCCGTCGTGTCCGGGCGCCTTCCTCGGTTGCAGGCAGGTTACTGTCCTCCGCAGTTCGGCGGGGGAAATGAACCACTCTCCTGCAAGAGGCGGCGCAGGTAACGACAGGAACTCCTGTACGCGACTCTCCTTTATGGCATGAAGCTACATGAACTCCGCACTTGCAGGATTCGGCATAAATTTCTCCTCGAAGTGCTCTCCTAGGATATCCGCTCTGCCCTTGGCATCATAGCAGCGTTCGCCCGCACTGTTGGTCAGCGGGCAAACGGGAGGTCTGGTTTTGGTTAACTGTCGGTTCAGTTTATAGAGCGACGCATTTTGATCATCCGCCTTCCATATGCGCCGCTCCCAGGCCTCTCCTCTGTAGGCCCGGACCGCAACCGACAGTTCCTCGACAAGATGTTAAGCTGTGATTTTAGTCTTGGGCAGCGAGTACGCGCCCAGAGCTTCCTCAGTGCTCTTTTGCGCTTTATCTGCACGCTTATTTCCCGCGGCAGATCGTCACGCCTTTCTGTGATCGGGACGATCGTAGAGGCCGCGTGGAGGGCCTCCTGGATGTTTTTGGTAATTCTAGTTGCAGCGGCCTCTATGTCGTTCGCTGTATTTATGAGTTGGTGGGCTGGAGGTCTCGCCTGCAGGTGTTGTGCATAGCGCCTCCAGTCGATGCGTGTCTTGAATGCTCTGGGCGGCGTAGTCACCGCCTTAGTGCCAAGGGTTATCAGAATCGGGAGGTGCTGTGAACTCAGGTCGTATAGCACCTCTACCACTACTGGGTAGTTGACGTTCCTAGAGAGCACGATGTCTAATACATCCGGATGTTGCCTCGGGTCTGTCGGAACGTTGGTTGGCTCTTCGGGACCTAAAACGTCATAGTTGTTCCTCATAGCGTCTTCATATAGTGCACGACCCGGCGGGGTGATCACTCTGGACCCCCACGCCGGGTGTTTGGCGTTTAGGTCCCCGGCGATTATAGTAGGTGTATCGCCTTCCATCACCGTCCGGATGTCTGCGGAGCAGAATGGAATGTCCCTGGCGGGCGGTATGCTGCGTAGATCCTTATTCCCTCGCCCGCCGCCTCCATTCTTATGCCGATAGAGCGCATAGTCTGGTAAGGTGGTAGTTCCAGCTCTTGGTGGACGATGTCCCTCCTCACAAGAACCGCCGTCCCTCTGTAGGCGGCCCCTTGAGGGGTGACCTCGTCCCTTCTGTATAGGTGGTAATTTGGCAGCTTAATACGCGTCTTGGGATTTAATTTTGTCTCGCCCAGCAAAATGATGTGCAAGTCCTGTTGCTGGGCGACTGTGCGGAGTTCATGCAGCTTCTGCTGTATTCCGCCCGGGTTCCAATAGAGGAGGCGCAGATTACTCTCCTCCGTAATGCCGGGCTAATAGGTTTGCCAGCGCCTTCATGATCGCCGTGACTGGATCCGTCCCGGCTCTTATGTCAGCCAGGGCTTGAGTGCCGACCTCGATGGCAATACCAACTAAACGTTGTAAAGCGTCTGCTGTCTCGAGGCCGGTGGTAGGTGTTTTCCTTTGTGAAGGCGTTGGCAATTGTCTCGGGTGTGGATGTTCCTGGTCCTGCCCTCTTGGCTTATGGGTAGAGCGCGCTCTAGCTGTAGAGCGGGCTCTACGTTCTGATAGAGCCCTTTCTGGCACTCTACCCACGCTCTTGGTCGACTCCAGAGTAATCTGCGCCTCTGAGGCTAGTAGTCCAGATGTTGTCGGGGTAGAGGTGACAGCCTGAGGAGGCTGCGACTTCTTCCTGCTCCTCTCCCGCCTCCTCTTCTTAGATGGTTGCCGTTCTGTGGCAGGGTTGGCGGGGGGCTGTAGAGTTGCCCCGGTGGTTGCCCTTATCTCTGTGGGTTCCACCGCTTCCTTAGGTGTTACGGGTGGGGGGGGGGGCTGGTTGCCTGCCCTTCCCTGTGATGGTAATCCACCCGTCTTGCTGGATGGTTACAGCTTTTGGGCGACTCTGGGGGATCTTCTTAGGGTCCTCCGGGAGTAGCCCCGGCAAGGTAATCCCCTGCCTCCTAGCAGTCCTTCTCAGGACTGGGCAGAGGCGGTCATTTGCCGTGGGTTTTTTGCCACAATTGGCACATTTGGGTTCCTCTTCTCTACCCCGAGGGCAAAGGCTTGCTATGTGCTCCCCGGCACAGCGCACACACCTCACTGGCCTAAAGCAGTTGGCGGAGGCGTGCCCGAAGGCCTGGCATCGGTGGCACTGAGCCGGTCCTGCTTTTCTCTGCCAGGCCTCGATGACGACCCCTCTCATAAAGAGGAGCTCGTCGAACGAATTGCAAGAAAACTCGTTTACTGAGCTACCCCAGAGCTATAAGCGAAAGTGAGCTTGAGCAACTCAATTACATCAATTTGTACTATCACTCTCTCACGGTTTACTCAATAACTTTATTTGTATAAGACATACATTTATACAATTTACTTATAAAGATATCACAAAAAACCCTTTATTTATTTAACAAAATATGCTTATTTTACTCACATGTTCAAAGTTGGAATTTCTTAAATATTTAACATAGAAAGTTAAAACAATGTTTTCCACTTGAAATTATACATATCTTAACCAATACAATAGTTTAATTTACATTTTCTCTATACATTTCACTATTAAAACACTTTTAAATTTCTTATACAAAACTATCATTATTTAACTTATTCACAGGAATTTTCACATAAAAATAACACAGAATTCACCTCTTTTACACGTACAATCAATCTGAAATGTTTTACAAGTAATTTTTACATAAATTGCTGAAATTGCAAATATTTAAATTTCTACATATTTGGCCTCCTAAGTACGTGGCTAGCGTGCGTCTATGAACTCACGCTACTTGAACAACTAACTTTTGCACGGCTATCGACTATCAGTAAAAATGGAAAGTCTAATATCAACAATACTAGGTGAATAAATGATTCTACTCAATTCTCAAACGTTGAAAACTATTTCTAATCAGATTCTTATCAGTTATCATGTTTCTTATCAAACAATAAAGTGAATGTTTTCATAAATCAATCATAGAAAATAGGCATTTGTTTTCATACAAAACATATCAAACTCATATAAGACAATACTTATGCAATTAATTTCCATTAATTCTACTTATGCACAGCGATCATCTCGACCGGGGAACAAATCCTGGTCTCTAGCTTTATTTTAATATTTCTTTAAATTAACATTATTGGAAAGATGATTTCGTCCGGGGAACAAATCCGGTAACATAATTTATATCTTAAAAATTCCCTATATGAATTTATTAAGAGATATTACTAAGAAAACGACAAACTAGTCCGGCCTGGGAGTCGAACCCAAGACCTTCATATCATTAATTCGATATTTCTTTAAGATTCAACTAAGCATTTTCTTATAGGAATATTGTTGCTTGATAATTTGCTTTTTAGAAGCCCTTCGTAATCGGTTAACTAATAAATTGAAATATTCTTATAGGTGCGTCGCCAACAATAGTCCCCTCGCTCTTGTGCAGCTCATTGGCCGCGTGGACGCGCTGATACGGGGCTTTAGTATGTGCCCCGTGTAGCACCCATCCTAATTCTGTGAGCGTGGCAATTGGCTGGTGCGGCGGACCTCTTCGGATTTGAGTGGCTATCAGAAGTCTCCAATTGTCCTGTCCTATTAGGATCCTTGGGTTGCCGGAGTCATATATTAGCTGCTCTTTTATGTCTTTCAAGTGGTTGCACTTGGCTATGTCTACTGCACGCATAGTCTGTGGCCCCAAGTTTAGGCTTGCAACCGTGCGTGCTCTGAATGGCACCCTTTTGCTGTGGAGACTCTTCAGCGATACTTACATACGATAGCGGTGATCTTAAACGGGTCCAACCGCCCTGTAGCTCCAATTTGTTTTGCGATCTTTTCATCCATTAGTGAAACTGTTGACCCATCATCCAGCAGGGCGTGTATGCTTACAGCTCGCGCCAGTCCAATTACTCGCACTGGAATTATTTTTAAATAGGTTTGATGCTTTGACACAGCGAATGAGTTAGCTACGGTTTATTGAGGTTCTTTTTGTTTGACCTCAGTCTTCTCCTTTGTATTGTTATGGAGAAGTCGATTGTGTGTCGCGGTGCATCCTTCTATTCCACATTTATTGGTTTTGCATTTATGTGTCTGATTTCTATAACGTAAACAGCGGGAACATAAATTATTTTGCTTTGCGAGTTCCCATCTTTTGTTGATATCTGCTTCCTTAAATTTTTTACATTCGGATCCGTAGTGACCTTCCTTTTCGCATACTCTGCATTTCGGAGACGGTTTAGTAGTAGCCGCGTGTGCTCTGTGTACTGAGCGATTGCTTTGTGCTTCGTTTCTGGAGGCGCAAATGCACTGCAGAAGCGAGCTTGCTCGGTAATAAACTCGCTGAAGCAGCCGAGGTCTGGTCTAGAGTCGTATTTTTCGGTGTAGATTCTATACCACTGGGCACGTATAGAGTTTGGCAGTTTGTCGGTGAGGTGTCGTAGCTGCTTTGCGTTGACGAGGTAATGATGTCGCTTTAGGGCTCGAAGAGTGACGACGCTTCCCCTCACTTTGCTCGCGAATGTGCAGATGTCTCTGGGTGCTTCTGTCAGCGTGCTAATCCTCGTAACTTCTCGGTTTCTGCTTGCGCGATTGAATCTGGACGCCCAAATTGTAGCTCCAGTTCTCGCATAATCTCATCTGGCTTAGCATGCCCGATGAGTTCTGAACTGACTGTTTCCAAGGCTCTTCCTTGTAGACTTCGTCTTAGTCTAGCAGTGTTTTCAATGTCATTGAAGTAGCCTCGGGTTGTTTCGTAAATGGCACGGAATGAAAGCCACTCGGTATGTGCTCCGCTAAAGCTTGGTAGTGTCATTATAACTTTCGACGCTGCGAAAGTATGCGACGATAGTGGCGCACTCTCTAACTTTGATTTGTCAGCGAGCGCGGCTATAGCGGATGTGAGCTCCGATATAAATGGACGGAGCACCCTGTCTTCACTTATGACGGGTTCCTGGCTAGGTTTCTTTGGCATGAGATCCTTGGGTACATCTGCTGCATAGGAATCCTGGTATGTGAGCTCTGATACAATCGGTAGGAGCCCCCTGTCTTCATTAACGGTGGGTTCCTGGCTGAGCTTCTGTGGCATGTGTTCCTTTTGTGCATCTTCTGGATAAGAATCCTGGTTCGTGAGCTCCTTTTGGGGCTCACTGAGGTCGACAACGTCCGGGGTTGGCTTTGTGACGGTTTTATTAAATGGCGCCTTCCCTCCGGTGGTTGCGCCTTGATTTGACTTTTGTTTGGCTACAGAATTTTCGAGCCAAGATCGAACGTACTCACTTTTGAGTGACCATCTTCATCATAGTCGTCTGATTCGTCTTTTTCTTCTTCAGCCATCTGTAAGGAGTACTGCGCAAGTTCTAGTTTGATGTTCAATAATTCTTCACGAGCCTTCAAAATTCTTCTATTGGGCCGAAAAGTCTTCTTTGACTTCGTACTACAATCGGTGTGGCCCCTTCGGTGGCTCTTCGGTGAGGGTGTCTTCCCGGGCTGGTGGCGATGATGCACGGTTAAAGTCATCGTTGCCTTCTATATGTTCCCTCTGCTTCGTTGTGCGGGCCGTAGTGGCCGGCGCGGGCAGAGGTATCCCCCCCCTCGGGGGGGGGCAGCATGGCGCCTCAGCGCCCTCTACTGTTGACGGTGAGCGTAGTGGCATCTGGTGGTGGACGGCGGCGTTACTGGCCGACGAACCTCCTTCCAGGCCGACGGTCCACGCCTTGGCTTCCCTTCCTTGCGAACGGGTGATCAGCATCTAGAATCTGAAAAATTCTACGGTTTTAATACGGTGGTGACTATTTACCCGGTTCCGAAATACAAACGGATATATCCGGCTCGAAGGACCAACGAATATGCCGGACGGGCGAAACTCTCCTGAGTAAATGTTGTCGAAGATACTTCACGACTCGCTCACGTCCTACACCTATAGGTTCCGGTGGGTACTTTCACTGCCGTCTTTGTGGTTGCCGCTGAAATATTGTGGACTGAGGTTCAAATCAAAATGCACGATTAATAAATACAAATAGCAAGGTAGTGGCCAGCGGTTCGACTGATTAATTAGTCGCGAAATTTTATAACTATTGACCACGGTTGAACTACGGTTGTTCACTATTAGTTGGTCACTGTATATTTCAAAAGATTTCTTTAAATTGTACGGTGGTATCAAATATCTATTGATAGTAGCTGGTTTTCTAACACTACTGACTAGCAGCTATTATTAACTAAACTAGCTGATTTTATCACTTGTGTAACTGCGGATATCAGTTACCACTTTAACTATATGTAACTGCGAATATCAGTTACGACCTTTTTAGGCTAGCTAACACTTTCACTATATGTAACTGTGAATATCAGTTACGACCTTTTTAGGCTAACTAACACTTTCACTATATGTAACTGCGAATGTCAGTTACAACCTTTTTAGGCTAGCTAACACTTTCACTATTCACTATATACTGCTACTAGTCACTTCAGCTACCACCGGATACCACTCACTTCACTTCACTTGTCACTGGTAGTTTTTCACACTACTACTCCTACTGGGTCACGAGCCCCTAAGGTAGACTTTAGCAATACTTTACAGTGAGCCGCTTGCCATTTTCCGTTTTGCCTCTTTATTGCATAAACTTTTCACTATACAAATTGCATAAATTGCAATATTCTCTATACAAAACTAATTGCTACACTAACATGCTATACATCATTAAATCGGTAGTCTGGTACTTTATTAGTATATCATAAAGATTACTAAAAACATTAACATTGTAAAAAGTTATTAAACGAAATGTCCCAAATTTTCATAATATTTGGGTACATTAATTCTTTAATTTTTATATAACTGTCAAATGCGTTTAATTATACAAAATATTCCTACGCTTCTTTAATCTATAAGCTTTATGCTAATTCAATGTCATATTTATAACTCTTTTAGAACATAAAATTATTTTCATTATTTTTAGTATGATAGGACTAGATGGAGTGACGACCTGGTAAGATATGCAGGAAGTCGATGGATGCAGCGTGCTTTGTGGCATTACTTGGGGGAGGCTTATGTTCAGCAGTGGGCTTGTGAAGGGCTGTAATGATGATGATGAATGATGAACTGATAGTTATTTCTAGGGAGATGACCACGTCTGTTAAACAAACATCTCTTCCCTATGCTTCAGTAATGTTTGCTAGGATATTATTCCCTATTTGTCGCTGGAGCAACTTGTCTCACAATTGATCGATGCATTGCTTGCTCAGCATCCGCAGCGCTGACCGCTCGACCAGAATGCATTAACTCGGAAATTTGATCTCCGCTCATCCGTCTTCCATATTTAATCCCTATTTGACCGACTTGTACGCGGAAAATTGTTTTGTGGATTTACTTTAGGAATTATTTTTCTTTATTGGAATGTGTGGTTTATTATTTAAAGAAAATAAAAGATGAAATAATAAACATATTTATTCATTGCTGATACCTACTTTTACTAAATATTATTTTAATATTACATTCCTAATAAGTAACGTTGTAGAGACATGCTGCAGGTATATTATGGTTTGTAGCATGAATGCATCGGCTCGACCGGGGAAAGCCCACGCTTTCACAGAATGCCAGCGTAAAACAGCAGCTTAGTGTTGCTGTGTTTCGTATGATGAGTGTAAAAAACCGGAGACACTTTTTACTGGAAATGAGGCATTCCATCATAGTCCTCACGGCTGACAACGCATCTATATTTTGATTCTTAATTGAGGATAAGTATTGATTTGCTTGGGGCACAGTATCCACTTAACATCTGGTGGACTATAGCTCGTTTTTAACCTAATCTAATTGGGTACCAAACGCTGTAGCAACAATGAATTTATCAATAAAAATCCTAGATGCTGATTTATGAAGTGCTCGGTGGTGAATGAAAAAGTTGTTAAGGAACTTGCATGTGTCTGAGGAATTATTTTTTTATTATTAAGTTATTTTAAAAACGAGCATAGAGCAGTCCTGATGGTAAGGGGATGCTGTGAGCTTGGTCTTTCCCCAGTCAATTCGACCCATTTGTGCTACAACGATAATGTAGCTGCAGTGTGACTCTACCACTTATAAGTAACTTACATTTAAATTAAAAATATATTTTTAAAACAATGCTTTATAAAATTAAGTTATATCAATGAAAAAATATGTTCATTCTTCTAATAAGAACCTCACAGAAATGGAATGGCGCCCATCTGTGGGAAGTTATAATATTTTTTAATGATTCTTTTTTAAAAAAATGTATCTGAATTGTAATTATTAAAGTCCGTAAATTTCTAATTGTTAATTAAAAAAAAAGATAAAAAAAAAGTTACAGTCTATATACGTCCCACTGCTGGGCACAGGCCTCCGCTAATTTCTGAGAAGGTTTTAGTGCAAGGAATTGTCCGCCGCCCTGCCCCAATGCGTGTTGGCGAACTTCACATGTCTTCGAAATATATTTTTTATTTATTTCTCTGACGTGCAGGTTTCCTCACGATGTTTTCCTTCACCGCCGAGCACGTGGTAAATCAGCACTTAAAATTGCAAATTAACAATTTCATTGGTGCCGGCGGGGATCGAACCCGGTTTGCTCGCGTACTGTGAAATTTACAGCGAGCGCTAACCATCTGAGCTACCACGGCTTTGAAAAAAGATAAGTTACGAAAAAACGCAAAATGCAAACCAACTTTCTCCCTTTATGAGATGACTTATTCAGTTATTTGTACTGTACTCGTATGTATAACAAAGGGTTAACGAGCATGCGGCTCACATGATGGTAAGCGATCACCGCTGCTCATGGATTGCAGGTGCGTTGAAGTCGCACAGAGTAGGAAATTCCTAGAAAACAGAACGTTGGTAATTGCCAACTATCAAGTTGATGGAACTTAGGATTGTAAGTACACTCAGTAAAGTGAAATGAGAGTAAAATTTATAAAAAAAAATAAATCGTACCTTTGTTTGTATCCAAAATGAAGCCAAGTTTGCCGAATTTCTTTAAACTTCGCTATTGTTAGTCTATCGACATAAAATAAAAGTTCTCGTTAGTATTGACTCATGTCCAACTACGAAGGTGACTCAATGACGTCTCGCCGGAAATTGGATCGCTCCTTTTTATGGTACAGATTCCGAGGAATCGGAAAGTACGCCTCGAGTTGGAATTTTCTGAAACGGTTAATAGTGAGATAGTGGTTGCGGACGGAAATGAGATATTCTACTGGACTAAGTTTCCATTTGAAGAAATCGCCGATTGGATACGCGGTTTTGTGACCAATGATAAGGTATTTGAGGCTTACGTTAGACTTTTATTGTGCTTCGTAAGAATGATATTATATAAGAATAATTTCTAAGTAAAAAAAAACTTTCTTACCTTTTGCCGTACTAGAAATTTCTCATATATTATGTCGAGGTTTTACTTACATAATGTGCAGTGCAGTCAGATCTGGAACACTTTGTGAGTACAAATAATTGCCACAGAATTGTCATTGC
Organism: Parnassius apollo; assembly: GCA_907164705.1. Taxonomy (NCBI): domain Eukaryota; kingdom Metazoa; phylum Arthropoda; class Insecta; order Lepidoptera; family Papilionidae; genus Parnassius; species Parnassius apollo. The sequence goes on from CAJQZP010000533.1 coordinate 1,203,499, forward strand.
GTCGTTATAGTCGTCAGTTAATTCAATTATTGTAGTTAAGTTATGTGTCTCGTTTCTAATTATAGAATTTTAACACTAAGCTATATAGCTTATTATTACATAATATAACGTAAGAATTTTGAATAAAGCCATTTTACGGTTTTTATCGCGTTCAATTTTACTTATTTTTAATTCAAAAGGGGACTGAGGTGATTGACGTCCCGAGTTCAAAGCTTACCCGCAGTACCTTTAGCCTTTTAGCTATTTATTTTTGGTCCGATCTACGCAGAATGAGCTTACAGTATCTTGAAGTCTTGCAGGAAATGACAGGTATGCGTGGATTTGGTTTTAAGCAGGTGGTAGATAATACCCAGCATACTTCTCTATTAATATTATGATTTTTTTATTTTAATAGCCTCACGTATCATCCTTGGTAGGAATCGGAGCATTTTCGCAAGGATTTATGTTCTAACAAATCTGATGTAATTGCGGGACGTTTAGGATATGATCACAAACTGCAGCTTTCCCGGAGCTAGTTAGTTAGAGTTCGTAGTAGTGTTAGTAGTTCTAGGAGTTAGTGTTTCGTATCAGCTATATGTTCTTTTACGCGGGTTTTTATAGTCCTTTATAGAAATAGGTTTTTATTTTTTTTAAAGTGTGTATTCTACCATTTGAGAGGCTTACTCGGGATATAAAAAGTTCAAGGTAACAACTAAAACGTCGTCTAAGGAGTTACATTTAAATTTTCATCCTTTATTTTTCTCCCATGTATTATATCTAAGGTGGATCGTAGTTGATTAATTTATCATATGTTTAATCTAATTTTATAATATCAGAGTGTCAAAGGTATAATAATGCACAGGAGTATTCGTGATGGAACGAGGATTTAATAATATAACTACTGTGTTGCATATGTGTGTAAAGGTTATTTAAATTCTTTAATGTTGTTGAAGTCATTACATAAATATTTCTTAAACCTAAATTGGTAAAAGCCCATTAATTAATATTTTCACATATAAATTCCCGTATCTGTGAAGTGTCGGTGTGTAATATCGAAACAACTGCTAAGCTAAGTAAGTTGCAAGCCATTAAGACATTAATTACCATTTTTTTTAAATATATGTCTGTCCGTTTGTCCGGGCTAATACACAGAATAGTTGAACCGACTGCAATAAAACTTCACGAACAGATAGATATGCTTGGAGTGATCGAGGCGATATTTTATCCGAAAACGTGGAGTTTAAAAAATAACGAAACATTAACTTAAATCTATATAAACCCACATTGAGAGATCCTACTTGGGTGAAGCCGTGGCTGGTCGCTAGTTATAAATTTCACGTAAATAAAAAAAACAGTAAAGTAGTTTCAAAATTAAAAAACATGTTAATCTTTGACTATTGATTACATTTCTTACGGCGAGAAATAAATGGTTTACATTTCATTTCATATCACTCACCTAAAAGTTGTGACTTTTATTTTACGCCTACTTGCCTCATGCGCTGACAGAATACACATAAAATTAACGCGCCATTGTAAGTTATATTGACTTACATAAAAGGGCGACGCTAAGGATATTAGTGTAACTCGTGAGAGGGCTGAAGTATAAGACATGCGCTAAAAGCAGGATATCTGTAAATTCTAGTTAAGGATCAGAAAAGAGTTCGCTTCTGTACATAGTATCATATACTTCTACGTTATTTGATGCCTTATGAAATTTAAAAGTAAACCACGATTAATAAATAAGTGTCACTAACTTATTTGTTTTTTTTTCCATCAGGTAAGCTTGTAATTCTTCTGCCTCGTGATTAAATCGAGATGGTAAGTTACTTAGGTAGTTACTAATTTACAAGATAATAGAGTGGAAGTAATAAATGTTACATGTGTTTAATAAATACAACGAAGACAGTAAGATTATTTTTTAATTAATCTTTTGCTACTCTTCAGTGCATGTTAGGAGACATCGCATGACATCGAAATATATACATATATTAGAAATTATTCAAGAGGTTAATTGTTAAAAATAATAAAAGTGTGAGTAACCAGAAATAAAATAGAGAACTGCTCAGAACTGCTATATACATTCAGTATAGAGCAAATACAGTTCGACCATAGCGTAATATGTCCCTGTCACAAACACACACTGGCGTAATCCAAAAGACATAATAACATGAAGATTCTACTCGCACAATTGTTGTCCATCGGGTCCCTGGTCTCTAGACTGAGAAAACTACACACAGCTGATCTTTCTGCTATCAAATCTATTTATTATGCTCTAAGTCAATCTATATCAGCTATTGTATCACATCGTGGGGTGTTGCAGCTAAACTCACCTGGTTAAAGCTGAGAAAGCTCAAACAGCAAGACTTAAAACTGCGGTAATTTTCACTTATAGACATAATACGATGGAGCTGAACAGGTTATGGGATTCCCTCACCCAGTATCACGAGTACAAGGTATTTATATTCAAAGCTGAAGGTAACACAGGTTGGCTGTAACATTAGGACATCAAACACCCCAGTCTCCCCGTGGCCATGTATGTTGTAAGGTAAAAAGTCGAGAATCAAAACTAAGTCTAATTAAATTTGTTTAAATCCATGAAATGATTTTATTAAATGTGGGATATTCGTGTTAATTTTAACAAACATTATTTTATTATAATTTATTGTATTGTGTCAGCCGATCGGTAGTGCTGAAAGAATTTTATTTCCATACCTCCTATTCTCGAAGTACTCACCAATTATCCTTGCTCTATTAGTATTGTGTAAATATGGTAACGGTAATACACACAATTGTGTCAATAGACTGTAAGGTTGATTCCCGTTGAGGAGGGTCGCTACTTAGTTCCAATGTACACATAAATCATGGCTACCAAAGGCACAAGCGGTAAGATGCCATTGTAGTCCGCGGCCATTCAGATCGAATGAATGCACAGTGATTTACTGAGTTACTTCAGCTAGATGTTAGAGATACGTTGGATATTTTAACAACATATCACTTTTTATTTATCTGTATTTTACGAGATAAAGCCACAATAACTCAAAGTAAAAACTAAGCTTACCCGGCTAATCTTAAGTTGATAATTGTATATAACTAACATATGCAGTTTTTAATATTTGGAGAGTTGTAATTAGCAATTCTTATTACGTTTTGTAAAGACTAGTCTTTTTTTATAGAATACGCATGACATAATTACAGCTCTCTATTAAATGATATATAAAATGTTAAAAAATGACTACGAATGAAAATTATCGAAAAGAACCTAACCACCACCGTAACCCAAAGGAAAGCCTATAAACAACCAAGTACTGGGAACAAATGAACACCCACATTGAAAGCACAGATTACAAAAGAACACACACGCGAAAAGACATAATAAACTTTGCTTTGGGCTTTTACAGGAATCTCTACCAGAATGAACGAAGCGAAGAAAATAAGTACAGAAAATATGAAATACAACTAAATACATAAGTGTTTAGAATTTTGACTGCAGATAAATATTGGAAAAAATAGAAAAATTAAAATAAGAAAAATAAACCCAGAGCCTGATGATATTCCTAATGAAGCCCTAAAATTGGGAAGAAAACTCTAATATGTGCTATTACGACTCTGTTTAATAAAATACTAGAGATACAAACAATCCCTAGGAACTGGGGAGAATCTTGAATAATTTTACTATATAAAAGGAAGATCCTTCAGATATTAATAACTATTGACCTCAGCCCTGCCTATAAAATGCCTGCAAATATTCTCATTCCTAAATTCATCACGCAGAGAAACTCCAAGCATAGCCCTTTCCATAGTTCCCTTAGTGACTTTGAGCTTCCTCACATGGCCGGCAGTGAAGGACCACATCTCAGATCCATAGGTTAACTGGCAACACGCACTTTTTGTTAAATCTAGATTTGAGATTTTGAGGTTTGTCTGACGAGAAAATGTGTCACATTCTCCCGAACGCTGTCCAGCCGAGTAGAATCCGTCGATTGACCTCTCGGTCGAAGTTGGACTTACCTAGTTGGACTACTTGTCCCAGGTAAACATTTTCGTTTACAACTTGGAGCTTAGTGCTCCTAACAACCATCAGCATAGGCGTGATATGGACATTACATATGGCTTTCGGTTTGTACATGTTTATCTTAAGACCTGTCCGTTGGGAGACACTATTGAGCTCTTTGAGCATACTGCTTAGGTTATAATGTCCACATAGATAATATTGTCAACAAGGGTTTCAGAACTCTCAGATTCCTCTTCTGTAACTGTAAGAAATTCAAGGATGCTTGCACTAAAATAATTATTTACTCAGCTTTGGTACGAAGTATCTTGGAATACTGCAGCATTCACAGAAATCTAAATAATAAGGCACTAGAAATGCCTTCTACTGTCTTTTAATATGGAGACGCGTGTCGCCAGGACGTATCTATCACACATAGACAAACAATAAATACACAATTACGCCTACAAATATCTCCAGCATTTGTTTGTTGCATGGAACAAAGATTAATCTATAAACTATTGCGTTAAGGAATATTTTATAAAAACGCAAAATCTCCGGAGGCGTAGGCAATAATTAAAGTATGCGAAAAACAGAGAATGACATTGCGCGCTCGCTCTCACTTGGGCATAGTGCAGCGCAACGCACGTGCTTTTTACTAAGCGTCGTTGATCCTCCAGGAGTCTCACACCAAGATATAACTAATTAACTGAATTTGTCTCAGTAATAGACGCTTTTAGTCTTAGCTTTAGCTTTTAGACGTTTTATAATTAGAAAAACAGGATATAATAATACGTTAAGAATAAATATATCCATTTATCTTTAATAACCGAATCTTTTGGAAACTTGTAACAAAAGCATTTTATTAAATAAACAGATGTATAAATAAAATGAATACAACATTATACAAACAGCAAACGCATAAAAATATGTATGGGTGACGACACATTTATCATTTTTTACTAGTTTTAAAGATCTGTAACTGACTTTCTGTTGTTTCCTACTTTTCAGTTTCCCGGCTTCTTACAGATCGAATTAAAACTACTAAATTACATTATAATTACTTATCCTTACAATATAATTGATTAAAAATTTATCAAGTAATTTAATAGTACAAACAGATAATCGCAAAAAAATGCAGAAGGGTGTAAATAAATATTTAATGAAAAATCACATTTAATTCCCGTTTCGTTAAAACTAGGTAAGCCAAACATAATAAATTATTGATACAAAATTGTTATGTCACGTAACTGACTCCCATTCGACTCCTGCGGCCGTGTTCTTGGAAATTTACGTACGCAACAATTTTGTTTATTGCCCATACTATAAATCCATCGCTGATTTTAGCTGTGTTACTCGTAGTCATGAACCAGCTTACGAATCAATGGATATTGAAATGTGAACACAATTACAATTTCATATATACTGCTCCTTAATTTTTTTTATCGTGCTTGGATAAATAGTGATGCTGGCATGAAATATGTGCGTATTACAATTGTTAAGAATGTCTAGGACAAGGAGCTTCGTATAATTATGGTTGAACTTCACTTAAGGTAAGTTCGTTTAATCATTTAAGTATATTTCATTAAAGACAACATTATTTAAAACACTAAGTACTTATTTATGAGATTTTATGCCTTTATTTGAAAATTTGCAAGTTGTGGAGGACTTTCCGCAGTTGGATATGCTTCAAAACACCATTTTACGTTTCTGCGTCCGAAATCACAATGTGACCGAAACAAACGCTCCTCGCGGTCTTGTGGCCTACGAGTCACATGTGCGGCGACAAGGTCACGCGCTTTTACGACTTCTATTTATATTTAGATTTCTGTGGCAGCATTGTATGGAATCCTCACTTTAATATTTACTCACATAAAATCGAAAGGACACAAAAGATATTTCTTTTGCTTTTATCTGACGATCATAACCTAATTACAACTCTTAGGAGTTACGAAGATAAGCTAAATCACTTTAAGCTTCAGTCACTTTCGAATCGAAGACAGTTCCTTGACTTTACTTTCATGTATTAGCTGGTGAATGGCGTCATTGATAGTTCCTATTTACTAGCTCAATTGAATATTCATACCACATTAAAGACAAAAAAGCCGTCGTCTTTTATACTATTCGTAGAAAAAAGCACACGTTCACATCGAGGACGCTATTCTCCAATCTATAGATTGATGTTGAATTATAATACTATATATAAATTATCACATAGGTATTGTATTAATGCCATAACGACTACTTATAATAAACATGAATATAGAAAAGTTGATATTGACATATTTTCAGATATATAGAATATTTCGAAATTTAAGCGTGATTTATTACATTTATAATCCTCAATTAAATGTAATTCACATTAATATAGTATATTTTTCTTACTTGTAATATAAAGCTAAATTCTGATTAATCAATGTTTGAACAATTAATAAATGTATTACTTTTGTTATGTTTAACAGTTAAATAATTACTTATGAAAATAACAGTATGAAATTATGCATTTTTTATAGTAAATGGTGACAAACGAGTACACAGTCCACCTGATGGTAAGTGGTTGCTGTGGCCCATAGACACCTACATGTATCCTCGATTATAAATCAAAGTGCAGATGCGTTGTCACCCCTGAGGACTAAGATGGAATGCCTAATTTCCAGTAAAAAAGGTCTCTGGTTCTCTACACTCACCATACGAAACACAGCAGCATTAAGCTACTATTTCACGCTGGTATTCTGTGAGAGATCCTTCCCCGGTCGAGCCGACCCATTTGTGCTGCAACCATACTTCTAATATAACTGCAGCATGGCTCTACCAAATAAAATGAAACCAAATAAAAAGCATGGCTCTAAAAAGTAAAACATATAAAAATTAATTTCAATTATTAAATAATATTGAATTCTAATTTAATCTATTGACCTCCTATTTTTGTATTCAATTTAACTCACTACGTTTGTATAATTGTAACTATCTTATATGAAATATATGTAACACCTTAATTAAGTCTACACTTAGTATTTATAGTTTCTTGTATAAATAGTATGTTGTTATTAAAAAGTTGGTCTTTTAAACTTTATGTCACATTTATTTTTGTACTCGAAATATAGCGAACTACGAGGTACTTAATTGTAATTTGTCAAAAATATTTGTATGTTAAAGCAAAAGGTACAATGAAAAAAAAGAATGAAGGCTTTGTTGGGAAAACCTCGCAGTGTTGCTCCCAATATAACAAAAATACCCATAAATACTGCCTAAAAAGGAACCGTATCAAAACCAATTTGCACTGAAAAAAGTAAGCTTGAAGTTTGCTTTGAAGTAAAATCGAATGTATTTTATTTAAATTCTTTACAAAATGCGTCTTTTGTTTGGGACAATTCTGTCGTTTTTATATTTATCCCGCATTATTTATTCTTTGACAAATGGGAGTGAAAAATTTGCGGGAAATAAACGGGAGTCGGTTCACGAACAATTTCACCCGCTCCTAACGCGTGGCCCTGCGTGAAAGTTGACGCGAGCCCGATGGAGCGGGAAATAGGAAAAATGTTGAATCGAGTGCTCTTATCTTTTATCTTCAGCGCTTTAAATACGAGATACCCTAAGGCTGCGGTTCTTTTGAACTACTCAAATATTGTATCTGCTTCAGCAGCAGATAAAGGTCCATAGCTGGATATGTGGTTTTGCCGTTACAGGAGGCATTTCGTGTTGGCAATTTTCTCATGAGCTGGAAACATTTCCCTAAAACTCGTATAAATTATTTTTAGAGGTCCAATCTCTACAAATAATCTCAATTTTCATTATTTATAAATCTTCAGTATTGTTTAAGTCCCAAATATTCAGTTGTCTTACATGCGAGTATCAACAGCAATGGACTCAGTTAATAGGGACCTAAAGTATATAAAGAACTGATCTGACGGGTTTGGTCTTAAAGTTAACTCATCCAAATATGTATCAAAGACTTTGGCTTATCGACTCCATAATGTGCTGAAAAACTCAAGCGGCTAATGTTTTTCAGAAAGTCAAAGGTATTTTGTCGGCTCTTTACCGTTTGAAAAACTTTCTCTCGTTCAAGTAGAGCGATTATTAAGCAGACCTTTATTTTGCCCCCTTTTGACTATTTTTATATATAAGAGGGGCAAACGAGCATACGGCGCAAGTGATGGTAAGTGACTACCGTCGCCCATGAACAACTACAACACCAGGGGGATTGCAGATGAGTTGCCGGCCTTTTAAAAAAAGATATAGTGATGTTTGTTATCTTGACCTAAATGCAGATCTTTTGAATAAATGTGTCCGTCTTCATAAACACTGCATTCGATTAATTTTTAATCTTCGAAAGTATAATCACGTGTCTACTTATCGCTCTAACTTAACTGGTTTTCTATTAATCAGCGCCGTAGCTTAAGTTCAATTTACACTCTTTATTCTATCATTCAACCTCCATCTCATTTGACTCCTCGTTTTCGATGCCACGTATCTTCCACCAGGTATCTAGTTATACGTGGTGGAGCAACGCTACAGCTATATTATGGTTATAGCATGAATAAGTCGGCTCGACCATGGTAAGACCACGCTCACTTTCAGAATACCGGTGTAAAATAGCAGCTACACTTTTTCTCATCTCAATTCTACTGTGTTTCGTAAGGTGAGTGTAGGGAACTGCAGACTCTTTTTACTGGAAACGAGGCGTTCTATCTTAGTCATCAGGGACGACAACACATCTACATTTTAATTCTTAATTGAGGATGTCTTTAGGCCACAGCACCATATGTTGACTATGTGGTCATTCATTACTCTTATTCTTTAAAAAAATCTAAGTTCCAACCTTGATAGAGTACTCTATTCTACCAATACCTTGCTTCAGCGTCGTCCTTCATTGTCTTTGTCCATTCTGTTCTTCTTTGGAATGTTTCCACTTCCGAAATCAACACAGACCATCAAAAGTTACCTACCGCCTGCTAAGCAAAACCCAGCATGTTTCAACATAGTATATAAACCTAGGTTTAATTGTTAAGACAGCCCAGTAGTAATTAAGTTAGTTTGTAAGTTAACTAGTCTAGTATTCCCGTGTTATGTTATATTGTCACAGGCGTTTTTTTTATAGACGAGAGGGCAAACGAGCATGCGGCTCACCTGATGTTAAGTGACTACCGCCACCCATGATCAACCGCAACACCAGGGAAATTGCAGGTGCGTTGCCGGCCCTTTAGAAAGAAGTAAGCTATTTTCTTGAAGTTTCCCAGGTCGTACCGGTCCGGAAAAATCGCCGGTGGTAAACTATTCCACAGAGAGGTTGTACGCGGAAGAAAACTCCTTTTGAAACGTACAGTGGTGAACCGCCAAGCACCCAGACGGTGTGGATGGTATCGGGACGCTTTCCGCGTAGTGCGCTCACGAAATTTGGCGGCTGGGATTAATCCGAACAATTCCTCAGAGCACTCCCCGTGGTATATGCGAAAGAAAATGCAAAGAGATGCATGGCATTGTATCGAGCCGATCGGAAAGCACTCGGTCGTCGACGATTCGTGCCGCTCTGCGCTGGATGCGGTCAAGTGAAAGTAGCTGGTACTGGGGAGCCCCAGCCCAGAGATGGTAACAGTATTCCATGTGCGACCGAACCTGCGCCTTGTAAAGTTGCATGCGGTGTGCCGGCATGAAATACTGTCCCGCTCTGCTGAGCACGCCAAGCTTTTTAGAGGCCAATTTGGCCTTCTCTTCCAAGTGACCACGAAACTGCACGTCACGCGATATGTCGACGCCAAGGATTCCGATACTGGCTGAGGCAACAAGGGGAGTGCCTTGAAACTGAAGAGATACGACAAAGTGGTTCTTTTTAGCGGTTAAAGCGCAAACTTGTGTCTTCTGGGGGTTAAACTGGACTAGATTCAGTCGCCCCCAATCTGAGACTCTGTTCAGCAAAGACTCGACTTCAGACACAAGTTTGTCCCGGTACTTGGAGACGTTTTCCCGAGAAATATTGGCACGGCCGGTGTAAAGAGCATCACCAGTGCTGTCATCTGCATAGCAATGAATGTTACGGGTTTGCAACATATCATTGATATGCAGAAGAAACAGCGTTGGCGATAGCACGCAGCCTTGTGGAACACCAGTATTAATGGGCTTGTAATCGGAGCTCGCACCATCTACAACGACCTTGATGCTACGATCTACAAGAAAGCTGGTGATCCAATCACACAATTTCTCGGTAAGCCCATAGGAAGGGAACTTCGAAAGAAGCGCTTTGTGTCAAACCCGATCGAAGGCCTTCGCAATGTCCAAACTAACGGCCAATGCCTCCCCCTTGGACTCTACTGCCTCCGCCATATGTGAGTTAGGTAGATCACCAGCTGACCGACCTCGGCGGAAACCGTATTGGCGATCACTAATCAGCTGGTGATCCTCAAGGTACCTCATAAGCTGGCAGTTAACAATAGACTCCATTGTTTTGGAGAACAAGGAGGTGATAGCGATAGGCCGGTAGTTGGACGGATCTGAGCGGTCACCTTTTTTAGGGATCGGGTAGACGAAAGCCGCTTCCATGATTTTGGGGCTACGCCTAGGGAGTAGGAGTACCGGAAAAGACGTGTTAAAACCGGTGCCAACTCTGGAGCACACGTCCTCAGCACGATTGGGGGGGATTCCGTCAGGCCCACTCGACTTATGGATGTCCTAGGAGAGGAGTGCTTTGCAAACCGAGCGCTGCGTAAACTGCACTTCCGGCATGGAGCACTCACACCGCGGGATGGTCGGCGGCTTACTCCCCCCGTCATTGAGAGTTGAGTTGGATGCAAAGAACGAGCCTAGGAGATCGGCTTTCTCCTTTGCGGTATGGGCCAGTGAGTCGTCCTCCCTGTGCAGAGATGGAAGAGATGGCTGACATAAATTCCCCTGGACAGCTTTGTCGAGAGACCAGAATGCACGGGTTCCAGAAGGAAGGCGAACTAGTTTACTTTGCCTTGGCAATGACTCTTTTGAAGGACCTAGAGGCGGAATTCTACTTCTTTTTTAGAGCGCTGGTATTTATATCCCGGTACGTTGATGCGTCAGCCCAGGCTTGGTAGCACTCCCGCTTATAGCAATATGCTATGTTACAGGAGCGACCTAACTATGGCTGAGGTTTGCCTTCGATGGGCACCACAGAGGAAGGAGTAGAAAATTCCATACCCTGAAGTATCACATCAGCGACAGAATCCGCAACATCATTGGGATCGTCCGGCGAGAAGCAAAGCCGCCCCCAAGGGTAGGATGCAAAGACCGCATCCAATCCCAATCGGCTGACCTATAGTGCCAAACACGGCGGCAGCCTGCAGAATGCAACTGCGATTTCAGCGTGAGTGGCACCGCACACCGGACAAGACAATGGACCCAGGATCCTAAAGGGCCGTCGACGGAAATCTGATATCCGTCCAGGGAAGAGATCAGCAGAAGGTCCAACAGGGAAGGTGTATGGTCCTCCACATCTGGAATCCGTGTAGGTGAAGTAACCAGTTGTATCAGACCATATGCCAAGGCAAAATCATGAACGGATCTCCCCGCATGATCGGTGAAACGTAGAGGCACCCATAGACGCGCTGTATACGCGTAGCTAAAGGATGGACAGGTCCGATCCTTCAAGACTGCCGAGGCGTCGAGAACAGATGTCCTTTCTGACGTAAACGCAAACTCCAGCCCGAGGCACAAAGTAGTGTTCCAGTTTGTACCCCGGGTACGAGAGATACGAGACATCAGCTGGAGAGGACACCTGCGTATCGATTAGAAAGAGCAGAGCCGGCCTCGCCGTCTCGTGATGGTAGTGGACGGCGTTTAGGTTAGAGTGAAGTCCCCTAATATTGCAGAAATTCATGGACAGCGTGGCAGGGGTCACCTTGGTCTTGTTGCTCCGTTTGCCCCGAACAGTTGTAGTTTTGAGCGGAATTTTGCCTCCTCCCCCCCCGAAACAACCAAGGCCACACCCTCCTTGAATCTATCACATAATTCCGCTAACATGAGGGGGGAAGGGCCTCCGGCCAGCTGCACTCACCAGACGAAACGCGAAAGCAGAGCTTCCACTTCACGCCGATATTCTGTGAGGTCATGGTACCACCCCGGTTTGAGTACGTGCAACAGCGAAGCTGCCGCGTGGCTTTACCGCTGTATAAAAGTTAAGTTAACTTGTAAATTAGAAAATAAAAGTAATATAGGAAAAAAGTCTTCGTCTCCTTTCACTTCAATCCTCCCTAAGCTGCCTCATACGTAAGTAGCGTCTTTTGTATAACAACTAAATAAATACTGTCAACCCGGCTGCCAAGAGTGGCAAATATCGCAAAAATCCAACGACCATTAGGCAATCTATGGAGGAGGCTTGAGCAGTGGACTTTTCATTGGCTGTAACTTTAACATTTGTACTGTACTGAAACTGTAATTAATACTGATCATTGAGGCTATACAAATTATATAACTATGTAGCCATATATATATATTAAGTCTTATAGATAAGTTTAGGTTCACAAAATTATGCAGTTAGCATCTTTATGCATCATATTATCTTAAACGTGTTGTCGTATAAACTTTATCTCAAGTGCAGAGTGTAACTCCTCACGCGACGCAGATGAGCCTTTGCTACTTAATTTTCTTGGCTGCATCTTCACGTACGTTTTAATCACATCATATTTTTATGAAGGCCGAGACGTTGCCTGATTTATCAATATCTTAAAATTTTAAAGAACATATTGATGACAGGATTACTTTATCGTGCAGGATTACTTTTATATAGTAAGAGTGACCAACCAGCGTACAGACCGCCATATGGCAAGTGAATGCTGCGGATCATAGATACCTTCATCCATACTTGATTAAGAAAGGAAAATGCGCCATCACTCATCTAAGGCCAAGATCATCAGTTGAATGGGTCTCCGGTTCTAAACACGCACCATGAAAAACGAAGCCTTAAGCTATTTATTGCAATTTTATTCCCCGATCAAGCCTTATCAACCTAACGATAATATAGCTACATTATTTATATTATATTTTTAGACTTCGTAGCGCAGTGGCTAAGTGTTTGGTGCCGAAGCTGTAGCACCGCAAGTTCGATACTATTTTGGAATATGTATACCCTAGAAATAATTGTTCCAGTGTCTATTTCTATTTGTGTGTATAAAACAACTCCACGTTACATTGGAAAATATCAGTGTGTTAGTTACTTTTTAATAATAATAATGTATGTGTACCAGTTATGTTCTTATCTTATTCATCTTCTTGTAAGAGTTATTCCGGCAGTCACTTTCTTGATCATGCGTCACCACTTTGTCTGGTCTGTAGAGACGGCAGTGAGTTTATATCCTTTTACTTTTACTTTACCTTAGACTTTTATATCCTATGCACATCTACAGTTAAAAGTCAAACAGACAAAAACACTATGTTGACTATATTCATTTTTTTTAATTTGCCACGGAATAATAACTGCTTTAATAACAGCTTAATTAGTCTGCTTGGCTTAAGTTCACAATAGAATGTTCTATGTTGTTATTATTGGAATCTGCAACTGGATTGAAAACAATATTCATTTTGCAAAAGCAAGCGATAATAGCAACCTATAACTTGGGCCTTCGGGAGTCAATACGTGACCTTTGCAACGAGACAACTATTTTGACTCTTTCTTTGTTGTTTCATATTTGAAAATATTATGTACGTACGGAAAAATATAAATTAATATAAATTATATTATATTATATATACCAACGTAATGTTAAAGCTTAATATAAAAGGATGTAGTAGACAACGCTGCGGTAAAGATAAATCAAGAGGTAGCCGAATGCACAATCGCCAAGACGCCATTGTAGCCGCCGCCATTCAAGCACGATATGTATAGCCATGATTTACTAGCGTGAGACTCGTTTGGATATAATGCGGAAACTTTTGTTAGTGTTCAATCTATCCAGATGTTGAAGAGAAATATTTAACCCTTCAATACCTATAAAATCCCATGCAGTCGCATGCGTCCGTCAAATCCCGAGCGGTCGCATGTAACCGCACTGGCCCACAGCAATTTAAACTATTAAAACTTATATTTAGAGACTACTTTTCTAAGAAGAAGTTTGGCATTATAAAATCCAAACAAAACTCTCTATCCTGTGGTCTAAACAAAAGTCAGGTTTTACTTCATTACAAAAAGACTTTATGGTATTTTGACAACAAAAAACGGTTACATACTAAGCGGATGTTGGCAGCGTGAAAATCACTATTATTTCTATCTATTACTCGAAATTATTAATAAAGAAAGATAAATTATAATCACACAAAAATTTTATATCAATTTTATAATAAAACGCTATGCTAAAACACTAATAAAACACTAGAAAAATCCAAAAATCAACAACAAAACACAATAACATCCACACGAAGATGGCGTACGTAATTAACGTGAATTATAAATAAGTAGCCATCGAGTAACTGACTTTTTATTACACTAGAGGATAGAACATTTTATATTGAGCCTATAATGCTAAACTCCTTCATAGAAAAGTATTCTCAAATCATACGTATTTTTGGGTTAAAGTGCTGTGGGTGGATACGGCCGAATTCGGTCACTTGGTATTTGACGGAATATCGCCGTGACCGAATTCGGCCGCTTGGTAGCTAAGAGGTTAAGAAGGAAAAACACCAATATGAGTATATTTAACGGCTTCGTGCAGTGGCTTAGCAATGAGTGGTGGCGCTGAAGGCCACTGATTCGATTCCCGCACGGAACAAATATTTGTATGTTCTCCAAATATTTGTTCTGGGTCTGAATGTTTGTCTTTATGAAATGTTTGTTTTTGTTTAAAAATGTAGCAATATTTGTAGATTTGGTTCGGCTCAAGCCGGGAAGGAACCGCTCGTAAGAAAGAATATGTTGTTTTCGCTTTGCTATTTGTTGCTAAATTATTTTAGAAAAGAATCTTAATACAAAATAATTTACCATAATGCTACAGCAACCGAGTTACCGCCGTGCTGACATTCTGGCATAAAGCAACTCCCAAGCAATTACTCGACAGAAACATTATAATTTAACACAATACCTTTACAAAATGCAAAATTCACATTAAATCTTTTACTAATTTTAAGAAAACAAATTAAGTTTTAAAATAATTAACACTAAGTCACGTACAAAAATATTACTAAAACTAAGTCTAAATTAATATTTTTTATACAATAATTATTTTATATAATTTACATTTTGGGATGACAATGCATCCGCATTCCGCAGAAGCGTGACCTTGTCGCCGCTGTTATGTGTTGACGAACATCATTCACTATTTCGTGATTTAGTTGTGCGGGGAACGTCGTACGTGAATTAGTGTTTTTATAATGGTGAACTGCAGCATAATCAAATGTAAAAACTCATCAAGGACATTTAATTCAACTAATAAAGGCATAACATTTCGTCGGAAAGTTGAATATTTACTAATTATCATTGTTTTAACTAATTTACATCTAGATGAATACTTTACTATGATATTTACGTTTGTAAACTATCATTAATTACTTATGGTATTGCTGCATGTAAAATTACCATTGCTGCTTTTATTCTACCGTAATATACGCGACGCACGTGACGTTGACAAACTCGTCAAGCAATGTAATGTGAAACATTAGATATCATTGTGCATAGCGTATATTTATAATACGGCTACAAGCATCGATCGCACGACATTGATACCGTAACCGTATAATTAATTTGAATGAAAGTACGGATTGTATCGATGTTTGTATAAAAGATATTTTTCAAAATTTCGAACGTGTTAATATATAATTAATTAATAGATAATATTCTTAATAATGATAAAACAATAATTTCATTAAGAATGTAAATATTTGTTTCAGTTTGCGTATTAATGTCCCTAAATGTTGAGAATGCTGATAAATGTAAAGAAAAAGTTGTCTTTTTAGGAAGTATAAATAATTATATTTACTAGCACATAATTATCACTTATGTATTTCTAGATTCCCGAAAGATCCTTATATTAAAGAAAAATGGATAAATATTACGGGTAGACAGGACTGGTTCCCTATAGAAAATAGTCGAATCTGTTCAGTCCATTTTCAGATAGATGATTTTTATGTCATTGCTAAGAGACGTAAAAATACAAACATTCAAGGATCGCGTTCTGGTTTTTGCAATAAGTCATTTTGTTGCCACAAATATATTTGCGGATATTCAGTATCATCAGTATGATCAATCTTCTCTTGATAACCACATAGTCCAGTTGATTAAATGCGTTTTGGAGAAGTATATGGATATCCGGTTAAATTATTTTACAAAAAATGCGAAACAAAAAGTAGAAAAGGCAGTTTTTAAATAAATTTATTCATTTTGCGGATCAATAAACTCGTTTCGTAGAGTTGCTGACAATATTAATTGCAAGGTACTGCTACAGATACTTGTTTAGTACCCAATATAATTAATTACATTTTCAAACATAGGTAGTGTAAAGGATAAGGGTATATAGGGTATATATAACACAGTTGACGACTAAGTAAACACCATACTAAAGAAAAAAATAGGACTCACCACTCTGTTTATTAAAATTATTTCTATATTAAGTGTATCTACGCTATAACCTCGATTAATTAAACATTCTCACGATAGTAGATAGCTTGATTTTAAATAATAAATATGTACCATTCATTCTTAAGTATTATTACTGTTAAATATTTAAAAAAATGGTATATATCTATGGTTTTCTTTGCTACTTGTAATCCATTTTACTATATAAAAAGAATGTCGACACCTTTAAAAAAAATTCAATCCCTAGTATTGTTCACATATCGAAAGTGCTTGCAGTGGTGTAACATATTGGAGTAAGATGCAGCGTAATGACTATAAATTAGGGTTCATAATATATAGTGCCCTATTAGCAAATGTGTGCGAGTTTTATATCTATTTGTTAAAGTGAAAACTTCTTTAGCGGCGTTATACACTTTTTTGTAATGGGTAAAAAATGTTAAACTAGTGTCAGGACACGTGACCCTGATCGAAAATGCTTAGGACGGATGGAGAGAGAGAGACAGCCGGCGCGGCGTAGGAGAGGAAGTATCACCCTCTCTTTCTACGGCGTGGCGAAAATACTACGCCTGCTGTGTCGTTTAGGCGGCGCGGGGCACTTGCGCGATTGTATCTAATATAAATATTGTCATGTTTGTATACGATAGCGCAATAAATAAATATTGTATTCTACCACATAAATGATAGTACTTTTATACTGATAATGAAAGAAATTCGTGCAAAATTATTCTCTAACCATTCCAAAATATCAAAAATGCACAACATTAATATTCAAGTTTTCACTTCTGCCGGCACTCCCGGAGTGCAACCCGTCGTTTATTGCTTAATACGTATGTGTTAAGATGTGGCGACATTGGTTTTGGAGTTAATCGAGCGCTAATTCATTTCTACTGTCTTATTATTACGATTTCTGTGGAAACAAATCAGAAGATGGGTAGCAGTATCTTCCTAATAACGACTAAAATTAAAAAAAAAACTGCGGTTGCCATAATTATCTTCCCCTTATAAGGTAATCTAAGGGGGAGGCTTTCGTTTGGCAGTGGACTTTAAAAGTCTGTAACGGTAAGAAGAAGAAGAAGACACCTTGGTCGAAACAAATTAAAAGTTTACTTCACACTTATTCTATAAAAAGTTCTTAAAGCCGTTGATCCTGCGCTTGATCTCTCTCCGGTCGTATCGGCTTACCGTCCCATGGCACTGTGACAGTGAGGGAATAGAGAGTGCATTCGAGCTTGAGAACAAACTTGTCCACTGTAATCCCGTCTTCTGTAGATGGCTAGTCTGCACTAAGACTGGCCGCCGTGACCGAAATTCGGTCGGTATCTCTATTTATAATTTAAATTTTCAACCCTTAATAACAAATTTATTCAATCAGTTGTTTACTTAGAGGAGTCTACTTGGATCACGTTTCATATAACTTAACTTTGACCTGGTTACGTGACCCGCGTGCGGTATTCGCGAAAAGATATCTTCGAGAATATTCCGCGAGTGTATTGTGTTTTATTATATATGTAAAATTCTATGGAACATTTAATTACGCAGAAATATGAGTAAAATATTTCAAATAAACATTGAATGAAATTTCTGTTCTTAAATTTTTTTAGGAACGTTAACAAAATAGAATCTCCTGTATTATGGAGGCAGTTTACATACATAAAGTGCACAAGGACATGCATCCAGAAACGAAACAATTACTTGTAGGCCATACAAATAATTGTTCTGTGCGAGATTCGAACCCGCGGTCCTCTACGCCTTATCTCAATACCAAGCCACTGCCGCCACGAAGCTGTTTGCTTTAAAGAAAGTAAAGTAAATTTAAATTAAATAAAATGAAATACAAAAGCAAAAGTTTTACAGTACGGTAGAAAGACAGGCTCTATACACTGTCAATACCAGTGAAATTGTGAATTACAATTTTAAGTGCAGGTTTCGGCTCGACATAAAAGGAATACATCGTGAGAAAAATTACATATCTAGTAATTAAGAAAGAAACAATATATATTTGACTAACACACACCATTTAGAATCATATAATTTCATATATATTAGAATTAACCAATAGTTGGGTGATGACAAAAAGGATCTTGCCTCAGTGATTATATGTGGAATACCACAACACTGGTTTAGATTTACTTTAACTTTAGACTTTACAAACAACCAAAAAATACATAAAAACGGATATGTAATTATATCTGCGTAATAAATATAACTTATCGGTATGTGAGAAATAAAAATATATACTTTGAATGTGTTGTTAATATAATGTATCGATATGTGAGGAATAAAAAGATTTTAGACATGAAAATCTGACAACACGTACTAGAAGCGGAATATTGCTCCGCAACTTCCAGAAATGTAGAAGAGTTACGAGGGTGGATTGAAAAGTGCTCGGCCTAACCAAGAAAATAAACACATACTAAATCAGTTATATTTTTATTTTTCTACATAATCACCATCAAGTTCAATACACTTTTGCCACCTCCCCTTCCAAGCATTTAGACCGTTGAAAAAAAAATGATTCTTCCTTAGAGTCAAAATATGCGTCTACAGCTGCTTTGACCTCGTCGTTTGTCGAAAATCTTTGACCTCCCAAGTGCTTTTTTAGGTGAGGGAACAGAAAGAAGTCTGATGGTGCCAGATCAGGTGAATACGGCGGATGCGGTAACAGTTCAAAGCCACAGTTGTGAATTTCAGCCATTGACTGTACTGACGTGTGAACACGGGCGTTATCTTGATGAAACAGGACTTTTCTTCTGAGCATTCCTCGACGTTTTTCTTTTATTTCCTCTCGTAAACGACGTAGTAAGGTGCAGTAGTAATCAGTTTATAGTCTGACCCCTTTCAAGATAATCAATCATAATCACACCTTTCGAGTCCCAGAATACTGAAGCCATCACCTTATTTGCCGACAAAATCGACTTAGCCTTTTTATGGGGTGGTGAACCAGGTCTTCTACACTGTTTTGATTGTTGTTTTGTTTCCGGTGTACAGTAATGAACCCATGTTTCGTCCATAGTAACAAAACGATTCAAAAAATCATCTGCATCGGCTTCAAATAACTCCAAACATTCGCGTGAAATAGTCAATCGCGTCCTTTTTTGTTCAACTGAAAGCAGTCGCGGAACCCACCTCGCAGACACCTTGTGGAAACCCAACTCGTTGACAATGATGTTTTGAGTTCGTTCATAAGAGATGCCTATAATCTCGGCTATCTCTCTAATTTTTAATCTGCGGTCTCCCATTATTAAATCAAGTACTTTTTTAATATTTTCGTCAGTAGTTGACGTCGAAGGCCTTCCAGAGCGGGGTTCATCTTTCACACTCTCTCTACCACGCTTAAATTCTGCTATCCATTTTTTGACGGATGAATATGACAGAGCACAATTACCTAATGTACTGACCATGTCATCATGGATGGCTTTTGATGATAGCCCCTTCTTATGGAGGTACTTAATGACGGCACGCTGCTCGATTTGCTCCATTCGCGGAAATTATGTCCGATTACTTTGTTAATAAATTTATAAAATCACAACTAATTATCGCACACGTTTCGAACTTCACACAATGAACTAGTCTGAACTGAACTAAATAATGTGGGTAGATTTGATTTTTAGAATTGAATGGATCTGTGTTAGGCCGAGTACTTTTCAATCCACCCTCGTATTTTAAATAAAGAAACAAGTGCGTTGTCAGGTTTGATGACTTGAATAAAATGCTTGACACATTTAAGTAATATGTACTTACGTACTATAGAACAGCTATCTCAAACAAAAAATGTGCGCTACTCTGTGTTCGCGCGGTTGTTTTTTTATCATAGAATAAACATAGGTAGAACGACCCGTAGGTAAATTGTATTGTTAAATAGGTAAATTATATCGAGAACAATATTTAAATTTTGACATTTATTTTGTATATTATATTCGCTTATTTAATATAATATTACATAATATTATATCACAATTACATTTTAATGATATTTTTACCTGAATATTTTAAAAGGTATTTAAGTCAAATATAAAAAACATACTAAATGTATGTTTAACAAAACTTATTAACATAACATTTAAATTACAAATATTTAAATTAGAATAAAAGTCGTTCATAAATGCTGGGCACGCGAGAGTTAAAAAATGGACGAATTTATACAACTTTGACTTTGATGTGGAAACCTAAAAATAAAATAAAAGAATAATAAGCTGATTTAAACATAATGATTTCTTAAATTTACGCGAACACTACACACTGAATAAAACTATTATTTACGGATTTTATCGCGTTTAATTACTTTAATTTATTTTTATTATTATCCCGACGTTTCGGGTGCTTTACAGCACCCATGGTCACGGGGGAGACTGAGATGTTTGACGTCCCAATGTCATAGTTAGTCCGGCTCAGTTTTTCAAAACGAGCTTATAGTATCATGAAGTCTTGCAGTGGTATGCTTGGGTTTTAGTTTAATTTTGTTAATTATAGGACCCCAAGCAGATGGTAGCACCCAACGATCTTCTCTATTGAAATTTGGATGTTTTTAATTTCAATAGCCTCGCGTAACATCCTTGGTAGGAATCGGTGTTCTTTTGCGAGAATTTGTGGTTTATCAAATCTAATGTAATGGTGGGGACGATCTTGAACATGTTCGCAGACTGCAGACTTCCCGGAGCGTCGGTGCTTCACATCACTATTATGATCCTTCACGCGGGTTTTTATAGATCTCTTTGTTTGACCTATGTAAGAGAGACCACATTCACAATCTAGCTTGTACACACCTGCATCTTGTAGAGGAATATTACATTTGATGGATGGTAAAAATTGACTAATCTTCTTCAGCGGCTTGTAGTATGTCTTAATGGACGCTCGCTTCAAGATGTAGCCAATCTTGTCCGTGACTCCTCTGACAGATGGTAGTAGAGGAGGCGCGCGCTCGACTGTGGCCGGCTTCACTCGTTCACTGTGACGTAGGCGCGGGACCCGAAGCTTGTTGTCTTGCAATACTTGCTTGACGTGCTGAAGCTCCGCGGCCAGATGTTTTCTGTCACAGATCACAGAAACCAGAAATGAGCTCGCGTCATGGAAAGTGTTGAACGCCGCTCACAAACAACTGTAACACCAGGGGAATCACAGATGCGTTGCTGGCCTTTTAAAAAGGATCAGGCTTGTTTTTTGAAGTTCTATCGGTTCGGAAAATTTGCCGGTGGTAAATGACCCCACAAAGAAGTCGTGTGAGAAAGAACTAGTAAATAGCACATAATATAATGTATATGTGAAATATGTATCTCTTTCGTTACGTTTGGGCAAATTTCAATAGCTTGATATTTTCTTAATTTTTCTTCTTTTTTCTTGACTAGCCCGTACGTAACCATCCACAGCTGGACGTAGGCCGTTTCCATTTAGGAGAGGACTCACCTTAATCGTCACGTTTTGCAGAAGGGGATTGACGATGGCAGTACTGCACATTGCACTGCTACCCGTCGTTTCCAAGTATTTTACGTCTAGTTTAAACTCAATCAGCCCTATTAATAAACACAGACTTGAGCAAGGTTAACTTTATTCCTAGTTTAACGCTTAAAATATCTAATTTCAGTATTAATAAACATAGAGTAAGGAGGGAGTAAACTAATCCGAATCTACTCTCGGAATAAAAGTTAATCCTTGGCGGTACCTAGTTTAACGACTGAGTAAGCATAGACTAGTCGCGTTATTTGACATTTTGTAAAACTTTACGATTACGCGCGTTGTTACCCCTGTTAAACTCATAAGTTGTAAGCACTAGTAACAAAAACAGCATAATGGATTAAAATGCCAAGAAGTGATGTGGAGCAGAACAAAGTGATTGCAGGTTTTTATTAATTATGTGGATTTAGACAAGTGATTGGGGCTATTGATTGCTACATATTCTAATCCCGAAAGTCGCTGGAAACATCGGACAATACTACATAAACAGGAAAGGATACAGTTCAATAAATGTACAAGTAAGTTTTATAGCACCTAGCTAGCCCATCTTTGCCGTACTTAGTTATTTTCTTAGATTCAATTCAATCACCTCAATCTATTATTTTATATTAAAGAAGTTATGAGTACTTTATTCCAGGTTGTGTCAAATGCAAATTTAGAGTTCATGGATACAGTGGCACATTGGCAAGGCAGCACACATGACTCAAGAATGTTTAATTATCGTCGCATCAAAACAAACGTTTGAGCAATCAGAACTTAAAGGCAAACTTCTCCGAGATTCCGGTTATGCTTGTACTTCTTATTTATACACTCCTATCCTGCATCCTAATAAACAAAAGGAAGAATGTACAACCGGTCGCACATCTGGTGGCCCCGTTACACTGTAGAACCATCGGTTATGCTTTGGAGGGAAGCAAAGGTTTCGGTGTTTACTGCGAGGACTAAATACTAAGTAAGAGCATACAAAACTATATACATTGCAATGCAAAAGCAAGATCTGCTTGAGGATGTAGTATAAGGAGATGATGAAAATATATCAGTCACACAATTAGTAAATAACTCCGTTAGAGGAAATTTTGTTCGGACAGCATTTATTAATGATTTTTTAAATAAATATATAATAATTACATGCACAAAAGATTTTATTTATCCCCAAAAAACAAAACAAAAATGGTTATTTAATTAATTTTGACCTTCACGCTCTTTTCTTAATTCTAAAATTTCTTTACAAATAATATTAAAAATGATTATATTTAGAACTTAGTTTTTCCACCGAGTCCGAAAACAACACAAGGAACAAGGAACAACCCGTAACACTTATCTCTTGTCAAACTCAAAATATTGCCTGTCACTGTCATTAATGTCATCATCAAGCATTGAATTCATTCACTAATCATTCACTGACTCACTCTTTTTTACTTTTAAAATAAGTGGGTTGCCATAGCGCAAGCCTTAATCCAGGCGTAAGGATGTATAGTTAAACATCCAAATAAAAAGAGGTGCACCACCGAAAAAACAAAAGAAAAACAGAGCCAACAAATAAAAAAATGTATAGTAATAGTCCGAGGTTACTCCATGCTTATTAATAACATTGTAATAACGAAGTAAATAGTCAGTTACTCTGAAATTAGCTAGTCCAAGTGTAACTTCGAATTAAGGTTGGAATAAGCAATTTTTATTAATAAAGCAGAATGGTTATACCACCATCTAGCAGGAGCCATAAGACTTTTTGCAATTACCCACAGTCATCTATGACTACAACCATGTGACGAAATGTGGTGAATAATTCCCTTACGCCATCACCACACGGTAAATATTATATTAATTTAAAAAAATACAACTTAGACATCTATAGTTACTAATTGACTTAAAACATATTGACTTATCATTTAGTAACGATCGATGTCTGGCGCATTTTGAATATATTGCAAAACAATTGCATTCACACTAGCAGTGACTTGCATCCCATTAGAATTGAATGAGACTATTGCGAGGGTTAAACTACTGAGTGACGATGCAATGGACCCACGTCATTCCATTGCTAGCGACAGTAACATGCTATTATCGGCTGTCATTTAGGCTTGAATAGGTTCACCAGTAGTTAGATTTACGAGATTGCCTTCACTACACAATGCAAGTGCTGGAATATGTGGTCACTAGTTATTGTCGCTTATTGCAACTACTATATAAGTACTTTAACAATGAAATCTACCGTTAGCGTGACAGCCTAAAGTTATAGGCCTCCTCCATGGATTGCTTCATAGTGAGGATATTTTGTATAGTTACAATGCTTGGCAAGCAAGCTGGCAACTTGGCAGACGGCTCTACCACATTATTACAGTCACATTTTTTATATGATGAATTATATATTTTTTATAATATAGTAAACAGACAACCTAACAGTCAATTGTCTGATATATTTCTCCGTAATTAGGCTATGGTCTGATGGTAAAGTATTTCTGTAACCGATTGACACTTACACCTGATTTCATATAAACAGTAGGCCAATACAGACAGCAAGAAAGGCGGAAGCATTTTCACCTTCAGTACTGAGATAAAATGTTTCTTTGTTTTAATGGTCTGAGGCAGGCTAAGAACATTTAAATTATTAGCCGTTGATAAATTATTTAATCCGTAGTATAAAACTAAAATTACGAACACACTGGTCACTTGGTCACTCTGGTTATAATATTATATTCTTTACTACTTATGTTGGAGTATCTGTTTGTGATCGTGTAGCTTCTTCGCATCTTCCGCGGGGAGTGCTCTGAGGAATTGTTCGGACTAATTCCAGCCGCACAATTTCATCATCGCACATCAAGACAAAACTCACGATATCATCCATACAATCTGGATGACTGGCGGTCCACCACCGTGCGATTTAAAAGAAATTTTCTTCCTTGCACGAATTCCTTGTAGAATCGACTACCACCAGAGATTTTTCCGGACCGATACGACTTAGGGACCTTCAAGAAAAGAGCCTACTCCATTTTAAAAGGCCGGCAACGCATCTGCAATTCCCCTGGCGTTGCAGTTGCTCATGGGCGGTGGTAACCACTTACCATCAGGTGAGAAGTACGCTCGTTTGCACCCTCTCCTATAAAAGAAAAAAAAAGCTTCTGAACAACGTCACCGATTTGTTTTGTCGAGACGATGGTTGATAGCCATTCTACAATACGATTAGCAAGGTGAGGTGGATTTTTTTTACTCGAGTTACTCGAGTTGATATGTGTTCTGACTCGAGCCTTGTTACTCAAGTCGGTGCCCGTAGTGCAATGCAGCCAGTAAAAAGCATTAGAGGCTTTGAGTCTTCCAAGCAATGCGAACAAGGCAAGGTTAGCTGATAGGATAGCGGTAGTAAAATTATTTTTAAGAACCCCATTTTACCAATACGCGTGACAGTTTGTTCAGATGTGCATACCATGTTATATACGTCCCTAAAAGGAACACCGGGTTGTTTGTTACCTACTGCATATTTAGAGTTCAAGATTTTTTCCTAGTAAAAAGTTATCGTCGTTTTTATATTGCAGCAAACCTTATTGCACCGCAAAGATAAAAACCGTATAAAATAAGGAATAACGTTTAATCCAGGGATACGGTTATTACAATGCAAATGCACGGTGGCTGCACAGGACAGTTACTGAGGACGTTGTGGAGCGTTCTCGCATTTTCATCCTTTGTCAGATGTACATTTTATGCATTATAATTTAATATTAAATATGTAATAAAGTGTTTAGTGTTAAACTTAAATTAAAAACGCATTATATGGCCTGTCTTTTTTGACTGTTGACAATACAATTGCAGGCTCAATGCCACTTTTTACATTTAATTATAATACATAATTATTAAAATATAACAGGTCTCTAATCTTAAAATAAATATATCTATACATATAATAAAACAGTAACGAAAGAAAAACTGTACATTGAGTATTTTCGAGAAAAAATAAGTGGCTTTTGTTAGAAAAACGTAACTGATGACAAAAAGTGACTTTTTAGAATTTTTGTCTGTTTGTCTGTGTGTATGGTACGGCTTCACGCCAAAATTACTGGATAGATTGAATTGAAATTCAGCAAAAATGTTCTTTGTAAACCAAGGAAGGCTTTAGGCTACATATTATTACACCGTATGTTATAGGAGGTAAGCTGTATTTATTTTAAAAGGTTTTTCTGGAATGCACAAAATAATGGAATGCACAAAATGACATGTTATTAGTTAAAATAACAATAAAAATTTAACTCTGGGAATATAATAATCACGCTATTTTTATAAAGGAGCGGGGCAGTAATATTATGAATTGCAAGGGAACAGCTGTTTACAATATGTCAAAATTTTAACAACAAGTTTAGCGGTTAGGTCAGGCGACCGTTTACCGCATTAAATGGTGCGAGTTTAAATCCCATAATATTGTTTTGAAAAATCGTAATTTTTGTTTAATTTTTGCACTTTTTATGTGCATTAGGAAATCTGAGAACTTTTCATGTCCTACCTAATTGTATGGAGAGTTTCACACCAATATTACTAAACAGATTGATTGGTGGTAAAACAAGTTACAATATCATAAAGTCAAGTCATACTTTTGGTTCTAAGTTATATCTTACCAAGCACATTTGTTGCAGGTAATTGATTTAAGTATGTAATGCTTAGTTTTGTTCCTTGCTGCTGTTACCATATTTTTTAATGCAAAAATAATGTACTTGTCTATTAAATTAACGACAATTTAGTTTTAATTCATAATTTAATTAATTCATTTGGGTAAATAATATGTAGTTTCCGTTTTCTAACTAGATGGAGTTGGCATTGAGTTAGATCTCGCTATGGTTTCGTTTCCAAAAAGTAATGTTATAGGTGCCGATGGGCTGCTCTCATCTTATAGAAACAGGGGTTACCTTTGTTGTCTGTGTTGGTTGATGTGTTTAATTTTACTGCGAATAATTATTATCTTTCTACTTACTAGCAATTCTTATTTCTTACGTACTTATTCGATTACTTTTCATTGTTTTGAATATCGTTAGTATCGGATTAAGAAGGAATTTTAGCTATGCCTTTTTAGAAAAAGATCAAATCTGTCTCGAAACTCAAGGGTTTCTAAGATGCGCAGGTTAGTTCGATGTCTCGAAACCGATGCAGAGCGTGAACAACGGCTATATGCTAACCGTGAGCGTAATGCACTAAGTTTGTCCGCAGAAACTAGCACGCAGTGTCAATTACGATTAGAATTTAAACGAGTCCGCACTACTGCTTCTCGATCGCAGGAAAGTGTGGAACAACGAGAAATGTGTTTAGCTATCGACCGGAATCGTCATTCTTTGTTTCGCGCATCCGAAACAGTTACACAGAGGGATCAGAGGTTGAGTCTTCAGAATATCCGCTCTGAGACTGCTCGATCACTTGAGAGCAGTCAGGAGCGTGAGATACGACTTGCGCGTGACGTGACGTGAGAACGTGGCAAAGCCAAGGGTACAGCTATAGTTAATAAAGAATTGTTTTAAAAGTGATTTGCAATATTATTGTTAATTCAGTGTACCCATGGGATCCGGTACATTCCGCATCGGATCGGTGAAATATACGGGATAAAAAGTTTTTTTTTTATATAGGTGTTAAGTCTAGGCAACATATAGGCTATAATTTATTTTGGAAAATGGAACACCTGATGCAGAACCGCAACAGACCAGCTAAAGTATAAGGGATATAAAAATGGTGCCATAGCAAAAAATATTCCACGTGAAGAGTATTTTCTGCTGTAAGAATAAATTTGAAGATCTGGAACACCTGTTGTGGAACTCCAAAGCCCAGCGACATTATAACATATATAGCAATGACGTCTTAGCAAAAGTTGTTTAGTCTGATGGGTATTTCTGTTGTCTTACAAAAGTGAAAGATCGGGAACGTCTCGACTCGTCTCGCGCATCACGTTGTTTTCCCATCCCCGGGCGCTTAGAATTCGACATCAGATATTTCAGATCTTCGATGTTTCCGACCCCATTGTCGCTGGCATAAGCAACATCATCAACGTGCGAAGTTGCGGGCAGCAGCTAGTAAAGTTATATAACACGTTATATTTCAATATGAGATAGTCAACAATTACGAACTTATATGTACTAGTGATCACCTAGTGGTCGAAATTAGACCGTAGTCACAGAATAAATAATAGTACTACGTACCGTAGTTCATAAAATGTTTAGGTTTACTTAATAAACAAGTTGTACTTCATTTTCAACTGCACATTAATATGTAATAAAAAAAGATATCTAAATAACAAAATAACAAATAAGCGTTTTTTTCGTTGATAACAAAAACAGACAGTTACAAATATAAGCTACCGATGCCTCTTCACCTCTGATAACTAAGATGGAATACCTATCCTTCAGACTGAAATACAGCAGTGCACTGTTGTATTGTTTGGCGATAGAGGTAGGTGAGGTGAGGAACTCCTGAAGGTCGGTCTTTAGAAAAGGCGTCTTACTGCTTTGCTCCATAATTTAGTAATTATTATATTTTTTCTTTCATTGCTCCATAACCCCATAAAAAATGAGGTGAGGCCTGCAGCAGTGGGATGTATACAGGCTGTAATTTTACTCCACTATACACTACTCTACATTTTGATAAATAATCATTATGCGTGGTAGACTCACACTACTACACTACACTACACGTTAAATGATAGCTCTGCAAAACGAATTGGTGCGCGGTGCTTCCCATATATGGATATATGGGAAGCACCGCGCTCTCACGACATACTAGCGTATCATAACATTCTAAAGGCTAGCAATGCACCTGCATTTCCTCTGGTGTTGCAGATGTTCCTGTGTGGTAGTGATTAATTACTTATTTCCGCGGTATTATTACTAAAAATCTAAAGGAGATCGATAATTAAGCATTTATTGTACCCTTTTGAAGGTCTGGCTATTTTTATCAGAACCTTAATTGTTTACACTCTTGAAATAGACAGTAGGTTTGGCTATTAGATCTTAATTTGTATTCTAAATTAATTAAATACATAATTCTGCGGAACCTTATTTCGATGAAAATATCTTTATTCCGATATATTTGGTTCCTAATTACGAGTGTAAAAAATGCAAAGGAAAGAGGTAGGAAGAATAATAAACGGTGCTAATTATCTTACAACCAAAACTATTATATTTTAAAAAATATGAATAATCATCCCGTGAGTATAGACTTGACAAGTTTATTTTATTTTTAACAATGCAATTAATTAATTGTCAAGGTGTTATTGACCAATTTTGATTTTCTTTCACAAAACCTACAGCGAGAGCAAGTTTTCTAGAAGTATTATTTTTGCACCATTAGATACATATATTGATTAATTGCGTAGTAAGCATCCAGTCACGTTCTGTCTCCCGGAGAGGCGAAAAGTGGATTGCAGAGGCCCGTCTGGCTACGTTGAATGTATGTGGGGCAATGAATGATAAAATGGATGAAGTATGCGATATGATGTATGATAGAGGAATAGATGTGTTATGTGTAAATGAGACGAAAAGGAAGGGGAAGGATGTCACTATACATGGCATGTATACCGCATACTGGTCTGGTGTAGACGAGATCGAGCGGGCATGCCAGGGGGTAGGTATCATCCTTTCAGAAAGAATGGGCCAATGTGTGAAAGAGTATGAATGTGTAAGCCCAAGACTGCTATGGATACGAATGAAAGTGGGCTTAAAGAAGTTGTTTGTGTTAGGGGTCTACGCCCCAGACATGTCTAAGCCCACTTATATCCGAGAGCAGTTGTGGGAAATGGTAAGGATGGTGTTAATGAAGTGTAAGGGAAATGCAAATATTATTATGCTAGGAGATTTTAATAGAAGGGTTGGGGTCAGGAGGCTTGGTTATGAAAGGATAATGGGAACGTTTGCTGATGAAAGTATAAATGAGAATGGTGAAAGTCTCCTCACCGTATGTATGGAAAATAATCTTTTTGTGACGAACACTTGCTTTCGCCACAAGAGGGTTCACATGTATACTTGGGAAAGAGGTGACGATAGAAGCATGATAGATTTCATAATTGTGGATGAAAGATTGAGGGGCGCAGTGGTAGATACGAGAGTTTACCGGGGTTCTAACGTAGGAACGGATCATTATTTAGTTTTATGCCGAATTAATGGTCTATTCAGGCGTTGGCGCCATCGATCGTCTGTGTCTACCACTGCGTTACAGCGTATTAGAACAGAAAGGTTACAAGATGAAAGTGATAAAAACAAGTTCAAATGTAGACTGAAAGAAAATATAAGTGGTTTGGACGAATTATGTATGATGGAGTTAGACTTGGAGAATATATGGCAAAATGTAAAGAAAGGTTTAGTGGATGCAGCTACCGAAGTATGTGGTGTTAGTAAGAGAAAGAATGAAAGGAAAAATAATACGTTATGGTGGGATGATGAGATACGTATGGAAGTTGAAGCAAAGAAGAGAGCATGGCTAGATTTACTAGCAACAAAGGCTGCTAATTCTAGTGGTACGAATGGTGATATTGAAAGAAAAAGGCAGTCTTTAGACATCTTAATAAGAGAGTAAAAGAAGTAGTTGAAAGAAAAAAGCAAGAAAGAACGGATAAGAATGATAGAAGAATATCGGATAACTTCCAGGCAAATATTAAAATGTTCTGGAAACTTGTAAGAACTGCCAGGGGACATTCGAAACAGCCTATGATGAATGCTATAAGAGACGAGAATGGCTACATTCTGAATGATGAAGTTTTGAGTTTAAAGAGATGGAAGGAATATTTTGAAAGCGTGTTTATGAGTGAAGAGACAACGTGTGTACTAAGTGAAGTAGAAACACCGAAAGAAGAGGAAAGAGGTAGCGAGATAAGTATAGATGAAATAATGAAAGCAATGAAAAGCTTGAAAGCAGGTAAGGCTGCCGGATATGATAGAGTTTCACTCGAAATGCTAAGGGCTGGAGAGGAAGTGGTGCCAGGCCTGCTGCACACCTTGTTTAATTTATGCTGGGAACTGAAGCGGGTACCGGTAGACTGGTGCAAAGCCGTGATAGTCCCAGTATATAAAGGAAGAGGGTTGCAGCGGGACTGTAAAAACTACCGTGGCATCAGCCTTCTTAGCATTGTGGGAAAACTGTATGCTAAGGTACTGATTGAAAGGGTCATGAAAGAAACTGATGGAAAAATTTGGGATGTGCAAGCGGGATTTAGAAAGGGAATGGGATGTACAGATCAAGTCTTTTCCATGCGCATGATCGCGGAGAAGTTTCTGGCCAAAAACCAAAAGGTTTTTTGTGCGTTCATGGACTTGGAAAAGGCCTATGACAGAGTGGATAGGGATTTGCTATGGCAAACACTGAACTCATTTGGGTTGAGCGCTGGCTTGATACAGGCATTGGAGTCTCTTTATAGGGACTCTAGTGCTTGTGTTAGGATCAACGTGGTCTACTCGGACTGGTTTGACATCCATAAAGGTGTCAGACAGGGCTGTGTGGCTTCCCCGTGGCTGTTCAACCTATTTATGGACAGTTGTTTGCAAAATTTGAAAGTTGAAGAATGCGGATTAAGAATGGGTGAGTTAACCGTCAAATGCCTTTTGTACGCCGATGATCAAGTTATTCTTGCGTCGTCGGCGGCCGAGTTGCAAATGATGGTTACATTAATGAACGGATCATTAAAAGAAAGGTGTATGAAAGTGAACGCAAGTAAGACGAAGGTTATGGTTTTTGAAAGAGAAGAAAGTAAAACGATTTGTGAAATAAGAATAGAAGGGGAGTTGATCGAGCAAGTAGATGAGTTTGTATATTTGGGCTGCGTATTTAGCAGGGATGGGAGATATGATAAGGATATAGAACGACGAGTGAATGCGGGAAATAGAGTAAATGGGGCCTTGCACTCTATTGTGAAGAGTCAAAATGTGTCGAAAAAGGCACGTATGGCAATTCACAATGCTGTGATGGTCCCTACTTTAACGTATGGTAGTGAAAGTTGGGTGTGGCAGAAGAAGCACGAGAGTAGAATAAACGCAGTAGAAATGCGGTCGTTAAGGAGTATGTTAGGGCTGAATCTGAATGACAGGGTAAGAAATTGTGTAATAAGAGAAGAGTGTGGTTTGCAAGATGATGTTGTGACCAGGATTAAGAAAGGAATGCTTCGGTGGTTTGGTCATGTGGAAAGAATGAATGAGGAAAGAGTGACAAAGAAAATTTATGTTGCAGAGGTGAATGGCAGAGTCGGAAAGGGACGTCCTAGGCGAAAATTTATCGACCAAATTGGCGATTTATTGAAAACGGGCCAAATTAGGAGTACCCTTAACCGACGAGCATGTATGCGTAGGTGTATGGATGTGAAGGAGGCAAGAGAGGTGTGTCAGGATCGTGCCAAATGGAAGTCTGTAGTCTCTGCCTACCCCTCTGGGTGACAGGCGTGAGTGTTTATGTTATGTAAGCATCCATTCTCATAATCGATACGAGCATTTGATACTTATGAAATTAAATCCTATTTTACCTAATATACAAATTCAAACGATTTATTGTAAATTAAGTGTTTCATTTGGCATTAATTTAAAATATGATGTTCTTACAACTTAACTACCCTTTTCGGGCAATACGATATGTATTATATTTAATAGGTCTGTGCCTGATATAACTGAATAAAGTTGTTAGTTATAAGAATTAAACATTAACCAAAATTATATAGCATGATAATAAAATAAATTAAACGTAATAAGTAATTGGATTTATTGTAGATTATTTTAATTTTATAGATATTCTTCCAAATTATGAAAACAGCTTTTATTATTTAATGGGTTTATTATTTAATGGGTGTAATTTTTATTCATTACTAATATTCAGTGGTAATTTATTAAAAAAATTAACTGAAGGTAAGAAAACTTTTGTGAATGATTATCCAAAATCCATAAATGCTTACAACTACTTATCTAAGTTTGTGAAAGTCTAATATACATCGGAATATCGTTTCATACCAAAAGGTGTTGTTTTTTGATTCCGAGTATTAAAAATGAAAGATTTTTGCATAATTTATGTATAGATAAATACTTCATTGCAAAATCATCTTAAATATCATATAATACTTGCTAAAAATTACATCGAATTGTATATGAACTTAAAACCTAGCTTTCCCATACAATGAATTAACAAAATATCGAAATAGATCACATTTGCCATGCTATAATTTGTGAACGAAGCGCAAAACGAAAAGGGCCTAATCATAAAAATATTTCAAGCTTTTCATCCTAGTCCTCAGGGATGAAAATGCATCCGTATTTTGATTTTTAAAAGAGGATAGATGTAGATGCTGTGGTCTATATATATATGTATATATATATATATATATATATATATATATATATATATATATATATATACATATATCCACTAGCACTACACTGTGCTATAAAGAACAGTGGTCTTAAAAGTCTGTTGATGATACTTTTTATTCGACTATTTGAGAACAGTTTCGATATTAATGTAATTTTTAACAGTAATCTTAATTCATCAGCTAATTAATTACTCATCCCTCTTTGTTTTACCGAAATCCTCCGTAACCCTTGATAACTTTAATGTGCTTAAAAAGCTCTGAAAGGATTACTTCTAAAGTAAATTAATCGTGACGATGCATCAAAATGATGTGTTGACGTTAAACCACCTCGGACCAGTCCCCGATTTGTTTTTATTAGGGTTGAGAGGCTTCGGGTGTTTTTTTTTATTTAGTAATGTGTAATTTAATGTTCGAAGTATGAGATTGTCCGTGTTTGGAGCATATTTTATTTATTCTGATTTTTCAAGTTAATGTTAGTCTTCGTGTAAGTAATTTTTGGACATTTTTGCTGTTCAAAATTATTGGAAAGCGGAGAAAATCATATATTTGTAGGATTGTCACTATGTAATGTTTGCTTCTTCTGGTACCAAAACAGTGGTAGTAGTTAATTTAGCTCACGTTCTGTATTCATGTATATAAATAGAGAATTAAATATATAATAAAATAAATAGAGAATTAAACATATAAGACAAAACGTACAAGGAGTGTAAAAACCTTATACTAAAATGGGCGCAAACACCAATACTTGCTTAAATGGAGACCCCAATCAACTATAAGTTTTGTGAAGATAAATATTATGAACACGTGATTTGAGATCAGGTGCTTGAGACTTATGAGTTCTGAGTAAATAGCATACATACATATTAATTCATAAAATAAACTTTCCTGTAACTTAAACTTTGCATCTTTAATATTTAGAAAGTTTTTCTGCATGATAGACTTAGCAATGAAGATATTTGAGAGTAACTGACATAGCCCAACGGATCCGTAAGCCGAAGTAGCAATAGACTGACTATGCAGCTTAAAGAACCGACAACTGATGAGGATGAGGAGATGCAGGAGGTCGATAGATGCACGTGGCTCAGGACCGTGTTTTGTGGCATTCCTTGGGGATGACCTATGTTCAGCAGTGGACTTGTAAAGGGCTGTAACTAATGGTAAAATGAAATATTTACTATAGTCTTTCTTCAGAGTCAGTTTTTGTGACACCCTTTGTATATATAAAAATGATGAGAATATTTCGAGAAATTTCCAAAAAATAGAAAAGGCTTTCCCGCAGCTAACAAAGCGGTAATAAATTAAACAAATTGAGTCTTTACTGCTTCGGTGGCGTATTCACAAACACCATCCTTCATGGCAGCCATACTCGTTTCACTGCGCGGGAATGTACAATTTATTCATTGCGCCAAACAACGCGTCTGAGATTTATGAAGTGAGATATCACATCCGCCGCGTGTATGAAACATCGATTTCTTGAGACGCTAGGTGTGCGTGCAGATATAGTGTATTTAAATATTTCATTTTTAAATAAGACTTGAATAATATATGAATTTATATTTTATATTGAAATCGAAGCGATAGTAGCCTAAAGGCAGGGAGCGAACTCATAAGATCGTGGGTTCGAATCTGCTATTCAACCACTGTCATGAACTTAACGCAAGCATTTTAAGCCTACCAGGAGTGGTTAAAGATAATATTAGTAGATTTTTAAAGCAGTTATTTTTTTGTAATTATAGTAAGGTTTAAAAGTAGGAGTAGAAGAGATACTTTCATGATAAACTAGGTAGCAGTTTTAACCTAATAATGACTTACTACTTCCAACAAGTGGAAATGAAGAAGGTAGCAGTGTAAGTTTTCAAATTCAGGACAAAGATGGAATGGCATGCCTTTCACTCTAGAATTATAGTGATCCTTAATTCACTTACAACTTACTTACTAATTTCTAGCGTGTTTCTTCACTGCAAAAAGGGAGCTGGCTCCTTCTTTCCGAAATGTATCAATGGAATACACCGACCACCTCCAGTTGTTGGGGGTTGAGATATTCGCAAATCTGAACTTCTGGCAGTTTATTGTGTCCAAGACCAAAGCAGCTGCACAGAAGCTCGGAGTCTTTACGAAGGTGCGGCGATACTTCACGCCGGGACAGCTGCTTACTTTATATAAAGCACAAGTCCGGTCGTGCATGAAGTATTGCTGTCATATACGGGCTGGTGCTGCAAAATGTCACCTAGCTATGAACTCAAAGGAAAGGCGTGTTAAAAGGCTTATTGGTGACCCGAATTTAGTTAAAACCAATCTTACTAGTCTCGAACACAGACGCAAAGTAGGCAGCCTTTCGGTTATCTGCAGGATGTATTTCGGAGTGTGCGCAGGAATTACATAATTTAATTCCTCTCTCTCCCTTCCACCATCGGACCACCAGACGTTCGGCCAGTCCTGAATTTTTCGTTGTTCACTTACCACGCATTCGAACCAAACGATTTGCTACGTCGTTTATCATACGTACAGCAAAGGAATGGAATAAGTTGCCAGCATCTGTCTTTCCATCCGATTACAATGTGGGTGTCTTACAGGTAAGAGTGAATAGGCTATTGTTAAGTGAGTGCGCTTCACCATCTTAGGCTACGTCACCACTTACCAGAGATGCGATTGTAGTTAAGCGCTGGCTTAGAATAATTTTTTTGGAGTAATAATTTTCTTTCTGCCCAAGAGTTCGATAGAGTAGGTGGGTAACGCCGTAGATTTTGCCACTTAGTAACATATAGTAACATACACACTTCTATGTTACATCAGCAACCCGGGTGTGCTGCAGTGGATAGGCTTATGCCTGCCTGATAGGTATGTACAGCGGCGACGGCGCCCGAGCTTGCTCGCGATGCCACGCGGCAGGACTAACTAACCGCAGGCAATACACATACTAAATTTGGTAGCTGAGAAGTTGGACTTATTTTCGTGTTCACGGAGTGAGTTCGCAAAAGTGACATTATTTACAATATGTTATTCTTAAATTGTATTATACCTACAATTGATTGTAATGTATTGTCATTTAAATTAATTATTATTTGTTGTTATTTAAATTAATTATTGTGTTGCAATTAGTAATCTTTTACCATTAGAATTGTTACTTTTTGAATTGTGATGTTACATTTATCGATTTAGGTTTTCCCTGTAATGGTAGATGTTAGTAGAAAATATAAATAAATATATAAATGTTACGTAACATAGAAGTAACCCTCTCCACATCAAATAAAAAAAATACTAAGCGGGTTTTTCGTTACTTTACGCGAGAAAAAGGTTGATATTTTTATAAAGTCTCTATGCCAACGAAAAAGTATATTTAATAAGTTACAATATGCACAAACCTTTACAACAATAAAACGTTACGAAACATACTATCAACGTTACCAGTAGCATAAAAGTTACGTAGAAGTAACGTTAAAGCGCGATTTTTAAAGGTTATAAATTAAATAGACATAACTCGATATCGAGGTGAATTTTAAACATAGATACACTACTATCCATGTATTAGTTATTCGTGCATAATACTGTTGCGCGGCTAAGTTGACATCTGGCACTAGCGCCATATAGTGTCGGGTAACGGAGCGAGGGGGAGAGCTTTCCAGAAAATGACATCACTAATCTTTCACCGACAGCGCCATCTGTTGTCGAAATGAAGAACTAAGCTTCTGGAAGCTGACTCTCGAACTTTAGGCGCTTTGTCGATTGGTGCGCGTATTTACTTGAATGTTCTGGATGATTCGGTACTAATGTGTATTTATAGGCGCTGCAAGGTGCGATCGGGGAAGTATTGAATTTGGCGAGACAAGCGAAGCTTCGGAGCGGAATAAAGTGAATTAATGTGCTTAATTATTGGTGTTTTAAGTTTTAATTTGTGTAAAGAAAATTAAAGTGTAATCCTATCGGCAATTTTTATTGTCACGAACCTCAAGCTCGTAACAATTGGTGTCAGAAGTGGGATAAAATCATGCCGATTTTACCTAAGGAGGAAACGGAGGGTGTCCGTACCCGAAGTCAACGCCAGCAGGAGACGGACCAAAGAAGATTTGGTGGTGCAACGCCGCAGACATCGGAGGGGCCAGCCGTCGGCTGCAGGCCCGTCAGCAGCTCCTACATCTACAGAACCTGATTTAGGTGCTCTGATGGTGATGCTGCAGGAGCAGGCTCGCCGACAGGAGGAACAGGCCCGTCGGTTGGAAGAGCAGCTGCGGGGCGGACAAGAGGAACAGGTCCGTCGTTTGGAAGAGCAGCTGCGGGACGGACAAGAGGTATAGGCCCGTCGGTTGGAAGAGCAGATGCTCCTCAGGAAGGACCTTCACACTAGCTTCGGGAAGGAGATCAAGGAGGTGAAGGATAGGGTTGCTCAGCATAATAACCGCCTGTCAGAAGCTGAAACCCAAATCGCGAAAGCTGAAACCCGAATCGAGAAAGCCGAAACCCGAATCGACCAAGTGAACAATCGGGTTGACAACGTAATGGCTGACATGAAGAAATCACTGGACGAACTCAAACTTGGGTATGGAACTACAGCTCCCGTAGTAGCTACTACACCTTCGCTACGTGGGTTAAAGGTGCCACCGTTCGACGGGACTTCTTCCTGGTCAGCCTACAAAATCCAGTTCGTGGCTGTTATGAAGGCGAACAGCTGGAATAAAAGTCAGGCCATGACTGCTCTCACACTAAGCCTGCGCGACCAGGCCTTAACAGTTCTGGAAGCCCTCGGTGAGGAAGTGACTTATGAGCAACTTCTTGAGGCATTGGAGGCGAGATATGGCGACGCTCACCTGGAACACGTCTTTCGTGCGCAACTTAAAGATCGCGTGCAGCGCATCACTGAAAACCTGCAGTTTTAAGCAGTGGGCTCTAGAGGCGGAGAAGCTGGTGCGAAAAGCATACCGGTCTGTACCTGCGCTCATTGAAGGGAACCTGGTGCAGACATTCATCGACGGCATCCGCGACCTGGAAGTCAGAGCTGCTGTGAGGCTCGGGCACCACGAGATGCTTAAGGACGCCTTGGCCCATGCACTGGAGGTGGAAGCCGTGCGGCAGGATCATCATTCCCATCGCGTCAGGGACGTTGCAGCAGCTACAGTTCGCGACCGCAACAAAGGATACGGCCCTAGGTGCTGTGGCTGTGGGGAAAGGGGCCATCTTCAATCCAGCTGCCCTAAGCGAACCGTAGAAAGGGAAGTTGATCAATCTTGAGAGGGTAGTGCAGCTAACGGCACCGCCCAGCAGCAGCCGGAATACGACTTTACTATCAGATATCGCAGCGGGAAATCTCATGGCAACGCAGATGCATTGTCAAGAAGACCTTGTCCTGAAGATTGGAAACATTGTACTAGGCAAAAAAGTAAGGGAGTGGTATCCGTGTGGATGCTCAGGATAGACCACCTCAGCAACGAGTGGAAGGACAGCCTACGACATGCACAGCAGGAAGATCCGGACATCAAGCCGATTCTGGAATGGATGAAGGCCCGTGCTACCAAGCCTAAGTGGAGCGACGTCTCAGCGATGAGTTCGACCACTAGAGGCTATTGGGCCCAATGGGACAGCTTGCTGATTCAGGATGGAGTCCTGTGTCGTAAATGGGACAATTGTCGAGGAGACAGCTGTCGTATGCAAATGGTTGTCCCTAAAGCTAAAGTGCCGAATGTTCTACAGCTGTGCCATAATGGTCGTTCAAGAGTCCATCTGGGAGTTAAACGAACTCTGCAGAAGGTCCGAGAACAGTTTTACTGGGTCCATTATCGTGACGATGTCGAGGCTTGGTGTCGTACATGTACAAGTTATGCGGCCGTGAGGGGACCTCAGACACGTATTAGAAAAGCACCGAAATTGTACAATGTTGGTGCACCATGGGATAGGACAGCCCTTGACATTGCGGAGCCGTTACAGAAAGGCGCAAGAAGGACTCCTAAGATCGTCCATGTGGATCGCCTGGCGCGTTATTATGGGGCCGATAATGCTCGGGACGAGCATTTCTTAGGAGGGGGCCGTGTTGCGCGGCTAAGTTGACATCTGGCACTAGCGCCATCTAGTGTCGGGTAACGGAGCGAGGGGAGAGCTTTCCAGAAAATGACATCACTAATCTTTCAACCGACAGCGCCATCTGTTGTTGAAATGAAGAACTAAGCTTCTGGAAGCTGACTCTCGAACTTTCGGCGCTTTGTCGATTGGTGCGTGTATTTACCTGAATGTTCTGGATGATTCGGTACTAATGTGTATTTATAGGCGCTGTAAGGTGCAATCGGG
Source organism: Parnassius apollo (assembly GCA_907164705.1). Lineage (NCBI taxonomy): Eukaryota > Metazoa > Arthropoda > Insecta > Lepidoptera > Papilionidae > Parnassius > Parnassius apollo. The sequence goes on from CAJQZP010000533.1 coordinate 1,243,006, forward strand.
GAAGTATTGAATTTGGCGAGAGAAGCGAAGCTTCGGAGCGGAATAAAGTGAATTAGTTTGCTATATAAGATGTGTACATTAAAAACTTTGGTAAAATCCAAAGTAGTAACATAGAAGCGAAAATATGGAACATAGGTTTAAATAGTAATAAATCTATAAAAACACGTTTTTAAAGACACGAAAAGCACGATATAGTAGCTTAACATTGAGTCATTTTAGATAGTCACAAAATATAAGTTTTATGTGTAAGTCCAAAAAGACATTATGTTTTTCGCCAAATTTGGGGGTCTGGACAAATTTAACTCGCTGTATTTTTTATGTACTATTAATATACATATACACATACACATTTAGCTAAATTCTATTTACAATGAGTCGGATGCCCATTTTTTGCTGCATTAATGATAATGTAACATAATATTATATCCATGTGGTGTAAATTTTGTAATTATGTAGCTTCAGACACAGACGTTTCTTACTTTCTTTCACCTATGACGCTGCTCCTCTTCGTACGACTATTTAAGCCCTTGCGGGCCTTTACCAAAGTCGCCTCTAATGCTTAACATGGAACAAAATGAGGTAATGAAGCACCCGTGGCCTCAGTTTAGAGAATACAAATTAAATATTTTTTTTTTAAAAATACGTTACCTCCATACTATAAATTTCTTTTGTATCATGGGGACAGTTTACATACATAAACTTCACAAAGACAAACATCCAGATCCGGAACAATTATTTGTAGGCTATAAAAAAATTTGTTGCGTGCGGGATTTGAACCCACAGCCCTCGGCGCTCCAACTCATTATTAAGCCACGGGGCCACGGAGCCATCTTTATAATTTTTTTTAATATGACAGACGAGCACACAGTCCACCTAATGGTAAGTGGATGCTGTGGCCCATAAACATCTACATCCATTCTCGACTACGAATCAATATGCAGATGCGTTGTCACCCCTGAGGACTAAGATGGAATTCCCGTAAAAGTTTCTCCGGTTCTCTACACTCACCATACGAAACACAGCGGCATTAAGCTGCTATTGCACGCTGGTATTCTGTGAGAGCGTGGTCCTTCCCCGGTCGAGCCGACCCATTCGTGCTAAATCCATTACATTATAGCTGCAGCGTGGCTCTACCACGTAAATTTTTCTACATAGTCGTTATTTCGAACATTCAATCAGTGTTAATCAATGTATGCACGTACACGCAGAAGGCGTTACTCCAGTCAATTTATGAGGTTCCTACAAGCTCCCACGGGCGCTCCTAGTTAGGAAAGACCACGCTCTGTTTTTGATACTGGACAGCTCTCTATCTTATCGTTTGTTCAATTCTGAGATATTTGCTGGGAGAGTTATTGTTATTTTCAAATTAGAAAAAGATAAAAAGAAAACGTATGAATTAAGAATCCAATCCTATCTCTCGATAGATGATCGAGAACTCGTACGTTGAAGTAAGAGACGATTTCATATGATTATTGTAAAATCCTATTAATAAATTAATAATTATCTCAACTTGTAGGTAATCACTGGTTATTAAGTAGAAACCTTTTGCTAAAAGGTAAGTATATTTTACTTTCAATTATTCCTGTCGTCAAATAGTACATGCACATGCAAAAAATTTGTGTGTGTGTGTGTGTGCCTCATTGGTCTACTGCTCGTAAACAAGACTGCTAATCCTGCATTCCCGGGTTCGAATCAGTTATTGGGTTTTTCTGTCAAGAAATTCTCAGTAGCAGCCCGGAGCTACAAAATTGGCGGTTTTTCACCCTCGTGCCTCGGAAATCACGTAAAGCCTTTGGTCCTGCACCTGATCTGCCTCTGGTCTTGTCGGATTACCGTCCCATCCAGCTATGAGAGTAAGGGAATAGAGAGTGCACCTGTGCTTGCGCATTTACCTGGAGACTATAATCCTGTCCTGCCCTGATGTCTCCGTTGAGACTTGCCGCCATGGCGTAAATTCTGTCTTGAGGACTCATTTATTTTATTATACTTGACTTTTTAGTAAGCATTTCGTCAAACAGTTAACACATGATAAATATGTGTAGGCAGAAGGACTACTTTTGACAACTGGCATCTTAAAGTCACGCCAATTTTTTTATTCCATTTCCTATTTGTAAAGTTTTCTATGAAAGCCACTAAAATGTTTACTGGCAAAAAGAACGGTTCTGTTGACCTAATTGAGTAATATACACTACAATATCTTTATTGGGTAGACTGGTAGTGATGGACCGTGGTTTAGTTTTTTTTATATCTTTAACACATTCTTATCGCTGCTATTTAGTCAAGATGACAAGTGATTTACTAAATGTCTGTAATTAAAATAACATTATTTTTATTTTAGGTTTCTCAGCGCTCATGCATATTATAATTTATAACATTTGAAAGGAAAAACAGAAGATTTCTTCATCTACTTCACCCGCTTACTGCGCAGGAGATAGAGTAGTGCCGGTAGAATGCATTGTGAAAGACACGGACAATCGCTTTAAACTTATCCCTAAAAACCAAATAATTTTTTATCGGATTCCGTGGGGTATCTCTGGCATTTTACATAATAAACATCTATGGTATAAGTCTTTTACGCAACCTCCATAAATAAAAAAATAATATTTAAATAATTCCAAATTTAAAAATTCGCTAAGTGCATTCTAGACAAGCAAAAATTTTTTGAGCGTTGATTATGTTAAAATTAATCATCAAAAGCTGAAGGTAGGTTAACTATGGTATCTAATAGTTAAACTATCTTAACCTCTTCCCCTCCCGTGACTGAAGAAAGTCTGTAAATGTTAGTTTCATCCAAAATACAAATTTTATTTTTTACGTTTTAGTTTAGCATCTTTGTGATACCGTCTCAGATAAAAGCCTACAAGACAAACAGACAGATAGAGCGATGTTTCGATATACTCAATTAAGCACTAAACTATAAACATTAATCACAACTTTTATGGAAACTATCAATTCGGGATATATTACGTATATATAACGAGAAGAATTTCCTTTTTTATTAAGTTACCCATAAATTTTCAACCTACGTAAAAGGTGAACCGACAGTCTACCAACAGTAACCGCATACGAGCGCCCTTGGCTGAAAAAACTTCCCTTATTAAAACTTCTCCATACAGTCACGTAGTTTCAGCAGACGAAGTTTAACTAGTTAGCGTTGTTCATAAACAATACAAGTTTTTATTATGTTTATATTATACCTGATTCGTACAACTACTAAGGAAGGTAAAAAATGTCGTACCACCTCCTCTCTAATAAACTGCCACAAAATAGGATCCTAGGCCTCCCACATAAATAGAATAGAATTTTTTTATTATTATATATAATATTACATAATACTTATTGAAAGTCATCTTTTTATTTTCCACTGGTTCGGGAAAAACTTCTTTCTTGTCCAAGCGGAACTTAAAAAAATTACAATATAATAATGTATGAAAACATTTTGAAATAACATGGTAGAGATCACCTGGTACCTAGGGGTTATTATCAATCATGTACTTTTTAGTAGTATAATAACCCTTATTAAACAATTTTTGTTTAATTTTTTTAAACTTTTTGATAGATAATTCCTGCATATTTTCTGGGACTTTGTTGCAAAATTTATCAACTTCTGGCCGCTACTGCATTAGGTCGTCATTTTCTCTTGTGAGGATCGGTCTACACTATAATTGTTATTACGCAGCTGCCGATTGCATTTATTAGGCTATTCTTCAAAGGCTATGTGTATTTTTTAATTCATCTATTCCACCCAAGTTAGGTATTACCAAAGAATCTGTCTCGCCAAGTTGCAAGCTGTTTGTCGATGAGTACACGCACTTATGAACTATAATATAATAATATACTTTTTACCTAAACTACAAATAAAAGTTAAGATATTAAAATTATTTAGCTATGACCCAATAAATATGTGTGAGGAATTTTATACGTAAAATAAAATTTAAATGTAGGCCACTGAGCAAGGGCCTCCTCTAATTTCTTAGAGGAAATATGATAGATGATATAAGAAAACAAGTTTTTATTTAAACTACATAATGATATTGATAACGATATAGAAGATCAGCGTTATAAAAAATAATTAGTTCAATCACCATAGTGCGAACAGTCCGATTCGATTGATAAAACCATGTTGACAAGCAGTAATAATGTCTAATTTCTCTAAATATCTATTAATTCTTCGTATAACATTTTCACAATTTGATCGATTTCCACTTTAGCTTACTGATCCGTACAGTTGAATCAAGTGTACGCTTTGTCGTAATCGCTCAACAGCCTGCGAACAATAAGGGACCCTTACTTTAGTAAGTACTCTTATTGTAAAAAAACGTACCTTCTCGTACATAGACTGACTAATCTTAATAAAATTATATTATCTGACTCATCTTCTGCTTTACTATCCACTTTCGTTCGGCGTGTTATTTATTCATATCCCACTTACCGATTAAGATCTTATACACACAATATATATTTTATTTATACGAGATGAACTTTTTTTTGTTTTTGTAGACTAAAGGTGACAAACGAGTACACTGCCCACCTGATGGTAGATGCTGTGGCCCATAAACATCCACATCTATCCTTGATTAAGAATAAAAATGCAGATGCGTTGTCACCCCTGAGAACTAAGATGGAATGCCCCGTATCCAGTAAAAGGGATCTCCGGTTCACTACACTCATCATAACAAACACAGCAGCATTAAGCTGCAATTTCACGCTATAACCATAATGTAGCTGCATCATGGCTTTACCAGGTAAAAAGTGGTAAGTCCTTAGCTGGGCTAGAAGCTATCACCAATTTCTAAATTAATGGACAAGAATGACTCATAATCACATACAATATTTTTTATCTTATACATATTAGACTGTATATATATGTTCATATATATATATATATATATATATATATGTATATATATATATATATATATATATATATATGTATAGTATATATATATTTAAAGGTTGTAAATGCCAAAAGAAATCATAAAATTTGGACCTAAATTAATTAATATTTAATCATTTCTAAATTTATTAAGATTAATAAATCTACCCGACCACTTTGTTTCCATTGTAAAAAGTCGGAACTGAATACGGAGTAAAATTAAGTGTAGTGTATATATTAAATTTAAGTGTAGTGTTTATTAAGGTATAATAAAGTAATCTTTTCCGAAAATTGTAAATTATTTGAAAAATAACAAGGAGCCAGTTCATTCTACCCTCAACTTCTCACTTATTTTTACAGTGGCTTGAATAATAAAGTAGACAGTACCGTCCAAGAAGCACAAGTGTACTTTATTATTACCGTGTTGCGCTTAATTGCCTGTTGGATGGTCATTAATCACAAACAAACAGACCAGGATTAATAAAGGAATTTAGAATTCAGAATGAATGCTGGGTGTGGCAAAAGGAGCATGATAGTAAAATTATAGCTGTAGAAATGCAATCATTAATGTCAGGGCTGGCTAAATGATAGGGTGAGAAATTATGTGATAACAGAAAAGTGGTAGTTCCAAGAGTGATTAGGAAGGAAAGCTTCGGTGGTTTGGTTACGTAGAAATAATGAATGAGAAAATAGTGCCAGAGGAAATGTATGCTGCGGAAGTGAGTTGCAGAGTCGGAAAAGGACGCACTAGACTGAACTTTTATCGACCGAATTTGCGATGTGAAAGATGTCTAATCGAAAGGAAATATAATCGAATGGAAAGACAGATGCTGGTAAATTATTCGACTCTTTAGCTGTACGAATTATGAACGACAAAGCAAATTATATTGAAATTAAAAAAAACATGTATAATTCATATGGGAGGTATAAAAAAATGAATCTTTTAAGTTAATCAGGGTAAATATCTAAATGGTCACTATATTTAATCGCCAATTTGCAAAGTCAAAGGATGAGAGAATTTGATTTGAACATTTTTTCATGAATTGTTGGAAAGAAAAATCTTTGAGTGATTGAGCTTGTATACCAGGAACAAACACAAGCTTGTCAGGCAATTGCTGAACTCCTTAGAATTAATAATTTATTTATGGGGCAATGTATGGGGTTTAACAACAAAACCCAAATAAGTTTCAATGTTTTTCAATCAACTACTTAAAAAATTTAAATAAACAAAATTTTTTGAAAAAGATTATTATATTAAGGAATCTGGAGAAGGAGGAGTTCTATAATAATTCATATAAATTACTGTACATTGTAAAATCTTACGTTTAAAAATATAATACCACTAAGTTTCTTGTTGGTTTTTACAAGTGCAGAGATTTTGTCCGAACCAGTGGTAAATATAAAATTGAATTTCAATAAGTATTATGTATTTCAATAAGTTACCAGGCATTCCATCTTAGACCTCAAAGATGACAACGCACCTGCATTTTAATTTTTAATAGATGATAAATATGGGCCAGTAGATAACTGTGTGAGCCGTGGTAGCTCAGATGGTTAACGCTCGCTGTAAATATAACAGAACGCGAGTAACCCTGGTTCGATCCCCGCCGGCACCAATGAAATTGTTAATTGCAATTTTAAGTGCTGATTTACCACGTGCTCGGCGGTGAAGGAAAACATCGTGAGGAAACCTGCATGTCTGAGGAATAAGAAAAAAAATTATTTCGAAGACATGTGAAGTTCGCCAACAGGCATTAGGGCAGCGCGGCGGACACTTCCTTGCCCTAAAACCCTCTCAGAAAATAAGGGGAGGCCTGTGCCCAGCAGTGGGACTTATATAGGCTGTAACTTTACTTTATTTTACTTTAGATAACTGTGTGGCGAGCGCATAGCATCTAGACTATTAATGAACATAGTAGAAATATTCTTATGTATTATTTTTATTCTTTGCAATTCATAATTAAACATTTAGAGTTTATGTACGTTACCCATAACACCACCATTGCGTCTGCGGCTACACGGGCGCAAATCACAAACCAATTACTTGTTATGTTAACTTAACCGTGCCTGTTCCATCGATTAATTCGGACAGCGACACCGACGCAGACGACTGCACAGTGTACTTAACAGCAGACCCATGTCGCGAAGCAGAAAGGGTTTTAAATCTTCCTCTTTTATGTGTTAAATCCGATAATCATAAAAGACGACTCATAGAACATGGTTACTGTTTTTTATGTATAATAGGGGGCAAACGAGCATATAGACCACTTGATATTAAGTGACTTCCACTGCCCATGAACAAATGCAACATTGCTGACATTTTAATAGGAGTAGGTTCTTTTCTTGAAGGTTGCTAGTCGCAGCGGTCCAGAAAAAATAACCAAAATAAAAAAACAAAGAGTATTGACAAATTAAAGCAGCAACAGACATGTCGTCCTTTAGCTTTCAGTTTTAACAAGCGATAGGAATGAGGTTCTCGACAATAGAACGGGTGGCAGCCTCTTACCAACAAGCGTATTTTATAGCAATTCGCACTAGATTTAGTGTAGGAGGAGGCATACAGGCGGGAGTCAATGGATGAAGGTGACTTAGTCTTATATTCAACAATGAAAATGGCTGGAATATTGATGAGTATGGTAATGATTCCATTCTAAGATAATCTCAAGCAAATATTGTATACTCTTGAATTACGTCTGTGAGCACACAGTCCACCTAATGGTAAGTGGATGCTGTAGTTTACAGACTTTACTTTTATCCCTTATTGAGAATCAAAATTCAGATGTGTTTCCACGCTTGACTAAGATGGTTTCCTTCTATACCTGTAAAAGGGGTCCCCGGTTCTCAGAGGTCACTATATAAAACTTTATGCTGCTATTTTACGCTGGCAGTTTGTGTAAACGTGGTCCTACTACTCTGCTCGAGCTGATCTATACTCGCAGCAGCTGCTATGAGCACGTAGTATAATAAGTTATAATTTAGTATTAATCAATAAACACAGCTTATACATTAATTAACATTCCGATGTGGTCATGATGTCATATTAGATAACTCTTCAATGTACTCTAAACAATACATGAATGCAAGAAGAAGGAAAAAGAAGATTTAAAGTGGCACTACTGTGTTTGCGTACACTATGACGGTTTGCAATCGACGCACGGTGTATTTACATGGGCAGCTGTTGTTTTTCTTCGTTAACGAATTTCGATCTCGTTTGTTGTGTCCGGAACGATAGTCAACGATAAACGGATGCAACCAATACAGGACAATGAATGCGGCAAACAAAGACAAAAAGTTCTATCACTGGGGTTTAAATGATTGAAATATTTTATTATTTTTTTAGTAAATGTGTATAGAAGTTAAATCTACTTTTCTTTCTGGCTTCGGTTATAGGGTCGTATTGCTAAAAGCTGTATTTGTACTACGTAAATGATTTTATAATTTATAGTTGCGATTTAAATATGAATGAAGAGCCGTGGTAGCTCAGATGGTTAGCGCTCGCTGTAAATTTCACAATACGCGAGCAAACCGGGTTCGATCCCCGCCGGCACCAATCAAATTGTTAATTGCAATTTTAAGTGCTAATTTACCACATGCTCGGCGGTGAAGGAAAACATCGTGAGGAAACCTGCATGTCTGAGAAATAATAAAAAAAATATATTTCGAAGATATGTTAAGTTCGCCCACACGTATTGGGGCAGCGCGGCGGACACTTCCTCGCCCTAAAACCCTCTCAGAAATGAGGGGAGGTCTGTGCCCAGCAGTGAGACGTATATAGGCTGTAACTTTACTTTTACTTTTTTTTACTTGCGATTGTTGTAACTTATCGAAACTACAGCTTTATTTTATTAATTTGATTAAACATTTGTACTAGGTTCAAAATATTTATTTTAAATTATTAATACATATACTATTTACAAAAACCTACCGGACTAATATATTTTCGTTATTCTTACATATTATATGTTCGTTATCCTGATAAGGCGAAGTGTTTATTTAAATCATAAAAATAAATGATTATAGCTTAACGACAACAATACGAGTAAGTCATAATATTATTTAGAGTACCTGGCTGCCTACCATGTTCTAGGTTGGAATGCCCGTCGGCTTTTTCATGACTGCTCAAAAAATCCATTGATTTTCAAATTTAACTGGGTTTGATTATCCTCATGCATCTTCTTCTCACACGTCACATCTCTCTAAGTTAGTTAGTTTAGTTAGTTAGGCTCTAAGTTAGTTATACAGACAAGTGGATTTTACTTTAATTGTGAATATACTAATCCATACTTGACCAATAATTCAGCTATTTATGCTTGCGGGAAAAATATATGTTTTCCCTCATCTAGTTGTTGGCTTCTGTTGGGATTCTAACATAGAGCATAGAAGCCATAAGCTATTCCAGATATAATATTTTCTTAAATTATTTATGACTAGCGATCCGCCCCGTCTTCGCTCAGTTGAGTTCTGGATCCTTAAGCCAGCGACCGAGCGCGAACCACCACTATCGATTGCCCAAACGTGAAATTAAACACAAAAAATTTCATCAAAATTTGTCGAGCCGTTTTTGAGTTTTAGCAAGACTAATTGATAACAATTGATTTTTATTAAAGAAATTGGGTTAATAGATAAAAAAATGACATTTTCAGTGACATCCCATCATATATTACATTTTAGTTTGTATATTCCCGCGGAAGTTTTTCCAAGAAACAAATCTAGTTTAAACCTAAGTCCTTGTTAAAATCGAGTCAGTATTTGCCTCAAGCGACACAGTTTGCTTCCACTTACACGTCTGTGTACTTCAAATATTTATTCATCACAAGGAACGTTCGTCTACCTGTGGCTATTAAGCGAACTGGTTAACTGGTTATACGCCTGTAAGTATTTTTATGTGGCTATAAAGAAAGCGAGTTATACGCCTGTACGTATATTTGACTGCTTTGTTGTTTAGTGTTTGTAAACGTGGTTGCTGATCATGATCCCGGGTGCGAATCGCGTTGTAGGGCAAAAATTATTTATTGGGTATTTCTGTCAAGAAATTCTCAGTAGCAACTCGAAGTCAAAGAATAAATGGGCGGGTTTCACCCCCGTGCCTTGGATAGCACGTAAAGCTGTTGGTCCTGCGCCTGATCTCTCTTCGGTAGTGTTGGTTTGCAGTCCAATCGGACTATGTGAGTGAGGGTATAGAGAGTGACCTTGTGCTTGCGTATCAGTCTGAAGGACATTATTACTAGAAATCATAAATATAATCACAAGAGCCCTTAGTTATTCGGTCTTCTTACACGAGTCGGTTCCAAAGAGTGAATGTCTGTTTGCTAGCGTTCTCACTTACGGTCCTATAATGTGTGGTATAGTTAGATTTACAGAGAGTTGTCACTATAATTAAAACATGTTTTCTCCTTTTTATATTTCATTTTTATTGCGGTCTTACAGAATCGCTTTGTCAATAGACTCAGCAGGGAGATGAAAATTTTATTTACAGCCCAGCAGAGGTATTACTCGCTAGTAATAACTATATTAAGGGTTTATTAACCTAAATTTTTATGTTTAAGAACAACCTTTTAAAATATATAACCGTGTAGTGGTTTTAGAATATCCAGTACCTCATATCGACAGGTTGGTGTCGTAAGAGGCGGTAGAGGGAAATTGAAACAAGAGACGGGCAGCGTCTTCTAGATAAAAACTCAAAATAATAAAAAAGCTGCGGTTGCCAAACCACTAGCCAAACTTGGCAATTATAGAAAATATCCCCTATGAGGCAATACATGTAGAGTGCCTTTGTATGTGGATGGATGAATATTAAAATATTACAATCATATTACAATTTTCGTGGCCACATTCATCTCGATACTTCAATGTTTAAATATGAAATCTTATATGAATGAATATTTGAGAACGTTACAATGTTTTAGAGCTACACTGTAGCTATATTATGGTTGCAGTACGAATGGGCTGACAGGTCCGGAGAAGGATCACGCTCTCACAAAATACCAGCGTGGAGTAGTATGCTTCGTGTGGTGAGTGTAGAGAACCGGAGACCCTTTTTACTGATAACGAGGCATTCTATATAAGCCTTCAAGGGTAACAAAACGCATCTGCATTTTGATTCATAATCAAGGAAATATGTAGGTGTCTGAGGGGGCTACATCATTTACTTACCATCAGGTAAACTGCGTCTTCTTTTGTGATCCTTATTGTATAAAAAGTGTTTATAATTACAATAAGTGGTCGATTTACAGCTTGCTCTGGAATTCCATGATTTAACTTTACCATTCCATTTTTCATTATCAGACAATACAGCGCAGCGGATTTCCATCCTTTCTTTGTTATAATATCAATCATTGAAACAAAGCGTTTTGTTTCGGTATTCAGCATTCGGTGTAACACGTACAGGAAAGGATCGGAATGATTTACTAGCGTCAATATCTTCATCCAATTGGATAAAACAATTTTTATGGATTTTGTCGTAATTAATTTTACTTGCCTGAAATATCGCAAATAATATAAAAAAACAAACGAGCACACAGTCCACCTAATGGCAAATGGATGTGGCCCATAGACATCTACATTTAACCTAGATTAAGAATCATAATGCAGTTGCGTTATCACCCCTGAGGACTAAGATGGAATATCTCGATTCCAGTAAAACGGGTCTCCGGTTCTCTACACTCACCATACGAAACACAGCAGAATTAAGCTGATATTTAACGCTGGTATTCTGTAAGAGCGTGGTCCTTCCCCGGTCGATCCCACCCATTCATGCTACAACTATAATAAAGCTGGAGCGTGGCTCTACCACGTATAGAATTACACAGTAGTTCAACGTGAGGGACGTAATCACAACAGCAACACTATCCATCTTATTGAAACACAGAACAGGCTTCCATACTGCAAAAAAGAGTTGGGGTTTCTCGATATACCCTCAATTCCACCAACCCACCATCGATATGATACTCCACTACAGTGACGCAACCTTTCGCCCACACTCGATTAATCCGCTATTTGACAGACGCGACGACATACATACTTATATTTAATTCCCAGCGTATCGGGTGCTTTGCAGAACCAATAGTTAAGGGGGACTAAGTAATTGATGTCCCGATGTCAAATTTAACCAGGAGTTCATTCAGTTTTTTAATTATTAATTTTGGTCTGAAATACGCAAAATGATTTACTGCGTGTTGAAGTCTTACAGTGGTACGCTTGTATTTAGTTCTAATTTTATTAACTACAGGAGCAACTAATCCTAGCACCACTACACTAGGAAAGACGTACTACCGTCGATAATATGACACGTGTTTCGCCTCTATACGAGACATCCTTAAGAAAAGTAGACATTGCGGTGGCTGCCGGCTAAAACTTAGTGACTAATTATCCTCCTTTAGTAAAGTAGTTTTATTCAATGTGTAATGTACGCATAAATATAAGAAATCATTACTCTTCACCCAAATTTGGGTATCTGCAAGGCAAGTGAATATGTTTTATGTGCAGTGGTGCAGTCATATACTGCGATTCCGTATATGACTGTACCACTACTTACTATCACGCTGGATCATAGTCGAACAGCAGCTTATAATTTTAAATCAAAACAGAATCAACGCAAAATGCATGAAATGCAAGTTTTGTTTAATTCATTTATTACGGCCTGTCTAAAGTCCACCATAGAATGGTCATCCCCAAACATATGCCTCATATGCAGGATATCTGTCATGGTTGCCGGTTGACTACCTCGTTGGTCTAGTAATAGACAACGCTATTGCTAATCATAAGGTCTAGGGTTAAATCCGTGGTCGGACCCGGGGTAAAGAAATTGGTAGTTTACCCCTGTGCTTTATAAAGCACGAAAAGCCGTTGGTCCTGCGCCTAATCTCTCTCTATCGGATTACCGTCCCAACACCGTTGGGAACTGCAGTTCTTTACCATTTTGAGCTGTTATCAGGAATATTTTGTTCCTTATACCTTGTTTATCTACCTCTGTCGACTCTTACGACAGCCACGAGATGATAGAGATCTACTAGATTCTCTAACATCGCTACTACGTGGCGATTTTAGCTTTTGAAAATTGAACCTAATCCCCAGAGCATCAAAAAAGTAAACAACCTTTGAGATACACAAAACGAACGATATATTGCTTGGATGTATAAAACAGAAATAGCGTATCCATTTATGGACCACAAATTATGATTCCCGGCGTCACCACAACAAAGTTATGTCTGGGATAACAATAAACAAAGGCCAGGTCATGAGGTACTTGGCCATACTCGGCATGTGTTGTCACAGACCAGTCGTCGAATGATTGTTATTTATGCCTGGCGGAATTTAATCCGACGGTGTTTTAGTAATTAGAGTACGTGGGTACGTGGTGTACGTGGGAGTGAGTTATTGGCGCCTTTTGTGCCTTTGCAAATGGAGATAGAGTTATTGCATTTTCATATTTATTTCTTAAGGAATTAAATAGAAAGAGAGATAAGTACTGCTTTTTTGTAGGAACGTTTACAATATAGATCATGTTGCACGATTAACAGGATGTGCTTTATGTCAATTTAATTTTCAAGTCTATTATAAAACTTAGTATATTTATAATATTTTCATCAGTAGGCAGTCTACATGTTCATTTTGTGCAGTTGCATCTTCTTTTTTCTACATAAATATTAAGACTGTTTTTATCTCAATAGACATACCACAACATATTAAATGACTCTTTCAAAGCTATAAAAGAAGCTGAAAATTATTTCTGTTAAGCCCCGTATTCATGGTAAACATTTGTTTAGCAACAGTTGATCAACAATGTTGGTGAGCGGCGAGAATGTTGCTAGCAACTGTTTAAATCAATACAGGTTGTCCACACGCCAGTCTGCGTTAAAATGTAGCCCGAGGAGGTAGTGTTGTTGTGTTCTCTGTATCCGATGTATAGGATTTCTAATAAAAAAAGAGAAAAAGATGGTGGATTCGAAACTATCTTTTGCAAAGAGAAAATTTGATGAGTGATCTCAGAATGACAGATGGATCATTTTGTAACTTTACGAGAATGTTGAAAAGTGATTTCGAATATCTTCTGGAAATGATTGGTCCATCAACAGCCAAAAGGGAAACAAATATTCGTCAGCCAGTTTCACCTCAAACGAGGCTGGCTATTACATTACGGTATCTTGCAACTGGAGATTCATACAGTTCTCTTTCATACACATTCAGAGTATCAAAATAATTGATTAGCAAAATCATACCAGATGTATGTCAAGAACTAATTAACTCAATATCAGTATATGTCAAGGTATAGTAAGGTAAGGTAAGGTGTATTTGTGTAATCAAGTATTTTAATAATAAAAGAAACACAAAAAACAGTATATGCTATTGTGTTGATTCATCACTGAGATAGTTATTAACTAAGTTTAGTATAGCCGAATCTTCTGTTTCGTCTTGTATTGCATCTAGTCTAATTGTTTCCTGTCTCTCAATTTCCCCTATTTCAGTTTCCTGGACATTATTTGGTGTTGATGATGGATGACAAGATGCCGTTTGATATCCATATGTATTATATCGTCCCATTTTTAATTCATACAGTATATTATTAATATGGTACTTTGCCTGTGTCAGAGCTTGGTCATCTTTGACACTTCTTAATTAAGCAGCAATATATTCACCATAAATATCAAATGGATCCTTCTTCTCCTTTTCATCCATCTTTTTTTTTTCGCACTTTTCAAAACCTCTAATATAACACTTGATTAATTTGTCTTATTTCTTTTCCTTGAAGATCTAGATGTAGTAGCATTCGATGTAAGCCTTGGTGATTGAGATGGCTCTAACTCCATACCACTTTGAAGTGCATTGTTTTCATCTACCTGTAAATTATAATCTTATAATTATTTTTAATATTTGTAGGTTCCAAGTTCGAAGCAGGAATGGAAACAAATAAGTCGTGAATTCGAAATACAATGGAATTTTCCACATTGCATTGGAGCCATTGATGGAAAACACGTTTTATTGTGGCGCCAAATAATTCTGGAAGTGAATACTACAATTACAAAAATCAGTTCAACGTGGTACTTCTAGCAATTGCAGATGGCAATTATAACTTTATATACGCAAATTGTGGAGCTAAGGGTCGGTCGTCCGACAGTGGAATATTTCAGGAAACACCGTTTTATAATGCATTGTTAGAAAACTCACTTAAACTGCCACGTCCTGAACCAATAACACAAGGCGGACCAGAAATGCCATATGTTATTGTAGGTGACAGTGCTTTCGCTCTAACGGAGAACATCATGAAACCATATCCTGGCATTCATGAACGTGGAAACAAAAAGCGTATATTCAATTATAGACTATCAAGAGCTAGGAGGATCATAGAAAATGTTTTTGGCATTTTATGTGTGGTGTTCCATGTATTCACTAAACCTATTCCGTTAAAACCAGCCAATTGTGAACTTGTGCTAATTGTTTGTGTATATTTACATAACTTCTTAAGATGTAACACAGTTTTCAGATCCATATATACACCTCCACAAACTTTTGATTTTGAAGACTCTGAAGGTAACCTATTAGAAGGTTCATGGCGAAGGGAACTAGGTTCGTTTCCTATGAGTGATTTGCAAAGACGGGGCAGGCCTGCATCACAATCAGCTTTTTGTATTAGAGAACAGTTTGCCGATTACTTTATAACTTCAGAGGGAAGTGTTCCATGGTAAAATAATTTAGCGTAATTGTAATAATTTTACAGACAATAGTAAAATAAAAATTATATATAAAAACAACTTACTGTTTTATTCATAGTATCCGTTTCACCAGAAGTAGTTGCACCAAATAACGAAAATTCCAATGGCTCGTAATAAATCCATTTACATTTTTCTATTGCGCCGCTGCCTGTAGTTTTTTTGCCGACAACTTTTTTTCTCTCTAGTAAATTGAGTACGCAGTACACGTATTTTAGTTTCCACGTCTTTTTTGGATATATTTAGGACTTCTTCGAATGCATCGTTCTTTTTGTTTCTATCTTTCTATTCTTTTATAGAAGAATCCCATAATAATGGTTTTGATTGAAATAATTCTATTAATTGCATTATTTTATCATTGCTCCATACTACTGCCATGTTTATAAACTGTTGCAAACACGTTCACACACGTCAACAGTTGTCGCTAAACTGATGTTTACACTTGTCGGGCGAGAGCTTGTCAACATGACGCTAGCAACTCTGCAACACGCAGTGTTGCCAGCAACATGTTGACAGCAACTCCGCATCACGTTGATTCAACTTTGTTGCTAAACAGATGTTTACCATGAATACGGGGCTTTACTATGGCTGACAACAATAGTATATTGGTGTGAAAAACAGTGTAGTGACGGTGTAACAGTATCCACTACTCCATATTGTCTCCTAGGTGTCGTAAAAGGCGACAGACGGAAACTGAAACAGGATATGGACAGCAGCGACTTCCCAAAATAATAAAACACTGCGTTTGCCAAAGCACCTGCCAAACATGGCAACTATGGCAGCACGTTGATTATTGGTCTGGTTTCTGATCTCAAGTAGCTATTATCCGGATGTAAATTTAACGATATTAATAATGTGGTCGTGTAGTGTAGTAAAAGAATATCTACTACCCCAAATACAAGCGTGTTACTATGCCCAATATTCCCCCTATGAGGTAATTTATGGGTGAAGGCCTGTGTTCATCAGTGGACTTTAATAGGCAGTAACGGTTACAGTAAATTTTAATTTTAAAAATGGTAAAATTTATTCATGTAACCTAGTGACACTACTTCCGCGTTTCAAAAGATCAATGAAGATTTAGCACGCATAGCTCCATGGTCCGCAGCAAATGCTTTAGCACTTAACGTAAGCGAGTCAAAGTATTTGATTCTTGGCACAAAACACCAGATATAAACCATCGTGAATAAGGGACAGCATGTGTCGACTAATAGTGAAGTAGTAGATAGGATAAAGGAAGCTATTGTTCTTGGATTAATTGTAGATGATGAGCTAAAATTTGAAATACGTATTTCTGAGGTTGCAAGAAATTGTTTCTACCAATTAGAAGTTCAAATAAGGGATCCGCTACGTACGAATATTAGGATCCAGCTGGTTAATTCTCTGGTGTTGTCAAAATTTGATGACATGAATGTTGTGTACGGTCCTCGTTTACTTATTCGAACAGAAAACATTATTCGGACTGTTCAAAACGCATTTTCACGATTTTGTTTTAGTATACCATCCCGTACTCACGTCTAACCATTTCTTAATAAATCTTATATGATAGAAATGAAAGGGAGACCCAACCTCCACATGGTTTGTTTACTATTTAATTTATTAAAATATTGCACTCAACCCTATCTCGCTCGGTTTTTCTAAATGCAAATTCCCGACTTTGCGTTGGTGACGATAGACAACTCTAAAAACCAGCGATCAGCGACCAGCGAGAGAGATATCATGGATAATACCACGAAATTATGCTGAGTGTAGTCCTATTATACCAACCCGCACACATAATATAGATTTGATTGAATTGTCTATAATATCCTTTGTAACGTGTGTGTGGTAACAATAAATATTTTTCTTTTTTTCTTTCTTTCAATGATAAGTACCATGTAGAGGCGGTATAAGAATAGCGACTACTCCATATCATCCCGTGGATGTCGTAAGAGGCGACAAAGCGAAACAAATAAGGATATGGGCAGCAGCGACTTCCCAATAACGATCAAAAATAAAAAATAAACGCGGTTGCCCACCTGCTTGTCAAGTGTGGCAAGTATGGCAAATGAAGCAATCTATGGGGGAGGCCTTAATATAGGCCCACAAAAGTGTCATATGTCCTATTTCACGTCATAATCAACTTTTAAGTCAAACTTCATTAAAAATTTCTAGCCGTTCAAACGTGATTTCAAAACAAACATCTAAGTAGACCTAATTTCACATTTATAACGTGATTAAAAAACAATGCGGATTGTAGCAAATTAACTTTGTTTTTCGTCCTTAATATCTTTGATTAGCACGAAAGGTCCTCTTCGCATTATTAAATATCAGGGTCGATACTTATTTCGGTTTTATTTGTCCCAAATAACGTAATTTTATATTCAGCGAGTGTTTACATTGTCGCCGGGACTAATAAAGATTTCGGTCGCGCCAACACGCCCTAATACTTAAAATTTTGTTTGGACAACAATATGAAATTAGTTCCAAGGTTCGGGACCCGAAAATAAGACTTTTATTAACAGAGCTGGAAATTGCATTATTAACTTTCTTATTCATTTATATGCTTGTGATTTTAAAGGTTCTTCCAATATTAATTCAAAAGATTAAAATTTTAATATGATATTTTATAATAAATGATGGCTTATAAGCAGCTTTTGAAATTTGAACTTTGACGATGATGACTGAACACAAGTTTTTTTTTATAGTGAAGTATTTCACTGTATGATGTTACTTTAAAAGATTACCTAAAGATTCTACAAATAGAATCAGAGAGCTCTCTTGGACTTCAAATTTTAAATCAAAGTAACAAACGAGCGGTCCACCTGATGGTAAGTGATAATGAAGATGCTGTGGTCAAACAACACCAAGGCGACCCCTGACACGCTTTCTGTGAATTTTTGCAACTCAAGGGGATTCATTCCAACCTTAGCGCTGTAAACTACCATCTGGAGACGGCGAAGCCATCCTTGCTCTTTTTAACTGAGACTCAGGTGTCCTCTCTAACTGATACTTCATATCTCTCCCACCCAGGGTACAAATTAGAACATTCCTTTGTGCCCCAGTCTGTAGTTTGCATACGTCAGAGAGGACATCTGTTTTCTCGCTGGACGCCTCGGCAGTCTTGAAGGTTTGGAACTGTCCATCCTATGGCTGCGCGTAGACAACGACGACCATTCCCGCGGGTCTACGGGTGCATCTATAGGTCCCATAGCGGTAATAACGAAACAGACCGACTCATTGATCACGTCCAAATGGCTACAGATTCCGTGCTACAGCAGATCACATCTGCAGAGATCGTGATTTTTGGCGATTTTAATAGCCACTACGCCAAATGTCTCGGTTCACGTTTA
This sequence comes from Parnassius apollo, assembly GCA_907164705.1. NCBI lineage: Eukaryota > Metazoa > Arthropoda > Insecta > Lepidoptera > Papilionidae > Parnassius > Parnassius apollo. Next base: position 1,261,917 of record CAJQZP010000533.1, read on the forward strand.
ACCGATCATACGGAGAGATCTGTTTATGACTTTTCTTTCCTTCCATATGGCCTGACACAACTGGTTACTTCACCTACGCGGATTCCAGATGTGGAAGATCATACACTTTCCCTGGTAGGCCTTCTGCTAACCTCTCATACGGACGGAAATCAGATTTCGGTTGACGCCCCTTTTGGCTTGTCGGACCATTGTCTTGTCCGGAGTGTGGTGCCAGTCATATTAACGTCGCGGTTGCAGTCTGCAGCCCCCGCCGTGTTTGGCATTTTCGGTCGGACCATTAGGATGAAAATGAAAAAATGAAAAATACTTTATTTAACAGTTAGCACCTTTACAAATAATTTAGCAGTGGTTCTCACACTAGGCACGTAGACCTGTATCGTGAGTGCCATATACACATATTAACAAAAAACAGAAATTGAATAAAACTATTATTTACGGATTTTTTCGCGTTTAATTACTTTAATTTATTTTTATTATTATCCCGACGTTTCGGGTGCTTTACAGCGCCCATGGTCACGGGGGGGGACTGAGATGTTTGACGTCCCAATGTCATAGTTAGTCCGGCTACCTTCAGTTTTTTAATATTAATTTTTGGTCCGATTTACGCAAAACGAGCTTATAGTATCATGAAGTCTTGCAGTGGTATGCTTGGGTTTGGGTTTAATTTTGTTAATTATAGGATCCCAAGCAGATGGTAGCACCCAACCATCTTCTCTATTGAAATTTGGATGTTTTTTAATTTCAATAGCCTCGCGTATCATCCTTGGTAGGAATCGGTGTTCTTTTGCGAGAATTTGTGGTTTATCAAATCTAATGTAATGGTGGGGACGATCTTGAACATGTTCGCAGACTGCGGACTTCCCGGAGCGTCGGTGCTTCACATCAGCTATATGTTCCTTCACGCGGGTTTTTATAGATCTCTTTGTTTGACCTATGTAAGAGAGACCACATTCACAATCTAGCTTGTACACACCTGCATCTTGTAGAGGAATATTACATTTGATGGATGGTAAAAATTGACTAATCTTCTTCAGCGGCTTGTAGTATGTCTTAATGGACGCTCGCTTCAAGATGTAGCCAATCTTGTCCGTGACTCCTCTAACATATGGTAGTAGAGCAGGCGCGCGCTCGACTGTGGCCGGCTTCACTCGTTCACTGTGACGTAGGCGCGGGACCCGAAGCTTGTTGTCTTGCAATACTTGCTTGACGTGCTGAAGCTCCGCGGCCAGATGTTTTCTGTCACAGATCCCTCGTGCTCTCTGAAACAAAGATTTACCCACGGTAGCTAATCAGAAGGATGATGGTGAGATTCACCATTTAAATATCGGTTGGTATGGGTCTTTTTCCTATACACAGTGTGACCAATAGTATTATCAGGATTTCGGATGACTAAAACATCTAGGAAAGCTAAAGAATTATTTGCCTCTAACTCCATTGTGAATTGTATTTTAGAGTTTATGGAGTTAAGGTGGTCTAAAAATGCAGTTACTTTGTCAGATGGTAAAATTGTGAAAGTGTCGTCTACGTACCGCTTGTAGAACCTTGGATTTACAGGAGCAGTAAGAAGGGCTTTCTCCTCAAAGTCTTCCATGAATATGTCGGCGACTATGGGAGACACAGGTGAGCCCATCGCCACACCATCTACTTGCTTGTAGAATTCCTCCTTCCACAATAGATAGCCAGATGTGAGGCAATGTTCAAGTAGTATTGCATATTCTTGAGGCATGTTATTTTCTTCTAGCTTCCTAGTTACAATTGAGATGCAGTCCACAATAGGTAGGCATGTAAATAGTGACTGAACATCAAAACTGACCATAGTTTCATTGTTAGTGAGATGTAGGTCATTTATCTCACTCACAAAATGGTATGAATCCTTTGTGTGTGCTCTGGTATGTCCTCTTAGTGGTAATAGTATTTTTGCTAAGTATTGTGCCAGCTTATAAGTTGGTGAATCGATCTGGCTCACTATGGGACGTAGTGGAGCGTTTGGTTTGTGTATCTTCGGTAACCCATACAACCTCGGTGGTTTGGCACATGATGGTATTAGCGAATTCACGTCGAGATTTAATTTTTCGGAGTATTTCTTTATTAAATCGCTAGTTGTTTTAAGCGTGTTAGTTGTAGGGTCTGTTTTGACCTTTTTATATGTACTTTCGTCCGATAAAAGTTGTTGTATTTTAAAATTATATTCCGACGCGTCCATTACTACTGTAGCATTTCCTTTATCCGCGCGGAGAATCGTGAGTTCTGGTCTGTTCCGTAAGTTATTTAGCGCTGTAAATTCGTCTTTGGGAAGGTTTGGTTTCGGCACTGAAGTACGACGTAACAAGGACGAAATATCTTGACGTATGGCCTCCAAATCTTCCTTACCGATATTATTCTTAAACAGACAATCCTCAACACTGCAGATAATTTCTTCGTACGGGATTTTTTCGCGGAGTTAATGCGAAGTTCATTCCCTTCGCTAATACTTTCATTGTCGGTTCGTCCAGTGTATGTTTTGACAAATTATAGACAGTGCGTTGTTTATAGTTTGTGTCTATGGTCAACGGTTGTTTATTGTTCTGGCGTTGACGTGGATGTTTGGCATTTGATTTGATCGTTAATTTTTGGTATTTTTCTATTTGTTTATTTTTGCATTCATTGTATTTTGATGTTTCTCGTTTGTTTAAAGTTTCGATGCAATTATTAAAATCAAATGACGTTAAAATTGTCTTTAGTTCACTGGACAAATTGTCTATGGTGTTGTTTATGAAATGTAAATCGAACCGTTTCTGCTGAATCACCGTCCGTAACAACTTTTTTACTTGCCTGATTTAAGATCTTAGCGCTTCCTCGAATGTCCTTCTTTGTTGATATTTTGACACACGTAGGAATGAGATTATGGTCTCTGCATCTCTTCAAGAAATTTAAAGATGTTATATATCTTGCGCGCTTGGTTTTAAGATCTTCTAATCGGCGAATTTTATTTGCTGTTACCAGTCCGTACTGGTTCACATAATGATTTCTTAAATTTACGCGAACACTACACATTGAATAAAACTATTATTTAAGGATTTTTTCGCGTTTAATTACTTTAATTTATTTTTATTATTATCCCGACGTTTCGGATGCTTTACAGCGCCCATGGTCACGGGGGGGGGACTGAGATGTTTGACGTCCCAATGTCATAGTTAGTCCGGCTACCTTCAGTTTTTTAATATTAATTTTTGGTCCGATTTACGCAAAACGAGCTAATAGTATCATGAAGTCTTGCAGTGGTATGCTTGGGTTTGGGTTTAATTTTGTTAATTATAGGATCCCAAGCAGATGGTAGCACCCAACCATCTTCTCTATTGAAATTTGGATGTTTTTTAATTTCAATAGCCTCGCGTATCATCCTTGGTAGGAATCGGTGTTCTTTTGCGAGAATTTGTGGTTTATCAAATCTAATGTAATGGTGGGGACGATCTTGAACATGTTCGCAGACTGCAGACTTCCCGGAGCGTCGGTGCTTCACATCAGCTATATGTTCCTTCCCGCGGGTTTTTATAGATCTCTTTGTTTGACCTATGTAAGAGAGACCACATTCACAATCTACCTTGTACACTCTTTGGTTTCTCATTGGTTAAACTCAAACGTATTAACTCTTAATGTCGAGAAAACTAATTATATTTGCTTCCATAAGACCCGTTCGTCAACACCACCTACCGACAAACACATAAGATTGCATCTTTGCACGACTGGAAATAATTTGTGTAGTTGTGAAAAAATTCGGAGAGTGGAATCCATTAAATACCTGGGTATATTAATTGATCACAACCTTAACTTCAAGCTTCATATATCGGCATTGGCAGCAAGAATTTGTAACACAGTTTACATCATGAGACGGCTGAGAAACTCTGCACCCTTGAGCACATTAATGTACATCTATTATGCCCTATGTCAGTCTCTGCTAACGTATTGTATTTCTTGCTGGGGAAGCGCTTCCAAAACAGTCATGATAAGAATTGAGAGAGCTCAACGTTCGGTTCTGAAAGTTATGCTTAACAAGAAATACAGGTATCCAACAGTTAAACTGTACAGAGATATTAAAGTACTTACAGTTCGACAGCTATTTATTTTATGTGTGGCTACATGTATTCATAGGAAAATATTAGGCTCACATAAATACAGTGAGCTGATGAAAAAACGTGTGTTTCAAATGCCATTACCAAGCGTTCGCACAGACAAACTCTAATTTATAATAAAGTTATGAAGGCATGCGACATAAGAGATTGCTCGAAGAACACAGCTAGAATAGAAATACGAAATTGGTTGCTTACGCTTAGTTACGAACAAACAGAAAAGCTGTTTCAAACATTGTCATAGTAGCTACGAGCCCAATATTGATATCGATATTGTAAGTAGCAGTAATTGCAAATTCAAAATACAGTAATATTAATAAATTATAATATCTATGCGTGTGTATTATATATATATATATATATATATATATATATATATATATATATATATATATATATGTATATGGATGTGTATATATAATATATTTAATGTGTGTATATTTGTTTAAGTATATGTTTATATTCATAGACCATAAATAAATTGGAGTAGATATTTAAAGGGAAAGCTTTGTAAAGTCAGCATTGCACAAATTTCTGTTTTTTTATAATGATTTCTTAAATTTACGCGAACACTACACATTGAATAAAACTATTATTTACGGATTTTTTCGCGTTTAATTACTTTAATTTATTTTTATTATTATCCCGACGTTTCGGGTGCTTTACAGCGCCCATGGTCACGGGGGGGGACTGAGATGTTTGACGTCATAATGTCATAGTTAGTCCGGCTACCTTCAGTTTTTTAATATTAATTTTTGGTCCGATTTACGCAAAACGAGCTTATAGTATCATGAAGTCTTGCAGTGGTATGCTTGCGTTTGGGTTTAATTTTGTTAATTATAGGATCCCAAGCAGATGGTAGCACCCAAACATCTTCTCTATTGAAATTTGGATGTTTTTTAATTTCAATAGCCTCGCGTATCATCCTTGGTAGGAATCGGTGTTCTTTTGCGAGAATTTGTGGTTTATCAAATCTAATGTAATGGTGGGGACGATCTTGAACATGTTCGCAGACTGCAGACTTCCCGGAACGTCGGTGCTTCACATCAGCTATATGTTCCTTCACGTGGGTTTTTATAGATCTCTTTGTTTGACCTATGTAAGAGAGACCACATTCACAATCTAGCTTGTACACACCTGCATCTTGTAGAGGAATATTACATTTGATGGATGGTAAAAATTGACTAATCTTCTTCAGCGGCTTGTAGTATGTCTTAATGGACGCTCGCTTCAAGATGTAGCCAATCTTGTCCGTGACTCCTCTAACATATGGTAGTAGAGCAGGCGCGCGCTCGACTGTGGCCGGCTTCACTCGTTCACTGTGACGTAGGCGCGGGACCCGAAGCTTGTTGTCTTGCAATACTTGCTTGACGTGCTGAAGCTCCGCGGCCAGATGTTTTCTGTCACAGATCCCTCGTGCTCTCTGAAACAAAGATTTACCCACGGTAGCTAACTGTGAAGGATGATGGTGAGATTCACCATTTAAATATCGGTTGGTATGGGTCTTTTTCCTATACACAGTGTGACCAATAGAGTTATCAGGATTTCGGATGACTAAAACATCTAGGAAAGCTAAAGAATTATTTGCCTCTAACTCCATTGTGAATTGTATTTTAGAGTTTATGGAGTTAAGGTGGTCTAAAAATGCAGTTACTTTGTCAGATGGTAAAATTGTGAAAGTGTCGTCTACGTACCGCTTGTAGAACCTTGGATTTACAGGAGCAGTAAGAAGGGCTTTCTCCTCAAAGTCTTCCATGAATATGTCGGCGACTATGGGAGACACAGGTGAGCCCATCGCCACACCATCTACTTGCTTGTAGAATTCCTCCTTCCACAATAGATAGCCAGATGTGAGGCAATGTTCAAGTAGTATTGCATATTCTTGAGGCATGTTATTTCTTTATTAAATCGCTAGTTGTTTTAAGCGTGTTAGTTGTAGGGTCTGTTTTGACCTTTTTATATGTACTTTCGTCCGATAAAAGTTGTTGTATTTTAAAATTATATTCCGACGCGTCCATTACTACCGTAGCATTTCCTTTATCCGCGCGGAGAATCGTGAGTTCTGGTCTGTTCCGTAAGTTATTTAGCGCTGTAAATTCGTCTTTGGGAAGGTTTGGTTTCGGCACTGAAGTACGACGTAACAAGGACGAAATATCTTGACGTATGGCCTCCAAATCTTCCTTACCGATATTATTCTTAAACAGACAATCCTCAACACTGCAGATAATTTCTTCGTACGGGATTTTTCGCGGAGTTAATGCGAAGTTCATTCCCTTCGCTAATACTTTCATTGTCGGTTCGTCCAGTGTATGTTTTGACAAATTATAGACAGTGCGTTGTTTATAGTTTGTGTCTATGGTCAACGGTTGTTTATTGTTCTGGCGTTGACGTGGATGTTTGGCATTTGATTTGATCGTTAATTTTTGGTATTTTTCTATTTGTTTATTTTTGCATTCATTGTATTTTGATGTTTCTCGTTTGTTTAAAGTTTCGATGCAATTATTAAAATCAAATGACGTTAAAATTGTCTTTAGTTCACTGGACAAATTGTCTATGGTGTTGTTTATGAAATGTAAATCGAACCGTTTCTGCTGAATCACCGTCCGTAACAACTTTTTACTTGCCTGATTTAAGATCTTAGCGCTTCCTCGAATGTCCTTCTTTGTTGATATTTTGACACACGTAGGAATGAGATTATGGTCTCTGCATCTCTTCAAGAAATTTAAAGATGTTATATATCTTCGCGCGCTTGGTTTTAAGATCTTCTAATCGGCGAATTTTATTTGCTGTTACCAGTCCGTACTGGTTCACATAATGATTTCTTAAATTTACGCGAACACTACACATTGAATAAAACTATTATTTAAGGATTTTTTCGCGTTTAATTACTTTAATTTATTTTTATTATTATCCCGACGTTTCGGGTGCTTTACAGCGCCCATGGTCACGGGGGGGGGGACTGAGATGTTTGACGTCCCAATGTCATAGTTAGTCCGGCTACCTTCAGTTTTTTAATATTAATTTTTGGTCCGATTTACGCAAAACGAGCTAATAGTATCATGAAGTCTTGCAGTGGTATGCTTGGGTTTGGGTTTAATTTTGTTAATTATAGGATCCCAAGCAGATGGTAGCACCCAACCATCTTCTCTATTGAAATTTGGATGTTTTTTAATTTCAATAGCCTCGCGTATCATCCTTGGTAGGAATCGGTGTTCTTTTGCGAGAATTTGTGGTTTATCAAATCTAATGTAATGGTGGGGACGATCTTGAACATGTTCGCAGACTGCAGACTTCCCGGAGCGTCGGTGCTTCACATCAGCTATATGTTCCTTCCCGCGGGTTTTTATAGATCTCTTTGTTTGACCTATGTAAGAGAGACCACATTCACAATCTACCTTGTACACTCTTTGGTTTCTCATTGGTTAAACTCAAACGTATTAACTCTTAATGTCGAGAAAACTAATTATATTTGCTTTCATAAGACCCGTTCGTCAACACCACCTACCGACAAACACATAAGATTGCATCTTTGCACGACTGGAAATAATTTGTGTAGTTGTGAAAAAATTCGGAGAGTGGAATCCATTAAATACCTGGGTATATTAATTGATCACAACCTTAACTTCAAGCTTCATATATCGGCATTGGCAGCAAGAATTTGTAACACAGTTTACATCATGAGACGGCTGAGAAACTCTGCACCCTTGAGCACATTAATTTACATCTATTATGCCCTATGTCAGTCTCTGCTAACGTATTGTATTTCTTGCTGGGGAAGCGCTTCCAAAACAGTCATGATAAGAATTGAGAGAGCTCAACGTTCGGTCCTGAAAGTTATGCTAAACAAGAAATACAGGTATCCAACAGTTAAACTGTACAGAGATATTAAAGTACTTACAGTTCGACAGCTATTTATTTTATGTGTGGCTACATGTATTCATAGGAAAATATTAGGCTCACATAAATACAGTGAGCTGATGAAAAAACGTGTGTTTCAAATGCCATTACCAAGCGTTCGCACAGACAAACTCTAATTTATAATAAAGTTATGAAGGCATGCGACATAAGAGATTGCTCGAAGAACACAGCTAGAATAGAAATACGAAATTGGTTGCTTACGCTTAGTTACGAACAAACAGAAAAGCTGTTTCAAACATTGTCATAGTAGCTACGAGCCCAATATTGATATCGATATTGTAAGTAGCAGTAATTGCAAATTCAAAATACAGTAATATTAATAAATTATAATATCTATGCGTGTGTATTATATATATATATATATATATATATATATATATATATATATATGTATATGGATGTGTATATATAATATATTTAATGTGTGTATATTTGTTTAAGTATATGTTTATATTCATAGACCATAAATAAATTGGAGTAGATATTTAAAGGGAAAGCTTTGTAAAGTCAGCATTGCACAAATTTCTGTTTTTTTATAATGATTTCTTAAATTTACGCGAACACTACACATTGAATAAAACTATTATTTACGGATTTTTTCGCGTTTAATTACTTTAATTTATTTTTATTATTATCCCGACGTTTCGGGTGCTTTACAGCGCCCATGGTCACGGGGGGGGGGACTGAGATGTTTGACGTCATAATGTCATAGTTAGTCCGGCTACCTTCAGTTTTTTAATATTAATTTTTGGTCCGATTTACGCAAAACGAGCTTATAGTATCATGAAGTCTTGCAGTGGTATGCTTGCGTTTGGGTTTAATTTTGTTAATTATAGGATCCCAAGCAGATGGTAGCACCCAAACATCTTCTCTATTGAAATTTGGATGTTTTTTAATTTCAATAGCCTCGCGTATCATCCTTGGTAGGAATCGGTGTTCTTTTGCGAGAATTTGTGGTTTATCAAATCTAATGTAATGGTGGGGACGATCTTGAACATGTTCGCAGACTGCAGACTTCCCGGAACGTCGGTGCTTCACATCAGCTATATGTTCCTTCACGTGGGTTTTTATAGATCTCTTTGTTTGACCTATGTAAGAGAGACCACATTCACAATCTAGCTTGTACACACCTGCATCTTGTAGAGGAATATTACATTTGATGGATGGTAAAAATTGACTAATCTTCTTCAGCGGCTTGTAGTATGTCTTAATGGACGCTCGCTTCAAGATGTAGCCAATCTTGTCCGTGACTCCTCTAACATATGGTAGTAGAGCAGGCGCGCGCTCGACTGTGGCCGGCTTCACTCGTTCACTGTGACGTAGGCGCGGGACCCGAAGCTTGTTGTCTTGCAATACTTGCTTGACGTGCTGAAGCTCCGCGGCCAGATGTTTTCTGTCACAGATCCCTCGTGCTCTCTGAAACAAAGATTTACCCACGGTAGCTAACTGTGAAGGATGATGGTGAGATTCACCATTTAAATATCGGTTGGTATGGGTCTTTTTCCTATACACAGTGTGACCAATAGAGTTATCAGGATTTCGGATGACTAAAACATCTAGGAAAGCTAAAGAATTATTTGCCTCTAACTCCATTGTGAATTGTATTTTAGAGTTTATGGAGTTAAGGTGGTCTAAAAATGCAGTTACTTTGTCAGATGGTAAAATTGTGAAAGTGTCGTCTACGTACCGCTTGTAGAACCTTGGATTTACAGGAGCAGTAAGAAGGGCTTTCTCCTCAAAGTCTTCCATGAATATGTCGGCGACTATGGGAGACACAGGTGAGCCCATCGCCACACCATCTACTTGCTTGTAGAATTCCTCCTTCCACAATAGATAGCCAGATGTGAGGCAATGTTCAAGTAGTATTGCATATTCTTGAGGCATGTTATTTCTTTATTAAATCGCTAGTTGTTTTAAGCGTGTTAGTTGTAGGGTCTGTTTTGACCTTTTTATATGTACTTTCGTCCGATAAAAGTTGTTGTATTTTAAAATTATATTCCGACGCGTCCATTACTACCGTAGCATTTCCTTTATCCGCGCGGAGAATCGTGAGTTCTGGTCTGTTCCGTAAGTTATTTAGCGCTGTAAATTCGTCTTTGGGAAGGTTTGGTTTCGGCACTGAAGTACGACGTAACAAGGACGAAATATCTTGACGTATGGCCTCCAAATCTTCCTTACCGATATTATTCTTAAACAGACAATCCTCAACACTGCAGATAATTTCTTCGTACGGGATTTTTCGCGGAGTTAATGCGAAGTTCATTCCCTTCGCTAATACTTTCATTGTCGGTTCGTCCAGTGTATGTTTTGACAAATTATAGATAGTGCGTTGTTTATAGTTTGTGTCTATGGTCAACGGTTGTTTATTGTTCTGGCGTTGACGTGGATGTTTGGCATTTGATTTGATCGTTAATTTTTGGTATTTTTCTATTTGTTTATTTTTGCATTCATTGTATTTTGATGTTTCTCGTTTGTTTAAAGTTTCGATGCAATTTTTACCATCCATCAAATGTAATATTCCTTTACAAGATGCAGGTGTGTACAAGCTAGATTGTGAATGTGGTCTCTCTTACATAGGTCAAACAAAGAGATCTATAAAAACCCGCGTGAAGGAACATATAGCTGATGTGAAGCACCGACGCTCCGGGAAGTCTGCAGTCTGCGAACATGTTCAAGATCGTCCCCACCATTACATTAGATTTGATAAACCACAAATTCTCGCAAAAGAACACCGATTCCTACCAAGGATGATACGCGAGGTTGGGTGCTACCATCTGCTTGGGATCCTATAATTAACAAAATTAAACCCAAACCCAAGCATACCACTGCAAGACTTCATGATACTATAAGCTCGTTTTGCGTAAATCGGACCAAAAATTAATATTAAAAAACTGAAGGTAGCCGGACTAACTATGACATTGGGACGTCAAACATCTCAGTCCCCCCCCCCCGTGACCATGGGCGCTGTAAAGCACCCCAAACGTCGGGATAATAATAAAAATAAATTAAAGTAATTAAACGCGAAAAAATCCTTAAATAATAGTTTTATTCAATGTGTAGTGTTCGCGTAAATTTAAGAAATCATTATGTGAACCAGTACGGACTGGTAACAGCAAATAAAATTCGCCGATTAGAAGAGCTTAAAACCAAGCGCGCAAGATATATAACATCTTTAAATTTCTTGAAGAGATGCAGAGACCATAATCTCATTCCTACGTGTGTCAAAATATCAACAAAGAAGGACATTCGAGGAAGCGCTAAGATCTTAAATCAGGCAAGTAAGAAGTTGTTACGGACGGTGATTCAGCAGAAACGGTTCGATTTACATTTCATAAACAACACCATAGACAATTTGTCCAGTGAACTAAAGACAATTTTAACGTCATTTGATTTTAATAATTGCATCGAAACTTTAAACAAACGAGAAACATCAAAATACAATGAATGCAAAAATAAACAAATAGAAAAATACCAAAAATTAACGATCAAATCAAATGCCAAACATCCAAGTCAACGCCAGAACAATAAACAACTGTTGACCATAGACACAAACTATAAACAACGCACTGTCTATAATTTGTCAAAACATACACTGGACGAACCGACAATGAAAGTATTAGCGAAGGGAATGAACTTCGCATTAACTCCGCGAAAAATCCCGTACGAAGAAATTATCTGCAGTGTTGAGGATTGTCTGTTTAAGAATAATATCGGTAAGGAAGATTTGGAGGCCATACGTCAAGATATTTCGTCCTTGTTACGTCGTACTTCAGTGCCGAAACCAAACCTTCCCAAAGACGAATTTACAGCGCTAAATAACTTACGGAACAGACCAGAACTCACGATTCTCCGCGCGGATAAGGGAAATGCTACGGTAGTAATGGACGCGTCGGAATATAATTTTAAAATACAACAACTTTTATCGGACGAAAGTACATATAAAAAGGTCAAAACAGACCCTACAACTAACACGCTTAAAACAACTAGCGATTTAATAAAGAAATACTCCGAAAAATTAAATCTCGACGTGAATTCGCTAATACCATCATGTGCCAAACCACCGAGGTTGTATGGGTTACCGAAGATACACAAACCAAACGCTCCACTACGTCCCATAGTGAGCCAGATCGATTCACCAACTTATAAGCTGGCACAATACTTAGCAAAAATACTATCACCACTAAGAGGACATACCAGAGCACACACAAAGGATTCATACCATTTTGTGAGTGAGATAAAAGACCTACATCTCACTAACAATGAAACTATGGTTAGTTTTGATGTTCAATCACTATTTACATGCCTACCTATTGTGGACTGCATCTCAATTGTAACTAGGACGCTAGAAGAAAATAACATGCCTCAAGAATATGCAATACTACTTGAACATTGCCTCACATCTGGCTATCTATTGTGGAAGGAGGAATTCTACAAGCAAGTAGATGGTGTGGCGATGGGCTCACCTGTGTCTCCCATAGTCGCCGACATATTCATGGAAGACTTTGAGGAGAAAGCCCTTCCTACTGCTCCTGTAAATCCAAGGTTCTACAAGCGGTACGTAGACGACACTTTCACAATTTTACCATCTGACAAAGTAACTGCATTTTTTAGACCACCTTAACTCCATAAACTCTAAAATACAATTCACAATGGAGTTAGAGGCAAATAATTCTTTAGCTTTCCTAGATGTTTTAGTCATCCGAAATCCTGATAACACTATTGGTCACACTGTGTATAGGAAAAAGACCCATACCAACCGATTTCTAAATGGTGAATCTCACCATCATCCTTCACAGTTAGCTACCGTGGGTAAATCTTTGTTTCAGAGAGCACGAGGGATCTGTGACAGAAAACATCTGGCCGCGGAGCTTCAGCACGTCAAGCAAGTATTGCAAGACAACAAGCTTCGGGTCCCGCGCCTACGTCACAGTGAACGAGTGAAGCCGGCCACAGTCGAGCGCGCGCCTGCTCTACTACCATATGTTAGAGGAGTCACGGACAAGATTGGCTACATCTTGAAGCGAGCGTCCATTAAGACATACTACAAGCCGCTGAAGAAGATTAGTCAATTTTTACCATCCATCAAATGTAATATTCCTCTACAAGATGCAGGTGTGTACAAGCTAGATTGTGAATGTGGTCTCTCTTACATAGGTCAAACAAAGAGATCTATAAAAACCCACGTGAAGGAACATATAGCTGATGTGAAGCACCGACGTTCCGGGAAGTCTGCAGTCTGCGAACATGTTCAAGATCGTCCCCACCATTACATTAGATTTGATAAACCACAAATTCTCGCAAAAGAACACCGATTCCTACCAAGGATGATACGCGAGGCTATTGAAATTAAAAAACATCCAAATTTCAATAGAGAAGATGTTTGGGTGCTACCATCTGCTTGGGATCCTATAATTAACAAAATTAAACCCAAACGCAAGCATACCACTGCAAGACTTCATGATACTATAAGCTCGTTTTGCGTAAATCGGACCAAAAATTAATATTAAAAAACTGAAGGTAGCCGGACTAACTATGACATTATGACGTCAAACATCTCAGTCCCCCCCCCGTGACCATGGGCGCTGTAAAGCACCCGAAACGTCGGGATAATAATAAAAATAAATTAAAGTAATTAAACGCGAAAAAATCCGTAAATAATAGTTTTATTCAATGTGTAGTGTTCGCGTAAATTTAAGAAATCATTATAAAAAAACAGAAATTTGTGCAAGGCTGACTTTACAAAGCTTTCCCTTTAAATATCTACTCCAATTTATTTATGGTCTATGAATATAAACATATACTTAAACAAATATACACACATTAAATATATTATATATACACATCCATATACATATATATATATATATATATATATATATATATATATATATATATATATATATATATATATATATAATACACACGCATAGATATTATAATTTATTAATATTACTGTATTTTGAATTTGCAATTACTGCATACTTACAATATCGATATCAATATTGGGCTCGTAGCTACTATGACAATGTTTGAAACAGCTTTTCTGTTTGTTCGTAACTAAGCGTAAGCAACCAATTTCGTATTTCTATTCTAGCTGTGTTCGTCGAGCAATCTCTTATGTCGCATGCCTTCATAACTTTATTATAAATTAGAGTTTGTCTGAGCGAACGCTTGGTAATGGCATTTGAAACACACGTTTTTTCATCAGCTCACTGTATTTATGTGAGCCTAATATTTTCCTATGAACACATGTAGCCACACATAAAACAAATAGCTGCCGAACTGTAAGTACTTTAATATCTCTGTACAGTTTAACTGTTGGATACCTGTATTTCTTGTTAAGCATAACTTTCAGGACCGAACGTTGAGCTCTCTCAATTCTTATCATGACTGTTTTGGAAGCGCTTCCCCAGCAAGAAATACAATACGTTAGCAGAGACTGACATAGGGCATAATAGATGTAAATTAATGTGCTCAAGGGTGCAGAGTTTCTCAGCCGTCTCATGATGTAAACTGTGTTACAAATTCTTGCTGCCAATGCCGATATATGAAGCTTGAAGTTAAGGTTGTGATCAATTAATATACCCAGGTATTTAATGGATTCCACTCTCCGAATTTTTTCACAACTACACAAATTATTTCCAGTCGTGCAAAGATGCAATCTTATGTGTTTGTTGGTAGGTGGTGTTGACGAACGGGTCTTATGAAAGCAAATATAATTAATTTTCTCGACATTAAGAGTTAATACGTTTGAGTTTAACCAATGAGAAACCTGAGAACCCCACGTTCCGCCACCGAAATGGTATCATCCCATCTTTTTTCACTGTATAAAAGGACCGTATCATCAGCATAACATATTATTTCTGAATGTTTTGAGTTGAACTGATGTACGTCGTTCATGTATATGATGAAGAGAGTAGGACCGAGAAGAGGATAGGATGCGGTCTTTTTTTGCATCGTACTTTGGGGGCGGGTTTGCTTCTCGCCGAACGATCCTAGCGTTGTTGCTGATTCTGTCGCGGATATGATACTTCAGGGTATGAAACTTTTATTCCGTTCTCTGTGGTGCTCATCGAAGGCAGATGCCAGCTATGGTTTGGATGCTGCCGTAAAATAGCACCACGCTATAAGCAGGAGTGCTACCGGGCCTGGATTGATTCATCAACGTCTCGGGATGTAAACACAAGCTCTCTAAAAAGAAGTATAATTCCGCCTCTAGGTCCTTCAAAAGAGTCATTGCCAAGGCAGGGTCTGAGCACATCTACAGAATTGGCGAGAAGCTAGTTCACCTTCCTTCGGGAACCCATGCATTCCGGTCTCTCACCAAGGCTGTGCAAAGGAACTTCTGTCAGCCACCTCTTCTATCTCTGCACAGAGAGGACGACTCACTGGCTCATGACGCAAAGGAGAAAGCCGATCTGTTAGGTTCTCTCTTTGCGTCCACCTTGACTCTCGATGACGGGGTGAACACACCGCCGGTCACCCCGCGTTGTGAGTGCTCCATGCCAGATGTGCGGCTTACACAGCGCTCAGTTCGAAAAGCACTCCTCTTCCTGGACGTCAGCAAGTCGAGTGGGCCTGATGTAGTCCCGCCAATTGTGCTGTAGACGTGTACTACGGAGTTGGCACCGGTTTTAACGAGTCTTTTCCGGTACTCCTACTCCCAAGGCGTAGTTTCGAATTCTTGGAAGACAGCTTTGGTCCACCTGACCCCTAAACAAGGCAACCCGTCCAACTACAGACCTATCGCTATCACCTTCTTGTTCTCCAAAATAATTGAGTCAATTGTAAACTGCCAGCTCCTCAGGTACCGTGAGGATCACCAGCTGATCAGTGACCGCCAATACGGTTTCCGTCATGGTTAATCAACTGGTGATCTTCTGGTCTACCTAACTCATAGATGGGCGGAAGCAGTAGAATACAAATGGGAGGCATTGGCCGTTAGTTTGGACCTAGCGAAGGCCTTCGATCTGGTCTGGTACAAAGCGCTTCTTACGAAGCTCACTTCTTATGGGCTTCCCGAGAAATTGTGCGATTGGATTACTAGTTTTCTTTCTAATCGGAGCATCAAGGTCGTAGTAGACGGTGCTTGCTCTGATTACAAGCCTATTAACGCTGGTGTTCCACAAGGCTATCACCAACGCTGTTTCTTCTGCATTGTTTTAAAGCAAAGGAATGCAACATTCCTACGCAGTGCCAGTGAATTGAGCCGAAACTAGGAGTTTTTTCCTTGTACAACCTCTCTGTGGAATTGTTTATCACCGGCGACTTTTCCGGACCGATACGACTTAGGGACCTCCAAGAAAAGAGCTTACTCCTTTCTAAAAGGCCTCCAACGCACCTGCAATTCCCCTGGTATTACGGTTGCGTTGGAGGGTAGTCACTTACCATCAGGTGAGCCGCATGCTCCTTTGTCCCTTCTTTTATAAAAAAATACATACGACGTACTGCTGGGTACAGGTCTCCTCTAATTTCTGAGAGGGTACAGTAAATTTGGGATAAATACTTACTTACACATATTTAATACTAAAATTTATTTTTAAAAAGCTACCATAACAGCACGCAATTTTCAATTTCCGGTTACAGAACACTATTATGATTTAATTTATGAGTTGCAACGATTAATAGAGCAATATCAATGAATAAATAACACAAAACTAGGGACAATAACATTAAAACGAATCACAAAGGCGCCTCGCATTTGGAGTAGGTGCGGTATAAATGAGCGCACCACACAAGGAGTCGGCAAATTTGCACTGCTCTCCACTGGCAACACTGACTATTTCACTCATAAACTTTAACAAACACACCAGTGCTGTTAAACTAAAGTGAATTTCGTACCTATGCTATTAAAATTCAGAGTCAGTTTTGAGTGGCATTTACTTTGGGACTTAAATCGTTTTTTGAATTCCACTTGTGCAAGTTTGCTTTCCTAACACGTCAAAGGATTATAAACTGTACGTCGTTTAAAATAATAGTTGAATGGAGCGCATAATTGTGCGCAAAATTAACGCGTGGGTTACCTTAAAAAAGGTGAACGAGAATTTTTTAGTGTTAGTATGTAAATTAAGTTGCGTAGGGCACTTCTGTTATTTTTTAGTTAAACAACAATTAGGTCATCGTTTTTGCTTTTGTGTTCAAAATTGAAGCAATTCGGTAATTAGTTAAAATAAATAAATACTGTTGAGCTAATTTGTATTTAAAATAAGTACTATAGTGTGGATAAAATTTTATGTTTCACTCGCTGCCATACATATATAAATTGCGGTAAAGCTTTGCCAAGTTATTGCTTGCACTTGCGCGAAAAATATAGGTACACAGTCTGTTGTCAAAAAGTATCGCAAATTTTGTATTTTTTGAAACAATATTTATTTGTTCATGAATATCTATTTTGACTCCTTCAAAGTAATCCCCCTCGGATATAATGCACTTGTGCCAACGTTTTTCCAATCCTCGAAGCACTTTAAAAAAATCATTTTTGATGATCTTCTTTAGTTCCCCCTTCGATGCCATCTTTATCTCCTCAATCGTGGCGTAGCGTCGTCCTTTCATGGGCCTCTTCAATTTTGAGAACAGTAGAAAGTCACAGGGGGCGAGGTTTGCGGAATACGGTGGCTGTGGGACCATTACTGTGTTGTTTTTGGATAAATATACGCGCACAAGCACCGATGTGTGAGCAGGGGCGTTGTCATGGTGCAATAGCCAGTTTTTGTTCTTTAACAAATCCGGGCGTTTCTGGCGGATTGCTTTGCGTAAATTGCGCATAACTTGCAGGTAATATTCCTTATTGACCGTAATCCCTGTGGCAAGAACTCGTTATGCACCACGCCCCTGCAATCGAAGAGGAACTGTGAGCAAAACCTTCACGTTTGACCAAACTTGGCGCGCTTTTTTCGGTCTTTGCTCATGCGGCAGCTTCCATAGGGATGATTGAGCTTTGGTTTCCTCGTCATAACCATAAACCCACGATTCGTCACCAGTTATGACCTTCTGGAGCGCATTTGGGTCGTCACGGACCGAGTCCAACATCTCCTGAGCAATTTTAACGCGATGCTGTATTTGACCAAAATTGAGTAATTTTGGCACGAATAACCCAACCAAGTGAAACAACCCCAACAAAAAAAACAAACCCGGAAGCAAACCCAAAAAAAAAAATTTCGCGGCGACTCGACTCATGCCCAAATAATTACTTACAATCGAATGGCATAAGCTAATCGATATGTTTAGGTCCTCAGCAACTTCTTTAACGGTGATTTGACGTCTGGCCAATAATATTTTCTTTACTTTATCAATGTTATCGTCTGTTGTTAATGTGCTCGGGCGTCCAGCACGCTGTTCGTCATCACATCCTCTCGGCCCTCTGAGAACATTTTGTACCATTGATAAACGTTGCTTTGGTCCAAGGTAGCTTCAACATATGCAACGGTCAATATTCGGAATGCGTCTGCGCACTTTGTTTTGTTTTTCACACAAAATTTAATACAGATTCTTTGATCCATTTTTTGGAGCAGGCAAAAATCGAAGACGAGCCAAAACACATCCAAGCAAAACAGCTGTCAAAAATTAACTAAACATTCAAAATGGCCCACCTTGTCAGCATAAGTAAGGGACATTAGTATCAACATAAGACTACAAAAAATCAAAAATCAAACATACGTGCCCGCAGAAATTCAAAATTCGCGATACTTTTGGAACAGACCTCGTATAGTAGATACAATTAACTTACAGTAGGTGGCGCGTGTATCATATTGACAAAGTTATTTGATAGTTTTTAATAATTCAACTTTAATGAATGCTCTATCATTCCTAATTAAACAAAATAATTCTTCCACGTTTAAAACGATATTCTCACAATTATTTCTTTTGTGGCAGCAAATAAAAAATTACTATGTATTATGTAATAATCTGTATTGAATAAAAATCATAATATTCTATTCTATTCTAGCACTGCGCTGCTCAGTCTGTATCAGTTTTTTTCAAGTTAAAGCGATAAGCGAACTTATAGTCTACCTGTTGGTATCTGGCTACTGCACCCCATGGACTCCTGCAACAACTTCAAACAAAGAACGCTGCAGATGCGTTGTCACCACTGAATGCTAAGCCCGGATCTGCATCTCTGTATTTTGATTTTTAATCGAGGAGAGATACATATCAATGAGCCACAGCATGCACTTACCATCAGGTGAAGTGTGGGCTCGTTTGTCATCCTTTTTCTATAAACAATTGAGAGAAAACCTCGAGTTTAAGATCAAACTTCACAATGCCAAAATTGTGCAATATAATCTGGACCTAGACTCAAATTTTGATATTGTGGAGTTTGTGCTTAAATTCAAGATTTTGTCTGAGATGGAATGCCTCATGTTGGCTCTCTTTACTCTTCACATCGGAGCGCTACTGATTGCCGTCTAAGCAGGTGGTACCTATCTAGACAGAAAAGAAGTCCTAAACTATTATACATACATTTTCTTTGGTCTAGAGTTCGAATCCCGAGTCGAGCCAAAATAATTTGTTGGGTTTTCCTGTCAAAGAATTTTTAAAAGAAGTCTTGAATCAGGACAGCATTTCAACCCTTTATTTCGGGAAACGTGTAAAGCTGTTAGTTCTGCGCCTGAACTCTCTTCGGTCGTACCGGATAACCTTCCCATCTTACTATGAGAGTGACGGAATAGAGAGTGCACCTGTGCTTACGCATACACTAGTGCACTACATTCCTCTCCTGTCCAGATGGTTAGCCTTCGTTGAGACTGGCTGCCGTGACCATAATTCGATCTATAAGACTTTATGTATATAGTGCAATATTAAAAAATTAATATTAACTGTGTGCTTTATTGCAAGAATATAAATGTATTTAAAGATGTCATCAATTCAGCGAAGTAATCCGCCATTGCTTTTCTGTATCGACATTGACAGATGAGTGAAACGGGAATCGTATTACTTATACAGCCTAATGGCAATCCATGTAAGAAGTACAAGAAAATATATTTACTTGTACTTATTACATGGGTTTATATTTACTTTTCGTATTAAAGTTATTGTAATAGGTCTATATTTTTTTATAGGTGGTTCAATTGTTTGTTATAATTTTCTATTAGAATAGAATATAATAAAATATTTTTTTATTCAATAAGAATTACATGGGACCTACCCATGTAATTCTTATTGAAAGTAATTTTTTACTTTACCTCAAAACTTTGTCTTGAGAAGTATGTTGGTTCTTGAGAAACCCAGTGGAACTTTTTTTAAAAATAAAATCACATTATGAAACTATTTAGAAACATTTATTTTAGAAACAGCTTGGAAGCGACCACCTCATTCCCAAGGGTTTTTACAAACAATGTATTCATTTATATTATGATAACCCTTTAATAACGTTTTTGTTTAATTAAATATTTAAACTTGGTAAAAGAAAAACTTGTATATTTTCTGGGAATTTGTTGTATTAGCGTTAACAAATGTAGATATTTAACTTAGCTAACCTCGCTGAGCTTCTAAGGCACATATAATTTTTTAAGTCCTTAAAGATGAAAAAAAATCATTACCTAATTTAAATTAAGATCCACTTAATAAACTAAATTGTGTCCTAGCCTAATTAAGATATCTTAGCGGCAACCCACTGCAGAGTCTACATCACCTGAAATTGCCACGTTTCAATATTAAAAGCTTGGCATATTACCGACTTTCCTAGTGTAGTGGAGCAATTGAGGGGACGCGAGGTGCTCTTCGAGCTAGGTAAGATATTTTATTTTATTGAGTGACTCTTAACTAATTAATTTTTAATATTAACGTAACGACTGATTCTATCAATTACCTTAAATAACTCTAACCATCAAACGATAAAAGTTATGTTTGTAAGGCCTTTATTAAATCAGTATGATTAATAAAAGGGAAATAAAATCACTTTTATATAAGAACTGAAAACCTACCCTAGGATATGAAACAATGTCTGTAATTGGCTTTAGTAACGACACGTGTGGGAACCGACCGGTGGACAGCGCAACGCACCTTCCTTTGTTTGCACTTTCATAAATTATGCAAATGACGGACCCCACTTGTAAGCTTGTAAAAGTGACTGGTTGCAGTCCGAAAAACAATAATCTGTCCGTTGCAATAATGTATTATTTATACGTGGTAGAGTCATGCTGCAGCCATATCATAGTTGTAGCACGCATGGGTCGGCTGGACCGTGGAAGGACAACGCTCTCACAGCAAGGTGCAGCTTAATTCTGCTGTGTGTGTTATGGTATGTAGAGAACCGAAGACCCTTTTTACTGAAAACGAGATATACCGCCTTAGTCTTCAGGGATAACAAAGCTTCTGCATTTTGATACTTAGTTGAGGATAAATGTAGATGTAAATGGGCTGTTGTCACCTCTGTGGACTAAGATGGAGTGCCTCGCTTCCAGTGGGAAGGCTCTCCAGTTCTCTACATTCACCATTAGAAACACGCTGGTATTCTGTGAGAGTGTAGTCCTTTCCGGTCGTTCTGTTCCGGTTGAGTCGAACCATTTATGCTGCAGCCATAATATGGCTGCAGCGTTGCTCTATTATGTAAAAATGATGAACAAATGAGTAAAGCACATTTCGTCTGGGTACAGTTACAACAAATGCCATTTGAATTAATAAATGATGCAAATAACTTTATTCATTTATGCTAGAATTATAAAATATAGTTGTTAGAAGGAAACGTTTCTTTTCATTTAATACATCAATCACAGATAGGTTAGTTTCCATTCAGTTATTTTCTTAGATTGTTTCCTCATTTATTTGCGAGAGTTCAAACGAACCCGCGACCGATGTGAATATGCGAGTAACGACCGACTTCCCCCATTCCCGGAAGAATCCCGGACATGTACTACGGATGAGTTTAATCGTTGCGTTCATTACGAACAATTACACGACACTTTGTCGTTTAAATTGTTTGTTTTATTATTTAACTCAATAATTTTGAACTGAATTCTAAAAAGTAGGAGCTACTTAATTCGACTTTTAGCTTATTATGTATATGTATCAGTCGCTTCGCCTGAATAGGATCTACTAATGTGGTATATTTAAGGTAGTTAAAGACGATTTTATCAAAGTTTTTTTTGGTACGAAGGTTAACGCTCACACAGAATACCAGTGTAAAATATCAGTTTAATGCTGCTGTGTTTCGTATGGTGAGTGTAGAGAACCGGAGACCCTTTTTACTAGTAACGGGGCGTTCCATCTTATCCTCAGGGGTGACAATACAGCTGAATTTTATTGCTTAATCGAGAGTAAATGTCTATGAGCCACTGAGCTACAGCATCCACTTACCATAAGACGGACTGTGCGCTTGTTTGCCACTCTTACCTATACTTATTAATATTATAAAGCTGAAGAGTTTGTTTGTTTTGTTGAACGCGCTAATCTCAGGAACTACTAGTTCGAATTGAAAAATTATTTTCGTGTTGGATGGTCCATTTATCGAGAAAGGCTATATAACGCAAGCTATGACCAATAGGAGCGGTGTATCAATGAAAAATGTTGCATAAACGAAGAAAATTTATTCCTTTTGAGAGCTTCCGTTTCGTGCGCTGCATAAACAGTTAAAGATACGCTACAATCACATATGACGGAATTATTCCTCTTAAAAATTCTTAAAAAAAAGTCCACAATACCTTATGTCTATCTTTAAAGTGTCACTCACTATAACCTTTTTTATGGTAATCGATGTTTTTCTAA
The DNA here is from genome assembly GCA_907164705.1 of Parnassius apollo. Lineage (NCBI taxonomy): Eukaryota > Metazoa > Arthropoda > Insecta > Lepidoptera > Papilionidae > Parnassius > Parnassius apollo. The sequence goes on from CAJQZP010000533.1 coordinate 1,284,644, forward strand.
AATAAAGCATTATTTGTGACCCTTTTTTTAAAAGAAGAAAAACATGGTATTAACACGTTGTTTTGAACAATATTGCACTTATATTATATGCTTTCAATGAATATATTAGGAGATATTAAAGTTTTAAAATAACTCCGCAGCAAAGAGCAGGAAGGCGCGGTGGCGAATTCGGCCGGTAGCTCTGCGAGGTAGCATCACATGAGTAAAGATACCGACCAGAGGGGAAGCTACATACAAACGGCATACATAGCGCACCGATGTGTGCGTGAGCTCTCACCGACAGGTTCACCGACGCTCCGTCGAGGTACAAACCGGTTTGCACCGGCTCAGTCAGGTTATCCATGAAAGGGCTACGTTAGTCGATGGCATCCTCAATATCTAGAAAGGCATAAAGAGCTATTTCTTTATCCTCCGGTGCTTTTTTGAACTTGTCAATGACATTGATCGAGGGTGTTTCCGTGAATTTGCCTGTGTGCCTGTAGCTAGAACTACATCCCTTATATATTTATCTATACCCTTTTCTAATGTCTTAAGAAGAAAAGAAGATAGGTTTATAGGTCTAAAGGATTTTCGTAAAGTGTAGTCCTTTCTACCACCCTTAGCTATAAATAGAACTTTGACAATTGTCCATTGTTCTGGAATATACCCTCATGCAAAACTTGCTCTGAAGATTTCCTTCAGATAGGGAAGAGGGATATCGACACTCATTAATTCATCCTCCCCGCTTCTTTGAAATTGTTTAAAGGTCGACAACCCACTGCACCAGGTTTGGCCTTATTATCTTTGCAGCCCTACACCAGTCCTTATTACAAGACCTTCGTAGGGCTCTGAAAGAATTTAAGGCAGAAGTCTTATGTGACCCTGGGAAATGGGTTGACGCTAGTAACTACAATGTATCTGTTTCAATATTAGTGAAGTTACCATCAGGCTATTTAAGAAGCCCGATCTGATTAGGTTTAGCTTTGGATATCATTTTGTGTTTCATTTAGTGCAAGACGCACTGCAAGGCAAAGACTCAACTTTCTCACATAGCTTCGTCCACGATGCTCTCTTGGCTTTCCTCATTTATTTATTATATTCAGTTAGGGCTGCACTATAAATATCCCACTCATTGGTTTTCTTAGCCATATTTAATAGTTTCCTGGTCTTTTCCTTAAGTTCTTTCAGTTTAGTGTTCCACCAAGGAACTTTTCGTGTTGAGGTCTTGGTTTTAACGAGAAAACTATCCCCGAAGGCTTCACGGCTACTTACGGTTACTGTCTCCGTCGCTAACTCTAGACCTTCAATCGTTTTGATGCTTTTAGAAAACGTTTCCAAATTCAATATCACAGAAGATATCACAGAAGGTCACTCTTGAAAGCAACGGTTGGTGATGATTCAATCACAAACTTAATGTGTTTGTGATCAGACATCGAGTTTTCACTATTAACATGCCATTCATTTATCCGCCTGGACATGTTATTGCTAGCAAACGTTATGTCTAACACTTGTTGCCTAGCACGCGTTACAAAGGTTGGTGTACGACCTAAGTTTAAGCTTATCAGGCGGTTGTAGATGAGAAAATCAGAAAGTAACTCTTTCGTTGATGTTATTGCTTTCCCCGGCTGTGTGGTGAGTATTAGCATCACAAACTACCACAAGTCCGGCGTTGTATTTTCGGTGGAACTCCGCCGCACGCTCTAACTCGATGGTAGGATCTGAAGTTTTTGCAAATATATTTTGTATCTCATACAGATCAGGTATCATTGCGCTCAAATTTAAATCGAACCTTGCAAATCGATTTTATCGACGCTATACAAAAATGTCTTCAGAATCGTAATACATATATAAAGTTGAAAGAAGACCAATGAGTGATTTAAAACTTATTATCCATGCTGATGTAAGATAAAACCTTCTAACGATCACTGAGGTCGATATAATGTGCCAACTTATATAGGATAAAGGTCAGCGAAATTTTGTGTTGAACGCTAGAGATGGTCAACTTCAACGGGTTTCTGAGCTTCACAGATCTTATGACCCACTTCAATATCCTTTACTGTTTCCGTATAGTAGTGACGGGTACTGCATAAACATTCTACAACAGAATGGTGCTGGTCAATCTAAAACTGTATCATGTATGTAATTTTATGTCTTTAGACTCTTGGTGAGAATAGATAAATTTAGCAGTTTTTTTTATAGCAGAGTGGGGTTGTTACTTAACATCAGGTGAGCTTGCGGCTCACCTGATGTTAAGTAACTACCGCAGCCCATGATCAACCGCAACACCAGGGGAATTGCAGGTGCGTTGCCGGCTTTTTAGAGAGCAGTGAGCTCTTTTATTGAAGGTCCCCAGGTCGTATCGGTTCGAAAAAAATCGCCGGTGGTAAACTATTCCACAGAGAGGTCGCACGCGGAAGAAAACTCCTTGTAAAACGTGCAGTGGTGGACCGCCAAGCATCCAGATGGTGTGGATGGTATCGGGACGTTTGTCGCGGAGTGTGTTCACGAAATTTGGCGGCTGGTATTAATCCGAAAAATTCCTCAGAGCACTCCCCACGGTATATGCGAAAGAAAATTCAAAGAGATACAACATCTCTTCGCAGCGCCAGTAAATCGAGCCGATCGGAAAGCACTCAGTCGTCGACGATTCGAGCCGCTCTGCGCTGGATGCGGTCAAGTGGAAGGAGCTGGTACTGGGGAGCCCCAGCCCAGAGATGGAAACAGTATTCCATGTGCGGTCAAACCTGACCCTTGTAAGGCTTGAAGGCGGTGTAATACTGTCCCGCTCTGCTGAGCATGCCAAGCTTTTTAGAGGCCAATTTGACCTTCTCTTCCAAGTGTACCACAAAACTCCGTCGATATGTCGACGCCGAGGATACCGATACTGGCTGAGGCAACAAGGAGAGTGCGTTGAAACTGGGGAGATACGACAAAGGGGTTCTTTTTAGCGGTTAACGCTCAAACTTGAGTCTTCTGGGAGTTAACTGGACTAGATTTAGTTGCCACCAATCCGAGACTCTGTTCAGCAATGACTCGACTTCAGACACAAGTTTTTCCCGGTACTCGGAGACATTTTCCCGATAAATATTGGCACCGCCGGTGTACAGAGCATCACCAGTGCTTTCATCTGCATATCAATGAATGTTACGGGTTTGCAACATATCATTGATATGCAGAAGAAACAGCGTTGGCGATAGCATAGCATAGCAGCCTTGTGGAACACTAGCATTAAAAGGCTTGTAATCGGAGCTTGCACCGTCTATAACGACCTTGATGCTCCGATCTGCAAGAAAGCTGGTGTTACAATCGCACAATTTCTCGGGAAGCCCATAGGAAGGGAGCTTCGAAAGAAGCGCTTTGTGCCAAACACGATTGAAGGCCTTCGCAATGTCCAAGCTAACGGACAATGCCTCCCCCTTGGACCCTACTGCCTCCGCCCATCTATGAGTTAGGTAGACCAGAAGATCACCAGCTGATCGACTACGGCAACTATATTGGCTGTCACTAATCAGCTGGTATCCTTAAGGTACCTCATGAGCTGGCAGTTAACAATAGACTCCATTGTTTTGGAGAACAAGGAGGTGATGGCGATAGGCCGGTAGTTGGACGGATCTGAGCGGTCGCCTTTTTTTAGGGATCGGGTGGACGAAAGCCGTCTTCCATGATTTTGGGACTACGCCAAGGGAGTAGAAGTACCGGAAAAGACGCGTTAAAACCTGTGCCAACTCTGGAGCACACGTCCTTAGCACAACTGGGGGGATTCCGTCAGGCCCACTCGACTTGTGTATGTCTAGGGAGAGGAGTGCTTTGCGAACCAAGCGCTGTGTAAACTGCACTTCCGGCATGGAGCACTCACACCGCGGGATGATTGGCGGCGTACTCCTCCCGTCATCGAAAGTCGAGTTGAATGCAAAGAAAGAGCCTAGCTGATCAGCTTTCTCTTTTGTGGTATGGGCCAGTGAGTCGTCCTCCCTGTGCAGAGTTGGAAGAGATGGCTGACAGAAATTCCCTTGGACAGTCTTGGCGAGAGACCAGAATGCACGGGTTCCAGAAGAAAGGCGAACTAGTTTCTCACCAATTCTGCCTATGTGCTCTGACTTTGCCTTGGAAATGACTCTTTTGAAGGACCTAGAGGCGGAATTATACTTCTTATTTAGAGCGCTGGTATTTATATCCCGGGACCTTGATGCGTCAGCCCAGGCTTGGTAGCACTCCTGCTTATAGCATGATGCTATTTTACAGGAGCGACCAAACTATGGCTAAGATTTGCCTCCAATGGGCACCACAGAGGAAGGAATAAAAAAGTCTATACCCTGAAGTACCACATCAGCTAGAGAATCCGCAACATCATTGGGATCGTCCGGCGAGAAGCAAAGCCGCCCCCAAGGGTAAGATGCATAGAAAGACCGCATCCCATCCCCATCGGCTAACCTATAACGTAACTGCGATTTCAGCGTGAGTGGCACCACACTCCGGACAAGACAATGGTCCAAGGAGCCTAAAGGGGCGTCGACGGAAATATGATATCCGTCTGGGTGAGAGGTCAGCAGAAGGTCCAAGAGGGAAGGTGCATGATCCTCCGTAGGAATCCGCGTAGGCGAAGTAACCAGTTGTGACAGACCATATGCCAAGGCAAAATCATGAACAGATCTCCCCGCATGATCGGTTAAGCGTGAACCAAGCCATTTGGCGTGATGGGCGTTTAAAGTCGCCGAGGATCACGATCTCTGCGGAGGGGATCTGCTGTAGCAACGAATCTGTAGCCATTTGGACGTGGTCGAAGAGTTATCTGTTTCGGCATTACCGCTATGGGACCTATAGAGGCACCCGTAGACGCGCGGATGGTCGTCGCTGTCTACGCGTAGCCAAAGGATGGACAGGTCCGAACCTTCAAATCTGCCGAGGCGTCGAGAAAAGATGTCCTCTCTGACGTAAACGCAAACTCCAGCCCGAGGCACAACGGAGTGTTCCAGTTTATACCCCGGGTAGGAGAGATACGAGACATCAGCCGGAGAAGATACTTGCGTCTCGGTCAGAAACAGCTGGCCTCGCCGTCTCGAAATGGTAGTGGACGGCGTTTAGGTTAGAGTGAAGTCCCCTAATATTGCAGAAATTCACGGATAGCGTGGCAGGGGTCGCCTTGGTCTTGTTGCTCCGTTTGCCCCGAGCAGTTGTAGTCTTGAGCGGAATTTTGCCCTCCCCCCCAGAATACGGAATACGCGGGGCAGCCTGAGAACCCACGCTCAGGAGTGGAGTAACTTGGTCGTGGATGCTCAGCGAGGGACTCTCCAGGGGTGCTGGTACCGTCCTGGGGTAGTCTCATATTTAGTTCCGCTACCATGTTGATGGGGGGGGGGGGAATTGGGCCTCCGGCCACCTGCACTCACCAGACGAAACGCGGAAGCAGAGCTTCCACTTCACACCGGTATTCTGTGAGGTCGTGGTACCACCCCGGTTTGAGCCGGCCCATACGTGCAACAGCAAAGCTGCCGCGTGACTCTACCACTGTTAAAAGTTTAGTCCTGGTTTCATCCGCGTGATTTTAAATAAGCACTGTAGGTACCAAATTTTATCTAATTTTGTTCGATACTACGACCTCTCTCTAACTCTCCCTCTCTCTCTCTCCCTCTCTCTCCCTCCCTCTACAGTACATCCAAGTAAGAAAAAGAATTACTCAAAATAAACGATTTTAGTAATTCTTATTCTTACTTGGATGTACTTCAGGATTAAATATATAAAATCTCTAATCCTAAGGGTGGAAAATTAGACTACGAAGTTTTTATACTTGGATGATATTCAAACTTGTGATATTTCTTATTCCGCTCAAAAGGGTCGAAACAGTAGACCGTTATCATAACTGTTAAAAAGCTTCTGTGGTCGGGTCTTTAATATTTTATAAACTTTGTCTTAGTAATGACTTCTAAAGCTATTATGTCGAAATTAGTTTATTCTTTTTAGTACTTTGACGTCTGTTAATTCTTATTTTTAATATTGCAGTTTTCATTTGCATTTTAGTAAAAATACTACTAATCACCATATCCGGATACCTGTTTAACTTAGTGGCGAGAGACCTAGCTTATTTCAAAAGTTCTGATTAATCTGACCCCAGCTGGAATAATTGAACTTTAACCAATAATATATGCTTTAACACAAACATTGTCAATAATTGTGTAAAAGCACAAATAATTACAAAGTAGAACGATTATATTTTCAATTTATTTAATTTTTAACAAAAGTCATGTCAGTCAAGTCACACACTCCATCTGCCCGGACACTGTAAGGTTTTAAAATGATTAAAGTAGACGTTATTTTCTGCGTAGATCGGACCAAAAATGAATATTCAAAAGTAAAAAGTAGTCCGGCTAACTATAATATCAGGACGTCAAACATCTTAATCCCCCCCCCCCCCCCCCCCGGTGACCATAGGTAAGGCACCTGAAACGTCGGGAAATTAAAAATAAGTAAAATTAGTTTTATTTAATGTAAAATATTAACACCCACGAGTTACCGCGGGTTTGAATCCCACACAGAACAAATGTTTGTATTGTCTACAAATAATTGTTTTGGGTTTCGATGTGACACACGTTGTGTGCAATTTATGTATTAAAAACGACTCCACGATACAGGAGCTAATCCTAGTGTAGAAGATTTGAATATAGTTTTATGTGGGGGCGCACGCAACCGATAGCGTCAGTCGCTTATATGCATGTAGTTTCTTATCGGCCATTTATACGGCACTATTTAATAAAAATTGAGTTCGCAGTTATAAGCGGTAACATTTGGGTAGTATTTCTTATCATATTAATTTCGCTTAATCTAATTATGAAAATACAAAATGCTCTATATTTTAAACCAAACCTCATAAACCTATATCGGAATAAAACAATTGTTACTTATGGCAAGTTAAATTATGCGACTGAGTGACACAATTCAACAATAATTCATGTCACCAAAGTTTTGGATATTCACCAGATGGTGTAGATCCATCATAAAGTTATTTTGGAGATGTTCGTGTGTGAGGGAAACATTAACTCGCAAATTGTTCACTCTAAAGTATAAATTATATATTCCCTCATAGGAGTGATGTTTGCTAACAAACGTAGTTTTTTATTATTTTGACCTGTCACCAGGAAGATACTGATGACCATCCGGTCGTCAGTTGGGTCAGAATAGACAATATTGCAATAGAAGAGAATTGAATAATAAACCGCTTACATTTTTTGAAGTCGGCTCAAAACATAATAAACAAACAATTTAAATGACAAAGTGTCGTGTAATTGTTGGTGATGATCGACTATCATTCCTAGTATCAATAATAATATATTTATAAATATATGTGTAATAATAATAATATTTTACGGATAAAAATTTATCATTTGCTTTTATATATTTATTCAGCCCAACCAAATGAGTCTCTATGAAAGACCAAAAATAATAATAATATTTATTTCTCTCACAAAATTACTGTTTAAAACATTGATTAAAACTACTTTTACATTCATGTTCGGAAGCATCAACGTTCCGGGAAGTCTGCAGTTTGTGATCATATCCTAGACGGCCCCAACCATTACATCAGATTTGATAGACCACAAATCCTCGCGAAAGAACACCGATTCCTACCAAGGATGATACGTGAGGCTATTGAAATTAAAAAACATCCTAATTTCAATAGAGAAGGAGGCTAGGTACTACCACCTGCTTGGGATCCTATAATCAATAAAATTGGTTTAACAATGATATCGGGATTCAGTCATCTCAGTCCCCCGTGATACTTACTACCTTGGGGTACGTTATTGTATTTTCATCGCTGGAATGCTCTCCTATTTGAACGCACTGTCTTCTACCTCTAAGATAAATTTTAAACAGATCTAGCTGTAAATTCCTGACACCAAGTCCCTCAAGTTTATTTATTAAAAGTGGGACAGAGTCAACATCGAACGCCTTCACTAAGTCCAGGAATATCGCGAGACACTTTTTACCGTTATCTATCCCCCGAACTATACGATCTGTGAACTCGTGAAACGCATCATCTGCACGACAACCATATTGTTGCTCCAAAAAAAGCTTGTTTATTTCAAGGTAGTTCAAGTCTTTTGTTAATCACGCGTTCCAGTATTTTAATTGGGATGTTAAAATTGATTTGGGTCAATAGTTTGAAACAATGCCTCTATCATCACTATTGGAAAAAGGACGGATAATACTTTTCTTAAAAGCACGAGGAAAGACGCTAGTCGAAAGACTGATGTTGCACAGCTATGTTATCTGAGGTTACATGTATGTCGCTGTAGATTTTTAGCAAGTCACTTGATATACCGTCCCATCCTGTAGTACAACTCTTTTTTAATGACATAATGAGATTATGTACATCTTCGTAATCAGAATTCACCATAAGAAATGATTTGTTGTTAGTTTCATTTATATCAGTTTTACTGTAATTACTTATCAGTTTCGTTAGTTAATTTCGTCCCGAAGTTAATATAATATATATTAACTTCATTTACAGATGCTACCAGAGTGGAAAGTTGTCCCAGCAAAATGCATGCCTGTAATCTAACCTTATTCAGATGCGTTGCACTTTTTACTACTTCCCAAATATTTTTACTGTTATTGTCAGCTTTTTGAAGTTCACTGCTTTGATACTGTATTTTAAGTTCCTTTAGAATATCATTACAGTAATTGCGATATCTACGATATTTTATATTTGGAATTTCATCATAAATGAAAAGGAGAAATTGTGTGCCAAGCATCTAGGCTTTACCACGGAAGAATATTCCCCCGTATACGTAAGTGCACATCTGACAGCAAAAGCAGCACGACTGCATTTTCTTCAAAGACAAAAGAATATAAGTTCTGCTGGTCTACATATAATTTTATTTTGAATTTTTTTTTAAATTGACTTATGACAATCTTTTGAGCTTTAGTACAGGTTCGGCGCGTGCTAGGCTTTTGGCCGTGGGTACGCATGAGGCCGGCTACTGGCTTCACGCGTATCCTTCGTCAAATACAGGAACATTTCTTGAGCCTGACACGCTCCGAATCGCAACCTGTCTACGGCTTGGGGTTCCGGTCTGCGCTCCTCATAAATGTCCGTGTGGCAGTGACGTCGACAAGCTAGGATATCACGGGCTATCATGCCAAAAAAGTGCAGGTCGCTTCTCGAGACATGCAGCTCTTAACGATATCATACGCCGGTCTCTTGCCACCGTCAACGTGCCAAGTCTACTTGAGCCGTCTGGTATTGCAAGAGACGATGGCAAGAGACCGGACGGTATGAGTTTGATTCCATGGAGGATGGGCCGGGTGCTGGTATGGGATGCAACCTGTTCAGACACGCTGGCCCCTTCCCATCTACGTGGAACCAACAACAGAACTGGTGCGGCTTGTGAAGCGGCAGAAAAGGCTAAAGTTTGCAAATACAGGGGTCTAGGCTCCGAATATATTTTTGTCCCTTTCGGTGTCGAGACCCTTGGTCCGTGGGGTCCTAGCACTATAAGCCTTTTTAAGGAAATAGCAAAAAAGGTTAATCGACGTCACAGGAGACCGAAGAGCTGGCAGTTACCTCGGACAAAGAATTAGTCTAGCTATTCAACGGGGAAACGCTGCCAGTATCTTCGGAACCTTGCCTAAAGGACCTCTTTTTTAATAATTTAATTTAGTTATTATAATATATATTTTTAAGGTTTTTAGTATTAGAATTAATTTGCAAGTAAATCCAACCCTATTCTAATCTTATGCTGATGGTTTGTCACTTGGATATAATATGAAGTGCTGAGTGCAAAATTTTAATTAAAAATGATTCACAAATTCAAAGCCTTATGCAAAAAGCATGACTATTTGTAATAAGTATTTATTTTGTATTGATACATTTTTATTTGTATGTTTACTGTTCTTGAAAGATTAGTGTTCCTAAAATATTTAACCTATATAAATGTAACATTATTATTGTTATCATAATATCAACACATACACATAAAAATAACACACACCACACATATTCATCCACTCTCATAAATATATTAAACAAACTCAACTTTAGCATATTTAAAAATTATTCACATTATACCTACACATGTCATAAAAGTACTCCTTTATAATCAATACATAAACACTTAGAATTAAAAAAAGTAATGCAAATTATAGATAAAGAATCTGAATTTAATACTGATGATGGATAGTTCTCTAAATACTTTACATGAATTAGACAATACAGGCATTGCACAATCCAGTGAATGTCGAGTCCAAGACTATATAACACAACAAATAATACATAAATCCGATATAACTATTATATCACAAAATATTCGGAGTATTTACAGAAATTTTGATGACTTATATTTAAATCTTAGTCAACTTCAAATAACGCCTGATTTTATTATCCTTAGTGAGTGTTGGTTAGACAAGAACAAACCTGTTCATATGTTAAATAATTACACGTCCTATAATACAACACAGCACATAAATCATTGCGATGGTGTACCTGTTTATATTAGTAATAAGCATTCAGCGAATGTCAATGAAATTTCACTATCAGAAGCGTCTTGTCTGCAAATTAAATTTAATGACTACATTATTATTGATATTTATCGCTCGCCATCCATGCTGAAAGTTTTATCAAGTTTATAATTGTATACAAGGGTCTCCACCACAGAACCGATTCCAGTAACTACAGACCTATATCTGTTCTTCACGCAATATCCAAAATTTTATAAAAATTGTTAAATAATTGTTTGACTAATTATTTAAATAAATACAATATACTCTATATATCACAATTTGGCTTTAGGCGAGGTCTTTGCACATAAGACGCTATTTCAGGTCTAACCTCACTTATTATTGACCAAGTCGACAAAGGAATTAATTGTTTAACAGTTTTTCTCGACATAAAAAAGCCTTTGATAGCGTCTCTGTCCCCAGTCTTGTAAAGAAAATTGAACAAATAGGCATTCGAGGTAAACCTCTAGATTTATAAGATTACCTAACAAACCGTAGACAACGTGTCAAAGTAGGAGAGCATTGTAGTCATGATTCTACCATTACATACGGTGTCCCACAGGGGAGTGTACTGAGTGCGACTCTATTTTCGGTTTATGTAAACTCCCTATGTAATATGTCGCTGAAAAAGGGCACGTGTTCTCGTATGCAGATGACACTGCTTTGGCATTCTGCGGTCAAAGCTGGGAAGAAGTCCGGAATAGCGCTGAAGTGGGGTTAGCCAAGGTTGCAGAGTGGTTGAGACTACATTTATTAACTATCAATACATCTAAAACTAACTACATATGTTTTACTAACTACAATAGGGCTCAACCTAATTTTGATATTAAAATTCATTCTTGTATTGACCTTAATAACTCTAACTGCTCATGCCCTCACATAAACAAAGTATCAAGTACAAAATATCTTGGAATACTATTGGATCAGCGATTATCTTGGCATCTACATATTGAAATTTTAATGACTAGGATTAGAAAATTCATATGGTTTTTCAAAATTTTAAGACATCTCGCAACACCACCTGTATTAAAACAAGTATATATTTCTTTAGTTCAATCAGTTCTGGTATATTGTATTAGTATATGGGGAGGGACTACAAAAACAAAGTTTTTAGATTTAGAAAGAGCTCAGAGATCATTACTTAAGGTTATGAATTTTAAACCTTACAAATTCCCAACACAAGATTTATACACACTGTGTGATCTTCTCACAGTTCGTAAGTTATACATATTAAATGTAGTTCTTAAGGTATACAAGTCCCTTGCATATAACCCTGAAATTGAAAATAAAAGGAGGAAAACTAACGTAGCTCCAAGTGATCCAGTAAAAACAGCATTTGGTAGACTAAAAGGAGAACTGTAATTTACTGCTATGATTGTAAATTTAATGTTACAGAATAAACATTTTTGAATTTTTGTATTTTGAATTTTGAATTATCACGATTTTTCCTGCATTTTAAGATACCAGGAGTTGTCCATGGCTTTAACGTAGCTCTACGATGGCACAATCTAATATTTTTGGTGTTGTTTTCCAGTGATTTTGATAAAGTTCCTACTAGAAAATTTGCTACTTCTTCAGGATGATTATTTTCATATATTTGACTGAAATTAGCATCTAATAAAAACTGGTTAAGAACAAGGTGATCAAGTTTTGGAATAATTCTGTCAAAGTAGCATTTATGTTGTTTGATTTCAAGGCTAAGGTTGACAGCTTCATGATCAGTTAAACAAGGCAGACGTGTTTAAAGTAATAAATGATCAATGCATGTGAACATTCGAGTGGATGATGTAAAAGCTGGAAGAAGTCAATGTGATGCTATTAAACTTAGACTTTGTTCGGCTTGCTGGTCCATTATTGTCAGGGGATAATCTATATTAATATCGCCAATTAGAACGATATTTTTGAAGCACATTAGTTCAGTTAAAAGTTGGTTCATGTGTGAAAAAATGTTTGTTGTATCGTTTTTAAAGCAGTGTGGACGATATCTCCCATCACTACTGTATGTGTACCAAATTTACTTACAATCAAGCAGTTAGCTTTTTGGAAAGTAGGCTCTTCAATGGTGCATTGCAAGTTATCTTTAATATGGATCAGCATTCCGTAGTTTTGATTGTAAGTTTGTTTGGTGGCATGAGAATAATACGATTCCAATAAAGGTATTGGACCAGAAAAGGAGAGCCAACATTCAGTCAGAATAACCAGATCAAAATCTATATTTATCCTTTTCATTAGCAACAGTTAGACCATCAAAGTTTCATTAAATGCTTCGAATATTCTGACATAGAATGTTTGTGTAGTTATTTGATTGACTTATTATAGGGTATACATCATCAGTAGCATGTGTCCAGGATTCTTCCGGGAACGAAGAAAGTCGGTTGATACTCGTATGTTTACATCGGCCACGGGTTTGCTTGAGACCTCGCAAATAAACGGTCGAGAAAATATCTTAAAATAACTAAATGCTGGCTAACCTATTTGTAATTGCTGAATTTAATAAAAAGGAAATCTTAACTCGGCTATATTCTATGATTATAGAATAAATGAATAAAGCTATTACATAGCGTCAATTTCTAAATTAAATTGCCAAGCTGAAATGCATTGTAGTCAGCCTTTACAGTCTATCTAAGTCCACTGCTGAACATGGGCCTTTCCCAAAGATTACTTCATTGACGGGATTTTGCTACACTTGCCACGCTTGGCAGGCAGGCTGGATGCGGAGGTGATTTGGCAGGCGGTTTGCCAATCGCAGGTTTTTTTTATTCAGCTGTTATCAGGAAGATGCTGCTGCCGTTCTTCTGTTTCAATTTCCCTCTGTCGTCTCTTAATAATTTTTAATGTAATCATAAAAAAAAGCTAAATTATGAATACAGCATCGTATTACACCATAGAAGAGTTATGTAGTAGAGAACAACAATAATACATGATAATATGTATACAAACTAGATATGTGAAACTAAGCAAATAATTAATTAAGACAAACCGCGCAATACGTACTTTAGTTATAGAGGCGTTCTCTTGAGTGTTGTCTATACTCTGTACCCGCAGCATATTAACGTGAAAGCTTTTGTAGCGGCGAGAATCGGAGGTGATTCCACAGCGCCGCCGCCCCTTAATCATCAATAAATAAAATAGTTTACTGAAGCGGTAAAAAGGAATGCACATAAGCGTAAGTGTATCAGTATTTTAAAAAAATTAAAACGTTTTTACGTGGTAGGTCAAAGCTCCAGCTATGTATATATTATAGCTGAAGCACATTTTGGTTGCCTCGACCCGGGAAAGACCACGCTATCGTATAATACCTACGTAAAATAGTTCAATATGTTTAACTTTTTTACGCAGGTATTTTAAATAGGTAGTTCGTAAGATGAGTGTAGAGAACCAGAGACCACTTTTACTGCAATCGAGGCAGTCCATCTTAGTCCGCAGGGGTGAAAAAGCATCTGCATTTAGATTCTTAATCGACGAAATATCTATGGGCCGCAGCATCTCCTTATCATCAGGTGGACTATGTGCTTATTTTACACCCGTGCGATATAAAATGAAATAAAAACAAAATGTGTATAGAGACTTCAGCAACCAACCATCAGGTGGATAATAAGTTCGTGTATCATTTCATTTCTATAAATTATTAAATAGGGAAATTTAAAACCTTTTTTATTAAAAGAATACTAGCAATGCGAAGAGGTTCGCTAAAAATGCTTGTGCTAGGATTAGTTCACGACAGTTAAATGGTGAATTCGTCGTGGTCGTGGGTTTGAATATTGAAGCCACTGGAGCTTAAAAAACTTTTTTGTAGAATAAGAGTGAAAAACGAGCACACAGCCCACCTGAGAGTAAGTTACTGCTGAGGTCCATAGAGATCTACATAGATTCTTGATTAAGAATCAAAATGTAGTTGCGCTCTGAATACTGAGGTAGAATGCGTCATTTCCAGTAAAAAGGATCTCCGGGTCTCTACATCCATCATACGAAACACAGCTGCATTGAGCTGCTATTTTACGCTCTTATTCTGTGAGTGTGTGATCTTTTCCACTCATGTTGCAGCTGTATTACAGTTGTGACACCCATTCGTGCCATAAATTTAATACAGCTGCAACATGGCTCTACAAGATATAAAATACTAAACTGAAGCTAAACGTGATTTGTACAACACAGATCCCCTTTTTGAGCAACTGACTTTCATCGTTGTTTTAAGTGTTCAGGCAATTTAACGAATAACATATACACCCTCAGTATTTACTCCCAATGATCACGGAAACGTACCGGATCTGTTGGATTCACTGTAATGGAATCCGTCCATTAACAACAGATTTCGAGCTGGAATTCAGAGAGCCAGAGATGTTGGCAAGTCACTTAGTGTAGTATATGTTTCCGCCCCATTCACCGATTGTCGTAAAGAACTAAAACAAAATAACTTGTAGTAGTGAAAGAAATTTCAGTAATTGAGGGTGAGAACAAGGAAATAAAACTGTTTACTTTTAAAATTTTATTATTCATTTGGATTGCCAACATAAGAAAGAGCAATGGATGTTAATTTACATAACAGTATTTTTTAATTTTATATTATCAACTACTCTTATAATTATAAGCTGATAGCTTGCGTTGTGTTACAAAAAGTTTTCAAATTCATAATAAAAAAGGATAAATTAATAAAGATTGTTTTGTACAACAGCAGTTTAACGTACGTTAGCATGCTTAAGTTTGCTATGTATGGTTGGTATTATAAAGTTAAATAAAAACGACATAGAATCTGCTACTCCCTTAGTTTTAAGAAATAAGTAATATTTTAATTGCATAACGTTATAACGTAATAATATTCAGCCAGGATATCCTGCAATACTAAGCACGGTATCTCTACAGAACATCCGAGTCAAAGTTTCCGGGTGGCAAAGATCTCGGAACCGGTAGTCCCCATGCAATTGTTCCTGGCTCTAGCAATACCTACACTAGTATAAATATAGTAGTATGTTTTATTAACTACTCATTATTCTGTCTTACATGAAATAATTAATTTTTGGTTTGTAGGGTGGTTTTTAATTTTTAATACGATTATCACCAATGGGTGATTTATAGACCTGTAAAAGACCTGAGACGCCTGAGAGTCGAGACTGGACAAGGAGAGTTTTATTAGAGTTCCAAACCTCAAAAGGAAATATTGAAACCCTTATAGGATCATCTTGTTGTCCGTTCGCCGTCGTTCTGTTCGACTATCAAAACCCCTTTTCTCAGGAACAGGTAGAGGTATAAAGTTGAAATTAGTTTCAAATACAGAGCATTGTCTATGATCTCTTGGAGGTGTAAAAATGCCAAAAATACCAATATCGATGGTATAAAAAGTCATCTCAGTTAAAAGATACGGATGGACAATTTTGTCACATATTTGGATCCCGTTGACCTAGAATCATTAGTCTACTCACTAGTCAATTCTACAAGTACAAGTACATCTAGTCACTAGTCAAGGTCAAAAAGCTTGGTCTCAGAGCGTAAGTAAAGGATTTTTTAATGTTATTCCATTGGGTGACAAACTATCACGCAGTCTATCTGATTTTTATTAGATGCTGTGGCTCAAACATATAATGTTAATGTATATCTATTGTCGATTAAGGATCAAAATGCAGATGCATTGTTATCCCTAAGATGGAATACCTCATTACCAGTAAAAAGGGTCTTGGGTTCTTTACACTCACCATACGAAACACAACAGGATTTCCAGTCCTATCCTATTACTACTATGAAAAATATGTATTTTATTTCAAATAAAAATTATTTGTTTCTAACGCAATTGTACAGTCTTAAATATTATAGCATCAATTATAAAATCTAGCAAAACTCCGGTGATATCTTTTAAAATGAATAGTAAACACGGCGAAAGTTGCTTGACAGATAATTAACCTACAAAGCAGGATAAGCGCAGCGAATTACATTGCAATAGAACACTCAAGTGTGATTCGATTTACTACTGAATAGCATAAATTTACTACAGAATTTATAGCAGTGTTTTAGGTTTGTATACGAAATATAGTCTTGAATTTCACAACACACAAGCAACATGAGTTTCATTCCCACCGGGACCATTGAAATTGAGTTAGTTCAGTTACAACCAATTGGTCGTGTTTTCACTGCTGGGAACAGATCACTGGACATGTTGCCGTCTTACGTCCCTAACTTTTTTATTTCTTGGACATACATGCCATTGACTAAAATATCATGTAGTGGCGGTGTAACAATATTCACTACCCCATCCGTATCAACCCGTGGCTGGCGTAAGGCATACAAACAACAGAGGGAAGCAAATCAGAAGGCGGCAGCAACTTTTGTCTTACAATGACTACGAATATAAAACTGCCGTGAGGCAGTCGGGGGAAGCATATGTTGTAACAGTAACATATGCCATTGAGTGGCGGGAAAGACGAGCGTCTTAAGGAAACTTTGCAAATATTTTGAGGAATCTGCCAACATGATTATGAAGCCCCATCATTAGTGAACTCATCTCTTTTCCTAATCACCCTCAGCAATGAGAATGGGCCTGTGCCCAAAACTGGGAATTTGTGAGTTTTTACTTTAAGGAGGCAAGCGAAATTACTTTTTAAAGCATGAAAAAGAATGTGCAGTAAGTATCCTTTATTTTTAGATTCTCACGTTAAAAATGAAAAATAAAAATATTCGTAACTAGGCATCTAACATGTTTTTTACGTATAAGACACGGAACTAAACATCTCGCCGAAAGCTCGAGTTGTTCAATTCCGTTCTACTCGTATAGTCACATAATTTTGCAGCTCTCACAAGCCATATTGCACGCCAAGCAATGACTTGCACGCAGACCAGTTAATACGGACGGGATCAACACTCGGGCTTGCTGCGATAACCCTTCGATTTATGGTCGAGTTCGCGGCTTGTGATTGCTATGCTTTGTTTGTTGATATTACATGCCATAACAATCCAATTGCATTTGTAAATCTTCATAAAGAATATAAAGATGTATTCTATGATACGACCTTATATGATTGAACGTTGTAGATTCATTTGTATCTTTTGCATGTTTGTTTGTTATCAACATTTGTTATTGTTTCTCGTTTTATTAGCCAGTGCTTGACCATTGGGTCTAAGGCTGACAAACGAGCTCACAATCCACCTAATGGTCAGTGGATGTTGTAGCCCATAGACATGTTCATTTATTTATTTTATTTTTATTTTAAAATCTTTATTGTGTCCCCTTAGAAAAATTACCTTAAGGCATTCTCTACCAGATTTATCCCCGATTAAGAATCAAAACGCTGACGCGTTGTCACCTCTGAGGACTAAGATGGAATGCCTCGTTTCCAGTAAAAAAAGGTTTCCGGATCTCTACACTCATCATACGAAACACAGTAGTATAACGCCGCTATTTTGACGCTGGCTGGTATGTGAGAGCGTGGTCCTTATCCGGTCCAACCGACTCATTCGTGCTATAAACATAACATAGCTGCAGCGTGGCTCTACCAGGTATGACACCTGATGGTAAGTGGTGATGCAGTCAAAGATGGTAAAGCGCGCTGACTTAAGTTTATACTTTTTTTTAGTCTCATTTTTTCATATTATACAACTTTATTATACAACTAATATGACAGCTTGAAACTTTGGTATCGGAAAAATTGAGTCCACTATTGTACATTGTTTTTTTTTCTATGATAAGTGGATATTGTGGCCTATAGAAAATTACATTTATCCAACCCTGAGGACTGAGACGGAATCGCTCGTTTACAGTAAAAATAGTCTCCGGTTCTCTACACTCTTAATTTATATGCAACACAGCAGCATTAAGCTGCTTTTTTACGGTGATATTACGTGAGACTGTGGTCCTAGTCCAGTCGAACCGACCCATTCGTGCTACAGCCATAATATAGCTGCAGTGTGGCTCTACTATGTATTAAATGGCTTCACTCATTAAGAAAAGATTGGCCAAATTCGAAACGCTTTGCAAGTAGATTGGCGACAGCTTTAGATGCCAGAAGTACTCGAATATATCAAAACAGCTGATATCCATTACAGGTTTTCTTTATAGTCATGTACATTTGAAATATTTATAACGCTACTTATCGAAGATACTTCTGTCGTTTCTCATAGTTGCCGCTTATGACGACCACTAACTGTAACTGACGTCGTAATTCGTATCCAAGTATTTCGTTATATTATAGCTGTGAATGATCACCGTATTACTGATTGTCAGCCTGCAAACAGTATTGTATAAAGTTCATAGTCATATTTATATGAACGTAAACTAGGATTCGGACCAAAATCTACCACTGTACAGACCGGTATTCCAGTCTCTAAGCCATTTATTCAGCGATTCGTATATTCAAATCTATGAAATATACTTCAATACTTTTTTCGAATGAAGGGCGTGTTCCTAACATTCAATAACGTTAAGATTTTAAAAAAATGTATTTAATTAATTTCTCGGTATATTAAAACATAAAAGTCGAATGGAAAAATATTTTTTATGTAGCATGTTTAGATAAAAACAGGTTTTGAAAAATTATCATCAATTAAAGAAAATATTCAGCCCTAAATCTTTAGCTTTTCCTTATCCACTAAGATAAATTAAAAAAAAATTGGTTGAACCTGCAGGCCAGCCCTGGAACTTCCTGCTAATTTCAAATGCAAAGTGCTCCAAACTATGTTGCGAAATCTCGAAGTTATGTTAAAAAAAACCTTTTTTTTTTCAAATTCTTTCTCCTTCGATCTCATGTCACAAACGAAGGAACCGATTTATATTTTCCAAACGGCATTCGACGTCATTTTTTGAGGTTGAGAGCTGATTATTATTTTTGAAATCGATCGGTGAATGTGTTAAAAAGTTATTCTAAAAAATCCACATTGAAATATTTAGAACGCCGCAAACCGCATCTCAATCGATAAAGACGTTCAAAAGTTAAAACACACACACACACACACACACACACACACACACACACACACACACACACACACACACACACACACACACACACACACACACACACACACACACCACGCCACGCACGCACGCACGCACACGCACACGCACACGCACACGCACACGCCCACACGCACACGCACACGCACACGCACACGCATACGCACACGCACACGCACGCAGGCACGCACGCACACACGCACGCACGCCCGCACACACACACACACACACACACGCACTCATACATGAACCCATGTGTGTGTGTGATACTCATACATGAATCCCTCACCTTCGATTTGCCGACGATATAGTCCTTATGGCAGAATTGTTGGAGGACCCAAGCACTGTGCTCAATGACCTCAATAATCCCGACGAATAGGTCTTAAAATGAATATGACAAATAAAAGATCATGTTTAATATTCATGTCATACCTACGCCGTTGTCGACGAGTACGATTACCTGGGACAAATAATCCGAATAGGTAAGTCCAACTTCGACCGAGAGATCAATCGACGGATTTAACTCGGCTGGACAGCGTTCGGGAAATTATATTCTTCTCGTCAGGTATAGCTCAAAACCTGAAAACTAGATTATACAATCAGTGCGTGTTGCCAGTCATGACTTAAGGATCTGAGACGTGGTTCTTCATTGCTGGCCATATAAGGACGCTCAAGGTCGCTCAGCGAGCTATGTAGAGGGATATGTTCGGGGTTTTTCTGCGTGATAAACTTAGAAATGAGGATATTCGCAGAAGAACTAGAAAGACCAACATAGCTCAACGGATTAGTAAGCTGAGTGGTTCTCGAGTGGCAGCCTCATACCGGTAGGCGTAGTAGGATGGCCCCCTCTAGATGAAGTGACGACCGAATAAGACATGCAGGAAGTCGATAGATGCCTCAGATGCCTCATACAGATGCCTCAGGATAGTGTCTCCGGACCGTGTTTTGTGGCATTCCTTGGTGGAGGCCTATGTTCAGTAGTGGACTTCTGAATGGCTGTAATGATGAGTATGATGACTAGTATTTTAAAATCGTGGTAAAAAAAATGAAGTGGTGGTATAAGATTCACTGTCCCATAGCGTCCCGTGGGTGTTATAAGAGGCGACATAATAATAACTAAAAGAAAATGTAAAACAGCGTTTGCCAACCCTCCCGATAAGGGTGTCACAAATGGGGTGTATAGCAAATATCCCCCTTTAAGGCAATCTTTGAGGGAGATATGTGTGGTGTGGACAACGGTGGACTTTTTAATAGGCTGTAATGGATTTTGGAAAGTTGAAGTACATTTGTTTGGATGTTTGTAATTCAATCACTCTTAACGGCTGGATGAATACTAATAAAAGGCAAATAATTCTTGAAAGTGTCAATATTTCTCGACATACAATACTTAGTATCACGGTATTAAGTTTCATATGATCGTTATATATACAAATGGCCAAGGAAGTGGGCCAGTAAGAGCTATTTTATATATAGTTTCGAAATTTACAACAAGAGCTAATAGCTAAATACTTAATTAAACAAACACTATAAATGCAATTTTAAGTATCGTTTAGAATCTGTAACCTTTCAGAAGTGAGAGGAGGTTTGAGCGCCGGGTTCAGAACTCCTCGGTGTCTATGACATATGTAGGCTACTTTACTTTTTACTTCTGTACTCTGTATTTTAAGGTATTACTTACATTATAATAATTCAAAAAAACCCTATTAAGGTTTATGACGCAAAAATTAAATGAACGCATCGTAATATTTTTAGTATGGAGCTCGTCTATAACTATAATTAGTATAATTATAGTCAACTTGTTTCTTAAACAGGTACAATACTCAACATTAAGATTACAAAGATACGTGGGAGTCAACGTCTTTCAAGGGCCGGGCTAGTTCCTTTGTTTGCGCAAACATGCACCCTACTTGTTGAAGTTACAAAGTTTCGAGAGGAAAACTAATAAAAGCGAAGGAGGAAGTTATCTTTATGATGTCAAGTAATAATTTAACTCGACTACTACGACCACACAGAACAATATGTGGTTAATGAATCATTATACAAATCTGTTGTTACCACTTATATTGTAATATTTATTCTTTGCCACTGGTGACTAAGCTGGATTGCTTATTACTATAAAAAAGTGCATGATTATCTTCACTCTCGTATGAAACACAGCACGCTTGTATTTTACGCTAGTATTCTGTAAGATCCCCTCGAACGGGTTTTCGCCTTGTCATGGCGAAGGAGTGGGGTACTTTTGTTGGTGGTTGAAATATAAACTTTAAATGTCACGTAGAAATAATTAATGTCCCCCAGACCGAACTTCTGTCATTGAATCAATGGAGATTAGCCATTGTCGCGGTACATGATTAGTGTGCAATTGCGTCCGTAAGCACTTTCACTCTCATAATATGGGATGGCAACCCGAGACGATCGCAAAGAGATCAGATCCACCGATCTAACGTGCTATCCGGGCCACCGGGTGAAGTACCGCTAACCTCCTGACTCTGGGCTGTTACTGAGAATTTTTTGACAGGGAAATCCAATAATCGATTTTGACCCAACCCGGAATTCAAACCCAAGATCTCATAATTAGTAGTCGCATTAAGCCCACTAGAAACCACTAGAACAAAGTAGCAGTATTTAATTACGAGTAATGTCAAGCTTAATAAATAAAGTAGACCCCTTTAGTCTTGCGTACTTTGACGCATTAGTGTAAGAGCTTTAAAAGCTTTAATGTATGGCGGTGTAGAGCGGAAGCAAGCCCAACAACAGCGCGTCGTACGCATTGAACGCTTATAATATATATTGTACAGGGATATTATACCTTGCTATAACAAAGTATCTTTACATTTTGTCGTTTCTGATAACACACATAGCTTTATATGTGGTAGAGTCATTCTGCAGCCATATTATGGTTGTAGCACGGATGGGACGGCTCAACCGGGAAACGACGATAAAATTACACTCAGTGCTCCTGTGTTCGTTTGGTGAGTTTAGTGAACCGATGACCATTTTTATTGGAAACGAGGCATTAGAGTTACGGTGCTGAGGGTCGTGGGTTCGAATATTTTATTATAAAAACAAATATTTGATATAGCTTACGAATAATTGTTCCGGGTCTTGATATTTGTCCTTGTGAAATTTATGTATGTAAACTGCCTCCTACAGTAGAAAGTCCTAGTGTCGCGGTAACGTTTTTTTAATAAAATTATATTGCCTCTCTGTATCCTTAAGACTGGAACACAATAAGTCATACACTGGCCGCAGAAATAGGCAAGAGGGTGACACTAACTCAGAAAAACTGCTAGACCGAAAAACAGACCCACCATCCGGAAATATTTGTTTTGCCTTCAACTATTCTTTAAGAGGAAGAGCTGAAGGTCATGGTGATAAGTGACGAATGTGAACATTATGACCTTTAGAAAGGAAAAAAACTGTTATCTTGGGTCTATACCTAAATGATAACAGTTCGGAAAAACACCTAGCAAAAGTATTTTTATAGAAGTGCTAAAACGAGTGCACAATCCACCTAATCGTAAGTGAATGATATGTTCCATAGACACCCAGTAATTCATGATTACCAGTGTAAAATAGCAGTATAATGCAGCTGTGTTTCGTATGATGAGTGTAAAGGACTTCCTTTTTGATAGATCAGGGCATTCCATCTTAGTCCTCATCACTTCTATATTGTGATTATTTTATTGAGGATTGATGTAGACTTCTATGTTCTATAGTATTCACTTACCATCAGGTGGACTCTGTAAGGTACGTGAGGGTAATATGGTCACATTAAACTTTGCCGTCATATAAAATCAAGACCACAAAGTCGTAAACTATAACTAATATATTATCAAAAACAAATAGCACAAAAGCTCTGCCAATAATTAGGAACACTTTGAAAAATCAACTTAAAAAAAACTAACGACTCTACAAAATAATAAAATCGACTAAAATAGTTACTATAATGTCAACTGTCAAAATGATGTCGATGAAGCAGCGCCCTTTTGAACCTTTAATATTTGAGACTGTAGTTTTTGATTTATAAGAAAGTGATCATAGTAACCGGATGACCATATCACCCTCACGCACCTTGTTTTTCATTTTTACCCATAAAAAAATTAAGAATCAAAACGGCTAAGTTGATCAAAATGACGATTAGAATGCCTCGTTACCAATTACCACTTATCCATTCCCTACACTCACCATGTGAAACACAATAGCATTGTGATACTACTTGACTTAGAGCGTGGATATTTTCCAGTCGAGCCACTTAATATTAAAAAGGCGATAGCCTTTGTTATCTCGCTACTATCCGTTTGGAGTCCTCTTACTACCCCTGACCTAGTTCTGCTGCGAAATATTAGTACACACATAGCTATATTCCAGTTTAATATGCCAAAGCATCTGAGGTCTTCTATGTTTGCAGGTGTCCATAGACTGTAGCAGCCACCTACCATCATTAGGCAGTCAACTCGTTTGACACTAAAATATTTAAAAAAATGTTTCAATGCAAACAAAAATGAAATATAATGCCCATTTTTTTTATTTTCAGGTACGCAGTTATCCTTACGATCTATCTACCTATCATCTTTTTTTAACCTTCAACGCAAAGGTAAATTAACAATTAACATTAAGAGTTTATTAGTATTAACATTACGCTTGGCTTAAATTTTGTATACTATTATCGTAAGTTTATAATTATATGTGAATACTTACCCCATAAGCACATCGTGCTGAAGATCAGAAAAATAGGCCCTTCTGACAATGAATTCCTGGAAAAACTACGCGCAGTGTGCGACCATTTGCTTCGCGATTATCATAAATATGAACAATTACACGCTGCTAAAACATAGCGTATGGAAGAATTATAACCCCAACTTGAGCATGTGATATTATTTTATTCTTTTATGTTCCACTTTTTTTAATTTTTTTTTCCTTTCGAACGCGCTTAGAAATATCACAATCTCCATTGAAATAAAATATTTTATTCTCCCACTAAGGGAAGTGGTGGAGCTGATTTCAAATCATTCTCGTATGAAATAATTATTTATATTATTAATATATATTATGAGGTAATTATTTATATCAATATATATTGGGCAACATAAAAAGAATAAATGAGGTAAATAAGAATAATAATATTATTAATTATCATTATAACCTTTCATAAATCCACTGCTTGACATTGACTTCCACAAAGGAACTCCAAACATGGTCATATGCCTCCCGCATCTATCGACTTCCTGAATATCTTACTAGATCGTGACTCCTCAGGTCACCATCAAGTGGGGGCCGTCCTACACTTCCCTTATCGGTATGAGGTTCCGCTCGAGAACCTCTATGCTCAATCTATTATCTAGTATTCGAATTAAATGGCTTGGCCTTTGGCATTGGACTACCACTAAACCATCGAGGCAGTCAACTGCTGTAGCTTTACTGTTTAACTATGTAGTTAGCCTTACAAATCATTCTTGGCAATAATTAGATTCTCCTATTTGTATTTGTCGTCTTTTAAAGCTGATATGTCATCTGTGCCGTTCTATCAATCAATCAAATCTTATTCGTTTCAATATTCCAAAAATGCTAAATAATAAGTGTACTGCCTTCTATTATTTAATCACCAATATGTTACGAACTTTATAATGTTTTACCAATGCTGTACATAAAATAATTAAAGAAAAATAAGGAACAAAGTTCTCCTTAAACGTTTTACTCGTAAAGATATATAACCGGAAGTGTTAAGACAATCCCGCGTGCGATATAAACACGCAAGTTCCTCCGTTCCCGGAAAAGTCCCGGACATGTCGAACTTCACTCCGCTATTCTTGTAATGGATTTCGTCCATTAACAACAAGCTACTGGGCCGCGTGGGTGCGACTAAACGATTTGAAGTCACGATGTTTAGTTCGAAACTTTTTCAATCACAAAGTCACATGAGTATGTTTAAACTACTATGTTAATATATGAAAATTACGCAATTTACCCATATTAAATTGTCATGCTTGGTAAGCGGAAAGCCAAGCTCAGAACTCAATACCTTGCTTTTAACGCTGTACCCTACCGCAACTCATTTAGGTCTTTTTAATTTATTACAGCCTATATAATAAAAGTTCACAGCTGAACAGTGGCCTCCCCTATAGATTGCCTCAAAACGGGCAGATATTAATGTTTC
Source organism: Parnassius apollo (assembly GCA_907164705.1). Classification (NCBI taxonomy): domain Eukaryota; kingdom Metazoa; phylum Arthropoda; class Insecta; order Lepidoptera; family Papilionidae; genus Parnassius; species Parnassius apollo. Next base: position 1,310,206 of record CAJQZP010000533.1, read on the forward strand.
CAATAATCTATATTAATCTCTAAATCTATAGTAATTGTGTCAACAGCTCGAACGATTTTGATTAAAATTTTGTGTGTATTTGAGCGGGTCCATATATGGTTTAAAAACTCATTTGGACCCAATAGGTGGTGTTCTCGAGATCCAGAAATCAACCGCGCGAAACCGAAGCGGATCACTTGTATTGAATAAATATAATTCTCTTCTCTTCTATTCCATTTTATTCCATTCCATTCCACTCTATTCTATTTTTTCTTTGTTGTGTTCATTTATCCAAATACGTTACAGCTTTGTTGAGTTAATTTGCACCCATGTGTGTGTTGTGTACATATAAGGTATTTAAATTTAAGTGATTTTTGTTATTAAACACTGATCCTTAAAGGTTATTGTATTAATGGCGTATGCAAGTAAATAAATTAAATTAATGATCATACGGCGGATCCTTATATAAGATGGAATGGTTAATCTAACAAATAACTTGTAACTTTATACTACTCATTATTCAATTTAAGCCGCTCACGTGAAATGTCATAAGTTTAGTGTGAAATATTTTTCAAGAGTTTAATTTTGCTTTTAAACAATTTCTTTTTAATAAAGAAAATTTTTAATTAAGACATCTGCATATTTTTTAAATGAATTATTATTTTGTTGTTTATTTTGACCTCTCCGTACCGCAGTGGGTGCCGTTTTGTTTCTATGCTACGCACTGCAAGTTCGATTTACGCACGAAACAAGTATTTAAAATAGCTTGCGATTAGTTCTAGATCTGGGTGTTAATCAATTTGCAATAATTTATATCGACTAAACGCTTATACTTATAAGAGAATATATAAGAATCAAATAAATAAAAATAAAATAAATTAATATAATATTATAATAATTACAAATAAGGGATAAGGTAAAAAAAAAGATAGAATATGTGCAAAACGTACTTTCAGAGATGAGTGGAGTGCTAAAATGGTGTAGGAATAAAAATTGTTCAAAACAAAAAAACATTACAGAGGTAGTATCGCATACCATGTCTCTGATTAGAGGCCCGCTACGAACTGCGATATAATAATATAATAAATAAAAAATAATCTCAACTCAGATCTCACAAGTCTGATGAAGACATGCTCGAAGAACCCTAGGCTTCTAGATAGCCCAGAAGCTGATCGATTTAAAAACTCAGTCGCTAAGCTTTCAAACTATTTATTAAAAAACAGGATATTAAAAGGCGAAACAACGATTTATTGATAAAGCTTCTCAGTATCCTATTCTGAAATATGATGAAGGCACTAAGGAAATCATATCAGAGAACCAAACTATATATATGAACGGGAATATGATCCCGATCCCTTTCGTACACCGTAGTAATAAAATTTTACGTAAGACAAACGCGTTCAATCCTACAGTCCGGGAGTCGAGTTCTGTTGACGGGTCATAACTCAAAACCCTTTCGCGATAATTTAATCCGCCTGTAATTCACGCCTTATTCTTATATTTCTATGCCCTACGTATTGCGTTACCGAATAAGGATATTTATGTCTATTATTGGAAATAAAATACGTACAATCTCTATTATACACATTACTTATTATTTCTATATTTGTAGTTACGGTGTTGCCTCAGTAACATGGAAACCACCTAATCTAGTGATCGCTATAGTACAGATGGGACAGTTAAAACCTTTACATAATTAAACTTTAGCACTAAATTTAAAAAATAAATACTAAATTATTATATTAAAAAATTATACACAATCGCAGAAATCTTTGAGGGACCTTTTTAAATATGAAGAACAAACAATTAAATGTTAGGTTTGTTTTGTAACTTAGGTACTCTCGTTCTAGTGTCGTGTTAGGTTACATAAAATGATATTATTAGATTATAACAAGCATAAGTTAATAATAAATAGTTACCCGATTTCAAGGAGTCAGTGATCATTTCACGCATTGCATTGCCGCATGAAGTGATTACGTTATACAACGTATACCCTTTTACAACAAAGTCCCAAAAAATATGCAGGACCTCCGCCACTGGTGACAAGAGAGCAGGTTTTTGTCTCACAAAAAGCTAAGTATAGTAGTTAAGCGAGGAAATGCAGCCAGCGTTCTTGACACTATACCGAGGGGAGTACGACTATATGATAATTTTAGTTTATATCTTATCTGTTTAAAAAGACTGCACTCTCTTGTAATAAGCATTTACAAAATAAAAGAAAGTATGTGAAGACTACGCGGTTTTTACTCGGCCGTTTCTTTCAATTAACACAGAAAGGAGTTTTCGGATTGATTGTGGCCATATAGCAGAACATCTTTTTGCTCTTAACGTTACAGTGGATTTATTTTTGGTATATTTATATTATTCTTTCACACTATTATACATACACGCTTAGTTTTATTTTTTTGCTTTACTTTTTTATCTAATATACATCCCACTGGATACAGACTACCTCATACCTTATGTGTAATACCTATGTGTATTTGCGTACTTGACACCATCAATAAATATTTTAGTTTTCATTCATCGCTGAACACTTGATTATCACAGTTACCATTTACCGTTCGGTCAGCCACAACGAAGAATTCTGGTCAGTACAGGAATATAGTACTCAAGTTTATGCGAAAGCACAGGTGCGCTTTTCATTTCGTTACGATGGAACGGTTATCCGACACGACCGGAGAGAGATCAGGCGAAGAACAAACGGTTTTCTGTGCCTTCCTAGGTACGGGAGTAAAACCCCGTCAAAGTTTTAACTTCCGGCAGCTTCTTAGAAATTCTCAATAGAAAACCTCAAAAAATGATTTTTTTGTCTCGACCCGGTACCCTCTGCAGTCGAGTTTACAACCACTAGACAATGAAGCCAGTTGTAGCTAATTAACTTATTATTCGTAAAGTAAAGTTGATGTTGACTAAGACAGCTATATTTTTGTATCTAATTTGGTAAAGAAATTTTCTTGCTCGAAATTCGACACGAAGAAAGCGTCACTTTCAACCGAAAAAAATCTAACGAATTTCGTAAAAAGTCAAAGATTAAGCGACACTCTTAGTTTGAACCATTCGTCTTGTTAATCTAACCGAATAACGAACGACAGATCTTTGGAGGATGGCTACAAAAATAGCCACGAAACGACGCCGTGGACCGACGATGGAACAAGCTTTCCCTAGCATAAATTACATTAAATGGAATCGACTATACCTTGCTTTGATCTAACCTGTTGAGTAAACTACATGTTTTTATTTATAAAAAGTGTTGACATCAGTTGGATTCCGTACACTTATAATTCTGATTTTTCGTTATCATGAATACCAAGCTTCGGAGGTTTATTAAAATTCAATCATCAAAGTACTTACTTTCACAAATTACTGCAGGTCTGATTATAGCTAAGAAGTCATAACCCCATACATAGTGTCAATGTTATATTTACATACATACATATTGATAAAATTAAAATAACTGTGGGTAATGTTGAAATAACTGCTCTTTGATCAGTTTACGGGGTTATGTGTAAGCCTGTAAGCATAAACTATGTGATACATAAAATAGTTTCAAAAGCGACTTCCGTGTATTATTTCTGTATATTTTCCACAATAAACGTTCTTACACTACAATTAATACAATTGATTTTCTAATTATATTATAATTTATTACATACATCGCGCATAGTTTTCAGGATAAAAGAAAAAACTAATGTCGATTTTCAGATACTTGAGTATCTTGCCAAAAGACAACTTTTACCCTACATCTGCTGGTTTTTAAGCCAGTTTATTAATAAATCTGGCGATGAGCTGAGACTGTCGTGATTGTTGTCGGTAATAGAGGTTAGGTGATAATTACAATAAGAAAATGTGAGCGCATTCTTGGATTCTTACACCTTCACACATATTTTAGGATTGCACTGTTATATCGTTAGTGTCATGGTTACAATGAAAAAGGTATATTTTCATCAGTGAACTTTTGGTAGGTCAAAAGTTCACTGCAAAATATAAGCCTTCTCCTCGGATTTGAATTTAATTTTTTTTAAATGTGTTTTTTTGATAAAAGTTAAATGAAAACTAATTTTAAACCTTATTAATTAAAATTACCTAAGTCGTTAGAGTACCGGGTTGGCGGTGTAGGAATGAACATTACCCCATACCGTCGCATGGGTGTCGTCAGAGGCGACAGAGAGAAACTGGAACAGGAGATGGGCAGCAGCTTCCTGATAACAGCTCATTTTATAAAAAAACTGTGGTCGTCCACCCGTCTGCAAAGCCATATGTGACGATCGGTGGGAAAGCCTATGTTCAGAAGTGGACTTTAATAGGTTCTAATAAATAATGGAGTCGTTATTGCTGACAAGTTTTAGCAATATAAAGGAATAAAGTTGGCAGACAAAGGAAAAGGTTCATTCTGGATGTAATGCTACTAAAATCTGGATAAATCTAAAAAAGATACATCTGCGTTGATACGACTAAAATTATAACAAGAGATTGTTATTATTTTAATCGTTTGTTACTTTGATAAGCACGATAGAACCCTACCGTATCCCAAGTCCCAACATGCTTTTGTTCTATATATTTTATTTATAAAGTAAATCGTTGCGTACAAACATTCGCAAGCTAAAAATAACATTGTGGGAACCTTTAAATACGTCGAATATTCAACTTTATACAAAACTCATAGGTCTGCAGTTATTCTTATTCAGAAAGAGTAGACGAAAAATGTTCAACAGAGGTGGAAAATTATTTGAACGGGTGATAAAATTAAACAGAGCTACATCAGCACTTACGTGTTGGGACATTAAAAACAGCTAACTTAAAAGGGTTGTTTGAAAAACACGGCGAATGTAAGCGGGTTTTCATCGGCTAGGTTTGTAAATACGACGTCAAACATCCCGCGGCATCCCGCCTAATGCTACGGTACTCGCAAATATTTGCGACGACATTATCTCATCTGACTACAGCCGCACGCGACGCTGTGTCATGTTGATTTGTAAACATTGTCGCTCGTTGATGTAATTTTCTCTGAATAGGTTTAATCTATGTATTCTAAATTTTGACCAATTTTTCATCAGTCTTGCATTAACAATGAAACTTCTAAAAAATTTTAAATAATTTAATCTGAAGTTATCGAAAAAGGTTGGATATATTATCTCAAAGCTATTTAGGATTAGGGATGTTTTATAAGCAATAAGAGGTACTATTACTTAATGCAGTAGGCGTTAAAGAAAAAATACGTAATTTCAAGTGTGGTAAAAATGACTTTAAATAAGTATAATGTAATAACCTATATAGAAAAATAATATAATTTATTCTATTCGGTCCTCGTTCATATAAAATGGCATATGCTGAGGATTTTTCGAGGTAGTAAGAAAAAATGATATCATATGATATGGTGCAGTTAAAATTATTTCCTGGTCAAATTTACTTTGACCTACGAAAGTAGACAAAAGTGAACGTGACTACAGGCTGAAGCCTGCCCAAAGTCTGCGGTTAAAAGCAGTTTGATAACGGTTAAACACGATTTTAAATGTCAGGTTGAAGTTGAGCAGAAGGTTGAAGTTTACATACATCAAATCAGCGGGCATCTACTTAAGCCTGCCGGCTGATGAAAACTAGGTTTAAGTCAATTGATAGTTACTATTTTAGTTATAAAAAACCTTTAACTTATTTCGTCGTCCAAAAGTGTTTTGACTGTAACTGAGACGAAATAGCTTTAGCATTAAAATACATCGGTCCTTAATCTCACCAGATAAAACACAGCATAACGCATTACAGTATTTTCTTACTATTTTTACACGGGTATTTTGTGCTAGTAAATTAAAAATAAAACCGAAGTGGCAATGGGCCTGCCACAGCTCGAAAAACCGACAACCGATGGGGGAAAAGTCTCAAGCGGCAGCCTCTCGCACCCGTAGGCGAAGTTTAGGGCGACCCTCCACTAGATAAAGTGACGACCTGGAAATAAATTCAGAATATATATATATATATATATATATATATATATATATATATATATATATATATGTATATATATGTTACAAATAGAAACACAGATTGACTTTTTAAAAAAGATTTTAATGGCCTTTGGCCACACAAATATTAACTAACTTAAAAGCTTAAACAAGATTAAAAAATAATTACGCTAGTATTGGAGCAAGGCTTCCGCACTCCGTGATGACCGATGCCAAAAAGGGGCGAGTGACGCCAGCCTATATAGCCTGGCGCGGCGTCGGCACTCTTGATTCAGACCCTCTCCTCTAACAATATATATATATATATATATATATATATATATATATATATATATATATATATATATAATATACGTCTATATACGTCCTACTGCTGGGCACAGGCCTCCCTCTCATTTCTGAGGGTTTTAAGCTTTGAACTGTCCGCCGCGCTGCCCCGATGCGTATTGGCGAACTTCACATGTCTTCGGAATATATTTTCTTATTTTTCAGAAATGCAGGTTTTGTCATGATTTTTTCTTTCACCACCGAGCACGTGGTAAATCAGCACTTAAAATTGTAATATCATTTGAGCCGATGGGGATCGAACCCGGTTTTCTCGTGTACTGTGAAATTGTGAAATTTACACCGAGCGCTAACTATCTGAGCTACCACGGCTCTTATATTATATTAAAACAAAATGGGATAAGGCCAGTTATTTGGGTGTCTTCAAGGCAAGTGTGAATAAGCTTTCGTTACGCTAAGATAGTGTAATTTGCCATCGAAGGCTTCATCACTACTTACCATCAGGTGGGGTTGTAGACAAGCACTGGTAATATATAAAATTAAGTAATTAATGAAATCATTAATTACTTAATAATATAAATAAAATTAATTAATTAATGAAATCACGCGTAAGTTTGAGGAAATGCATCACATTAATGATGTAGGAAATTAAGGTAAGATCCGCGTATAATAAAATAAAATGTAGTCCGTACGGATAAAGAATGGGATTAGAAATGGCGGCTCATTGAGCTCGTACCGTCAACATGCACAACACCAATAGCAAATACCTGCTAATAACGATATATCGTTATAACGTTATATTATTCTGTTAATTTCAAATTTTCTATTAATGGTAAAATATTAGAAAAGAATTGTATACACAAACAGGTATAATAATTGTATAATTATAATTATAATAGTCTTTATTTGCATGAAACATGGTAAATATACATTTGTTTCAGAGTTTTATTATGGACACATGTTTTGCTACTATAATATAATATGGTATAAAAAATTTACAAATTAATAACATTTTTACAATGTCAGAACGAAGCTTACAATGTCAGAAATTCATTAATGTCATAAAGATTTTTGTCAATTAACCATTGGTACAGTCTTTTTAAAATAAATTCATATTATGCAGTATTTTAATTTCGTCAGGTATTTTTTGGAAATATGTATACACACTGATAAACAGCATTTACTATTTTTAGCAAACTTCGGAACTTTGCTTAAAACTAATCTATTCGGATTTCTTTTAAGCATAGAACTAACATCAGATGACTTTGTAAATAAATCAACAAATTTGCATATTCAAAAATGTATAACGAGGACAGAGTTAGTAAAGAGAGATTATTGAATATTGGTTTACAGGATTCTCTAGTTGGGATACCACATATTGTCCTTACTTTTTGTGCGATAAATACCCTACGCCAATTTGTGTTATTACCCCACATTATTATAACATATCGCAGTTTACATTTAATAAACGCCTCATAGGATATTTGGGCTGTTTTTTATTAGTTACATTTTTTACTGTACGTAGCGCATATACAAAACGATTAACTCTTTTATACATATGAGTCATCTTTATGTATTTTACAGTTTAAATTTTGCTCTATAATCACACCATCAAATTTAATTTGTTATATTTCTTAATTTTATCGATATTTAGATTAAAATAATTTTTATTTTATTGAAATGTATGTAATTTGATTTATTTTGGTTAATTTTTAAATGGATTGTATACAGCTATATAATTATATCATTGATTGCGTAATTTATTTCCTTCATGATTATGTAACGAATTTATATTTCTTTGGATGTTAAAATTCGTCGGCATACAATATACATATATGATTTGTCATTTATGTATAAAATAAATAATACTTGCCCTAGGACGCTATCTTTAGGAACAATGTAATTCTTTTATTTGTACCTAGATGAGAAGGATAGTATTTCATTTTCTACCATTGATTCAATAACAATACACTGCCGTCGATTTGATAAATAAGATGAAATCCACTGTAGAGCTATCCCTCTAATTCCAAGTCATTCTAATTTATTTGAAAGAAAACTATGTGTGACGAAGTTAAACGTTTTACTTAAATCAAAGAATAATTATGTTGTTAGTAGGTTATTATTTATGCTAGAAATTATTGTTTTTGTAAGATTTTAAGTTTCTGGCGTTGTAGATTTCTTTTTCTGGGAGCCATATTGTTCTTTTTTCTATGTTAAATCGCTTACAAAATTCTTTTAATCTCTTATAAAAACATTTCTAAAAACTTATGATGTTATATATTATAAAAATAATCGGTCGATAATTGTTGATGTCGTCTTTTTTACCTTTTCTGTTCAATGGATTTATGATAGGATTTTTTTTTATTATTGGGAAATTTTCCTGTAAAAAATGATAATTTAATTATAAAAATCATAATGTCAACAAGTTTGCATACGCAAGCTATAATTATTCTGGTTGCCGTGTAGTGGCGGTTAAGAATATCCACTACCCCATATCTTCCCGTGGGTGTCGTAAAAGGCGACAGAGGGAAACAGGCAGGAGATGGGCAGCAGCATCTTCCTGATAACAGCAACTGTACGATAAAAAAAACTGCGGTTGCCAACCCGCTCGCCAAGCGTGGCAACTATGGCAATATACCCCCCATGAACAATTACACAAATAGACGGCCCCCAGTCCCCGGTGGCTCCGCTATTCCTGGCTACGGTGGCGACCATGGTAACGGCGGGGCAGGGGGTGCTAAGAATCTCCGGTGGAGGTTCGGTTGCCACCTACGACGACTCGACCTGGCAACATTTAACGCACGCACACTGAGGACTGACGAGAAGATCCTGGAGCTGGAAGAAGAGATAGACAAGTTGCGCTGGAGTATTATAGGATTATCAGAGGTCCGAAGAGAGGGGGAGGACACGGTGATTCTCGAATCCGGCAACTTGTTCTATCACCGGGAGGGCGACCATCTGTCCCAAGGAGGTGTCGGATTTATCGTCCACAAGTCTCTCGTCAACAACGTTGTAAAGATTGGGAGTGTGTCGACGAGGGTCGCGTACCTGATACTCAGAATCACCAAACGGTATTCGCTGAAGGTCATACAGGTTTACGCACCAACCTCGGTACATTCCGATGAGGAGGTGGAGGAAATGTATGAGGATATTTCCAAAGCCATGCATTCCTCCAAAACCCACTACACGGTGTTGATGGGAGGCTTCAACGCAAAACTAGGTACAAGAGAAAACGGTGAGCTGAAGTTAGGGAAATTTGGAATAGGGCAACGGAACCGAAGGGGCCAGCAGCTGGCCGACTTTATGGAGAAAGAGGGACTCTTTATGATGAACTCTTTCTTCCAGAAGCGGCCCCACAGGAAGTGGAACTGGTCGAGCCCCGACGGTTCGACAAAAAATGAGATTGACTTCATTATGACGACCAGACGCCAACTGTTCAGTGATGTCTCAGTGATCGCAAGGGTGAAAACTGGCAGCGATCACCGAATGGTTAGAGGCACACTGAACCTAAATGTTAAGTTGGAGAGGTCTCGTCTAATGAAGTCAACGCTCCGTCCCCCTCGTGCTCTAATCCAGAATCCCGAAAACTTTCAGCTCGAGTTACACAACCGCTTTCAGTGCCTACAAGATTGCAATGCAGTGGACGATATGAATGATAAGCTCGTGGAAACTGTCCATGCGGTCGGAGCTAAGTTCTGCAAGACCCGCCGCAGAAGAACACAAAAACTCTCCGATCACACTCTTAATCTCATGGCTGTTAGACGGGAGATGAGGCTGCAATCGTCAACAGATTTGACAGCATACAGGCAACTGAACAGACAGATCCCCAAATGCATGCGGCGAGACTTACGCAACTTTAATACTTCTCGTATTAAAGAAGCGATCGAGCGGAACCAGGGCTCCAAAGTCTTTGCCAGAGATCTGTCTGCCAGAAAGAGCCAACTGTCAAAGCTGAAGACTGAGTGTGGCAACATCGTTTCCGGGACACCTGAGATTCTGAGTGAGATTGAGAGGTTCTATGGGCAGCTGTACACATCATCGTTGGAGCCACACGCAAGTATGAGTAACGATCCAAGAGCAAGTCTTATCCGACACTATTCCGATGATATCCCGGACGTCAGTCTGAGCGAGATTAGAATGGCTCTCCAACACCTTAAAAACGGCAAGGCCCCGGGCGAGGATGGAATTACAGCGGAGCTTCTGAAAGCGGGTGGAACACCGGTACTTGAAGTCCTTCAGAAGCTCTTCAATTCCGTCCTCCATGGTGGCACTACTCCAGAGGCGTGGAGCAGAAGTGCGGTGGTCTTGTTCTTTAAGAAAGGCGACAACGCTCTCTTGAAGAACTACAGACCGATTTCCCTTCTGAGCCGCGTCTACGTGCTGTTTTCGAGAGTCATTACGAATCATCTCGCAAGCAGACTCGACGACTTCCAGCCTCCCGAACAAGCCGGTTTCCGAAAAGGCTTCAGTACCATAGACCACATACATACATACAGAAGACTGAAGAGTACAATTTGCCACTTTGCCTGGCGTATGTGGACTATGAGAAAGCCTTTGATTCCGTCGAAATTTGGGCGGTGCTGCAGTCCCTTCAGCGGTGCCAAGTTGATTGTCGGTATATCGAAGTGCTGAAGTGTTTGTACAGTAGGGCTACGATGGCTATCCGAGTACAGAACCAGACCTCGAAACCTATCCAACTGCAGAGAGGTGTAAGACAGGGTGACGTTATATCCCCGAAACTCTTCACCGCTGCTTTGGAAGACGTTTTCAAGCTACTGGACTGGAAAGGATACGGTATTAACATCAATGGCGAGTACATCACTCACCTTCGATTCGCCGACGATATAGGCCTTATGGCAGAATCGCTGGAACACCTTAGCACTATGCTCAATGACCTCAATGGTGTCTCCCAACGGATAGGTCTTAAGATGAACATGGACAAAACAAAGATTATGTTCAATGTCCATGTCACACCTATGCCGGTAGTTGTGGGGAGCACTATGCTCGTAGTTGTTGACGAGTACGTTTACCTGGGACAAATAGTCCGACTAGGTAAGTCCAACTTCGACCGAGAGGTCAATCGACGGATTCAACTCGGCTGGGCAGCGTTCGGGAAATTACGACATATCTTCTCGTCAGGTATACCTCAATATCTAAAAACTAGATTGTACAACCAGTGCGTGTTGCCAGTGATCTGAGACGTGGTCCTTCACTGCTGGTCATATGAGGATGCTCAAGGTCGCTCAGCGAGCTATGGAGAGGGCTATGCTCGGAGTTTCTCTGCGTGATAGACTCAGAAATGAGGATATCCGCAGTAGAACCAGAGTGACCGACATAGCCCAACGGATTAGTAAGCTGAAGTGGCAATGGGCCGGCCATATAGCTCGAAGAACCGACAACCGATGGGGAAGAAAGGTTCTCGAGTGGCAGCCTCGTACCGGTAGGCGTAGTGTAGGGCGACCCCCCACTAGATGGAGTGACGACCTGGTAAGATATGCAGGAAGTCGATGGATGCAGGTGGCTCAGGACCGTGCTTTGTGGCATTACTTGGGGGAGGCCTATGTTCAGCAGTGGACTTGTGAAGGGCTGTAATGATGATGATGATGATGATGAATTATTCTGGTATTAATTCCATCGTACCTTTCCAAGTCAGTGTCATTTAAGGACATAATCTCTTTACTAACCTCATCCTTCTAAATGGGTTTAAGAAATATTGAATTTGATAATGATATTACATTTTTAAGTGCAATTTTTTCCGTATTATCATTATTAGATATAATATAATTAGTTATGACATGACACACGGGTTCGTTAGGTTTTTATCATTTATTTTTAGATCCTTAATATTATCCAATTTCGTATTCGAAATTTCTTTTTATATGACGGACCATGTTGCCCTGTATTTGTTTTTACTGTTACTTATAACTTTTGTATTACAATTTTTCTTTGATTGGTAGATAATTTTTTAATAAATGAGAATATTTTTTATAAGTAAGTATCCTTATTTAATTTAGTTTTTATATTTTTATAATATTAATACCACAGTGCCCTTTTTGTTCTATAACTATTTTTTAAACTATTACTAATCCAACTATTTTAATTACTAATTTTAATTAGTATTTTTTTTCTTGTGAAACATAGATCGTGGAATAAGCAGAATAAATCATAAAAGTTATTAAATGCAATATTTAGGTCAGTTTCAAAATATTGAAACCATAATAGATTATTTAACCATTCCTTAAATTACCGAACATTATTGAAATTATAATGCCTTTTGTATTTAAAACATATCTATTGATTTTTTTTTTGTTGAACCTGGAGGCTTAATAACTGCGGTGTATAATGGTCTGATAGAACCAAAGGCAATATTGTTGCAGAAGCATTGCAGAAGTATTCTCTATATTACTCAGAATTTCATATACGGTGAATATAGGTCTATATGAATTTTTAGACAGTAATTATGACATAACAGATAAGTGTTAGATTACCTGGCTTAAGAGTATTAATATTCAGACCACCAGTAATTATATGTTTAGTATTAGGTTTAATGTTTTTAAACATTTCACGTAACATGTCCAAAAACAAAATTATGTCTGTAGAGGGAATCCTATATTGACAAATTATAACCAAACTATAAAGAAGAATCTCAATACCACAAACTTCAAATATCTTTTGCGTTGCTAAACTGTCTATTTTTTTTAAATAACATTTATGACTAGCGACCCGTTCTGGCTTCTCTTGAGTGAGATCTTTTATTGTGCCGTTATTTAGACTTAAGATAACCATTAAAGACCATTTATTTTATTTTATCAATATTTCTATTTTAATCAAATTTCTAGATTTTTTAAATAAAATCTCTCCTGTTAATATTTTTTATAAAATTATTACCAGGAGTGATTTAGACCAAGATACTAAAATAAATAAGAATAAATGAAATCGACAATAATTATGAAGAAAACTCGCAGAACGTGTCATAGCTCACAAATTAGCAAAACCGAACAATGTTTTTTGTTGTTGATGGGAATTTGTTATGATTGATTCCAAAGACAAGTTGTCCTTAAGTTATAGAACGTGTAAAAACGCATATCGCAGTGTGTTTTTTTGCATTATTTACCGGTGGGTGTGAATATAAATAGCGCCAGTGTTTACAATTCCATTTTTTGACCGTTATACCTAATTTGAAGAGCGCACATGCGTTGCATTATGCACGAAATTGAGGGAGAGTGAGTGAGATGAAAGGTGCTCTTTGAAACAGATAAGATACATCACTTTATTTTATTACGACGATTTATATATAAGTTTTAAAAACGTTAGTAAAATAAGGCAATTATCTGATTAAAACTACTTTTACGGATTTTATCGCGTTTATTTTTACTTTTTATTTACTTTTATTTTTAATTCCCGACGTTTCGGGCGCTTTCCAGCACCCATGGTCACGGGGGACTGAGATGACTGACGTCCCGATGTCATTGTTAAACCCGGAGTACCTTCAGCTTTTTTAATTATTGTTTATGGGTTTAGTTTTAATTTTATTGATTATAGGATCCCAAGCAGGTGATAGTACCCAGCCTCCTTCTCTATTGAAATTAGGATGTTTTTTAATTTCAATAGCCTCACGTATCATCCTTGGTAGGAATCGGTGTTCTTTCGCGAGGATTTGTGGTCTATAAAATCTGATGTAATGGTTGGGTCCATCTAGGATATGATCACAAACTGCAGACTTCCCGGAACGTTGATGCTTCACATCAGCTATATGTTCTTTTACGCGGGTCCTAATTGATCCTTTTGTTTGTCCTATATAAATATAAGAAATCATTAAGGCAATTATCATTCAATTTTCAATATCTAAAGAAATTCTGTTATTTTTTACCCTACTGCCCTAGAAGGAGGTAATGATTTTCAAGAGTATGAATTTTTTTATTTTTTTTTTTATTAAATGCGAGCAGCTATGCAGATGTAGAGAAAGAGACCAGTATCACTGCGACCTAGAAGATCTATTGTGGTCGCTGCTATGGCTAAGCCCTATGTCTTCAATGAATAGAAGGAGTTGCTTAGCCGTGAGCAATTTCACTTCTTCTGTGCGGAGTACATAGTTTCCCAGATGAGTGATACGTTTGCGCATTAAGGGTTTGGGCATTAGGATATTGTGTAGAGGCATTTCTTCCGTTATGGAACAGAACCGACACATCTTTGAGTTGCTTAGTTCCAGGATGGACATGTGCTTTTTAAGACAACAGTGTCCAGTTAGGGCTCTTGCTAGAATGCGCAGTTTATTTTTACTTAATCCCAGGGCTTCTGAAGCGAATTTACGATCAAAAACGCGGATTATGGTTTTAGAATGTTTTAAGCCTAGTGTGTCAGACCAGATCTTAAGTGATTTATTGTGATAAAGAGTTTCAAGGTCAATCGGGCTAGGCTTCTTGAGATTCCACAAAACGGCTCAGGTCCAAATTGTGCGCACTTAGAGCCCTCCCGTGCAAGTTTGTCGGCAATTTCGTTGCCTACAATACCCTCGTGACCGGGAACCCATCGTAAAACGACCCTGTTGTTACATCACAGGGCGTTTAAACGGTTCATGCAGTCTCCAACTAGCTTCGAGTTCACTAAGTTTGGCCTCAGCGCTAGCGATGCTGTTTGACTATCAGAGTTTATGTAAATTATATGGTTGACGTAGTGTTTTTGCAGATTGATTTCCGCACACCGAAGTATGGCGAAAATTTCTGTCTGAAAGGTAGAGGTGTATCTACCCAAATTCATGCTAAGTTTGAATTTGGGGCGTTCCCCGTAAATTCCAAAGCCTACGTCGAGGCCCATTTTAGACCCATCGGTATACCATATGAGGCTACCGACCTCACAGATAACCTGGCCATTCAGCCAGTCTTCTTCCTTCCCTCCGGACCTTTGTAAAAGACAGACGTGTTTATAAAATCAATCCTTTCAAAATACTTTAAATTGAAAATAACCAGTTAATAAAACTAAATAAATAGGAGTGCCTAGAAACAAGTCAGAATACCCTCATCAATACGTGAGTCGCTTAAATTTATCTATTGAGAGATCTACATACAGTGAACAGTTAATGTTATTTACGCATAACGACCATTGCGTCCAACATACGTGACCCTTGCTTGCATCGGGAGTCTGGTTATACTGGACGGAAAGCGTCACAGTTCTCAGACACCGATCGGCGTCCAAATTAATAGACCTCTCTAATAATTACTCGTGCGTCGGGCTTGCAATAGTTTTAACATTTTTGTTAACCCTGGTACTTAAACAATAGAATTTTATAAATCGCAAACATGCAACGTTCACCGGCACCGCGTCAGCAACTCGTAAAAATGACTATAATGATTCTGAACCTGAAAAAGTGACTATAATGATTCTGAATATTTCCCTATTACGCAAGACTCCGACTCTTCATCAAATGTATCGTAGTAAAAGAAAGCGATGTAATAATGAGTACTCAGACGAAATAAACTTATTAAAAAAAGAAGAGGATAAAATTACTACATTTTTAAATATCATAAAGGAACAAAACACTGCAGTGCAAAAGCCAATAGAGTTCTCATCAGCAAAATATGATGATTTGATTAAAAAACTTGATAAATTGGAGGCGGAGAAAAAAATAACATGCAATATATTCAATCACTAGAAAAAAAAAGTTGAAACTGTTCTACGAGTTTACAAATAAGAAATGTTCCCAAAAAGTCGTCTGAGACAAAGGAAACCCTCTCTGATATAGTTATTAGCTCAGGACAACAACTTAAACTAGACGTTAACCGATCTGATATTAAAGACGTGTATCGAATTAACACAAAATCAGCGAATAAACCGATAATAGTAGATTTCATCAGTGTATTAATACGAGATCTCGTTTTCGATCGTGATTTTCGTGAGATCGTGCTTTTAAGAAATATAACAACCCACATAAAACGATAAATTTAACACTAAAAATATACAAATTGACTGTCCATCCCAGCTTATTTATATATCAGAGTTACAAGCAAAACGAGAAATTTATTTTTAATTTCAATAAAATTTGCAAAAGCAAACAATTATGTTTTTCGTTGGACTGCACATGGTAAAGTCTACCTTCGAAAAAAAGAAGGAACACCCTTGGTTCGCACCGAAAGTGAAGCTGATTTGGAAAAAAATAGAGAAAAGTGTATTTCACTCATCATATTGTATCCCGAAAGTTTTTTATTTTATGTTTGTTAATGATATTCATTTTCCTTATCGCTTTAATTTTAATGTAACTGTTAAGTTTTTTTTTTGTTCTTATTGTATTCCCATTTAAATGTTGCGCACTTAGTTATAAACACGAATACACAAAACACATATTTTAATCATACTCTTGCATACTCTTTATACAAATTAAATCACATACGCGTTCAAAAAACGCGCGTCTTAAAAATATAAACAACATGTTATATCACTTTCACACAATTCACAATTCTAAATATTATCATAATCTTAATACATACATTAATACGTGGTTTATAAAACTTACGACTATCAAAAATATAATCAAACTTAATATACTGAGTTATAAAAATGCACTGGTTTTACACATATCGATTTTAATATAGATAATATTAACAATATTATAGCAACGGATATAGATGAGTATCACAGTGTTAATTGCACATTCGTAAATGATCCAACAAAGTGTTCAGAATAATTTGTTGGTTCAGATGGATTGTTTGTGGTACTGTCCGTCAACATTCCCAGTATAAATCGAAATTTTGATTTACTTCTAACGTTTGTTGCAAGTCTTGATATTCAGATTATGTCTTAGTTTTAACCAAATGTTGGACTAATAATAATTTCACACCACCTAATATCACCGATTACAAGATGTATCAAACTGTTAATTATTTAAACAAAAATGATGGAGTTGTGGCTTACGTTCATACTTCTTTAAATTCATCAGTTACTGAACCACCCTTTCAAGAAGGAAATTACTTGATTATAAATATAGATTCGGAATATTCTATTATTTGTTCTTATAGACCACCCAGTTATCGTAATCCAAATTATTATCTACATTCTTTAGAAAACGTTCTTAAGAATAATAATACTCCTCATATTATTTTGACAGGTGACATAAATTTAGATATACTATCCAACAGTTCTACGCACGTGCAAAACTACCTTAACCTGATTGCAATGTATGGTCTCAAGCAGGGTATCAATCTTCCCACTAGACTAAATACTTGTATCGATCACTTTATGATTAAAAGTGTTAATAATACTTGGGGTACTTTTGTGTTTTACCTGTTACCAGACCATGCTCCAATTTTGCTATACGTAAAGTCTCAGAAAACCGCTCGAAATAATACTTAGATTCCTATATTGCTTAACCGTTTGGAAAACATGGGTATAAGAGGTGTTGTCTACAACAGGTTTAGGGACTACCTATCTGATAGGCGACAACGAGTCAGGATTGATAAGTATGCAAGCAACACTTCCTCTTGCTCTTACGGTGTATCACAGGACCTTAGGACCTTCGCTCTTTCTTATTTATGTAAATGAGTTATGTAAAATCAGTATCAAAAATGCCGATTTAACTACTTTATATATTTAAAAGTTTACGAACAGTAACCGATTGCAAATTACTTATCAAAACATACAAAGCATTGGGAGAGTGTCTCTGTACCTACTGCATTTGTGCCTGGGGCGGTGCCGCTAAAAGTTATTTAATAAAGGTTGAACGCGCACAAACTGCTATTTTAAGAGTCATTTTTCGTCTACCATTTCGCCAATCAACAGTGTATTTGTATGACAAAGCGAAAGTGTTATCTGTTCGCAAAACTTTTGTTTTTCAAAGCTTAAGGAGATATCATCGCGTCACTGTCCCTAAACTAATACGAAGCAATAAGAGAAAAGAAGGATGTCCTGTTCCAAAACCCAATAGTGCTGTGTTTAGAAGAAATTTTGACTATTTAGCCCCTAGGCTATATAATAAACTTAACAGATGTCATAAAATAAGATCACTAAATAACTTTGAAGTGAAAAGCAAAATTACAGACTGGCTGAAAATTTTTGATTATGAAGGTACGGAGAGCCTTCTTTCCTTGGATATGTAAACAACACACGCTGATACAGACATACACACGCACACACACACACACACACACACACACACACACACATACACACACACACACACATATTTTTGCAATAGTACCAACATTAATTATTTTTTATTCCCCTTTTTATTTTCATAAATTTTACGTTTTAAATAATACTTGTTAATATTATATAATAAATAAACATTATAAATACAATACATACATAAACAAATTATAGTAATAGAACTAAGAATAGGGAATGAAACTAGCCCCTGAAATACAGGTATTATATCCTAGTTTAGGGGCTAATGACTACTGTAAATTTTGTGCATGCAATATGTTTATCAATAAAGATTATTATTATTATTATTCTATGAAATCAGATTATGTATTTATGTATGGATTTTTATATTTTTGGCACGCTTTCTTAGTTGTAGAAGTGACATAGGGTATACATTTTTCATATTTCAGTAAAATTTTAAGTTTATTTTTATTTACTGCTTTAACCGTTAAGCTTTCTAATTTTGCAAATAAAAATGACAAGGTATTTTGTCTGCTACTCTTTGATATCGACTGTAAGAACATTTCAACGCGATGCACAAACATGCATTAATCGTATAACTCCGACGGCCAAACGCTGAAGTATCCCGAGAAATGTGCGCCACATTTGAGATTCATGACAATGTGTAAACGTGGTTACAGCACGTGATTGTACAGCGGGCGTACACGATATTTTGACACAAAATAAGAACTCGAACAAAACAAATTTTACGAATTTTATCGCGTTTATTTTAACCTATTTTTTTATTCCCGACGTTGTAGGTGCCTTACGTCTAGAACTATATGACCAATTAGAATTTAGTTTCTTTTACTTACTATGAACCGAATTTTTCTCTTAATTTATATGGAGCCTGAAGAATAAACTATTTAATAAAAATATAGGAATCTTTTAAAGCGGTTCACCATCGACGAAGACATCGCATTACATACATACAAAAAACAAGGCGAATCGAGAACCTCATTAATTTTTTGAAGTCAGTGAAATGTTTCTTGAGTAAAGAAATCCGGAATTCGTGGGCGAAAACACTCTATCCTGAGCAGATTTTTGAATACCAACCAATGCCAAATAAGAAAAAAAAAAAGGTTATGATTTATTCTATATACATAGATTTATTATATTATTTAAACCAATGTCTTTAAAATTTAATACTTGTATTATGTGTTTTTTTTGTAAAATTGAAAAACAAACTAACAGTACACTTAATTTATTTAATATTGATGTCCTCCAAACCGAATATCAGTCGCGGCGGCCAGTATTAACGGAGACTATCTATCTGCCTAGAACAGGATTATAGTGCACGAGCGTATGCGCAAGCACAGGTGCACTCTCTATTCCCTTACTCATAAAGTTCGATGGTATGAACCAACGGCTACAAAATCAATAACAGATTTTGTGGCCCGTCCACCAGATGAACCCGGGAGCACATGATAAGTAATCGCGTTAACGAACACTAGAAAACCGAGGTGATTATGTTATATAAATAACTTTATATTTATGTATATAACTATGTAAGTTATGTGCTGCATATACAATGCTAATTGAATAGCTACCAGTATCACGCTATGTCTAAAGCTAACATAGGTAAACAATTCATTAGGTCCTAAGAAAATTGTGACACTGATTGTTGTTAGATTTACTTCTTAATAGTTTGTGAAAGAAGAGATATGTCGCGGGCATAATGCGTTGTAAATATACCAGAAATTTCTAAACAAACCTCTCGGACAACATACGTGGTTATCTGTCGTACGCCACAATAGTTTTTATTCCTAGACGTCGTCCATCAGCTGCTTCCTCTTATTGTTCTTAGTGAATGTCGTCAGTTCATCAACCTAATGAGATCCAGTAACATCAAATATACCTCTTAGTCTATTGTGTCGTAGGTCATAGTATAAAATAGGTAGTAATTCAAAATAAATAATTTCTCAATTTCTATTTCGTATTGTGAATCATGTTATTTTCTTAATTTACAGAACGCAACTATTATGGAATAAATTTGTTATCCTTCATTTCATCTTTAAAACTTTATCATAAATGATTTTACAATTAGTTAATTTAAAAAAATCCCGACTTAAAAGAATTAAAGAGGTTAAAATTATTTCACACTGTACATAAGAATTAAAGCTTGGGCTTTAATTCTTAAACGTAAATTTTTTATCTTTATGATTAGATTGAGGAATATTCCATTGTCAATGGCGTTTCAATAGTTTGGTACTTTTAAAACTTCAACTTTTCTATAAATATTCCCGATGCACCGTAGTGAATTTTTTCAAATTTATATGGGAGCAATGTTGAAGTCTTAACTTATTTAATAAAAAACATTTCTTCAAAATCGGTTTGACAACTTACGAAGATATTGCACAACATAAGATATACAAAAAAAACAAGCAGTCAAGTCATAAACCTCCTCTTATTAAAATTGTTATGTTATATTAATAATAGATAGAATGAGACACAATTACGTATTTTAAGAAAGTTGAATTGAATTTTTAATAAACTGGTGAAGACCAAATTTAAAGATTATGAAGCTCGAATTCAAGCAAAATGTAATTCTTTTTTAATTGTTTTGTGTATTTTTTTTAATATTATTTGAGATAAATATTAAAAATTTCCATCTCTACCCTCGACACCAAAGCGTGGTAAAACTGAAATGTCCAAATGTAACTCTGAGCGCGTTTATAATTAATATTAATAAATAAGAGTATTTACAACATAATAATTTTTCGCTACCATCGAACCAAAGATACTGTAACATTAAACTGTGATACCTTTTTCACGCAAGGTCCGCTGTCTTTCACCGCTCTGTGTAAACGTTTTAAAGCAGGAAATTACCTATGCTAGGGCTGTCCCTTCGCTCTTGCTATTAATTAGGTTATTCGACCACCCGCAGTCGGTAGCGTGCTCGCGTGTGCTTGTGCGCCTGTCTTTGCGATAAATCAGCAAGTTGTAAAACAAACTTAGAACATGGACTCGCCGATTGATTATCCTATTTCATAGTAAGAAAGCAGGCCCTTTACTACCTTCATTTCAAAACGAATGCAGTTCTAAGAACTAGATTTCACTGGACGGTTAAAATGTTCATCAATTTCATTAATTATTACATAACGTAGTAAATAACGTAACATTTATTATAATTTAAAAAAGAAAATTGACATCAAATAAACACCTAACCAAAATCTACCTAAAATCTTTTCAATCTGAGTGTTGGACGAAAGTCGAATCAAATCGTGGGGTACATTTATTATATATAAGTTTTATTTGGTTACAAATAATAATTTAACTTTAGACTGTTTTCTTCGCCCAAAATATAGAAATTCAAATCGTTTTTTGGTTTCCAGATCAAAGCTTTAAATTAATAATGCATTATTGGTCTCAGATAGATTATTACTTTTTTATGTACAACTATTGCGCATTAAGGAGTAGCGGAGGTCGATGGTGCAGTCTAGTTGTCGAAGAATGTGCAAGTGCTGACACTTTCTCCTCAACTCACCACTCACTGCGGTGAGTTGAGGAGAAAGCAAGTAAATTTGCGAGAGTGCCATGAAGCAGAGGCGAACAGCAAGGGTCAGAGCCGTGCCGAATACTGCAGCGCAGAGAGTAGCTCGAAGGAACAGGAAGCAATATTCCAGTGCTGCGATGAACCTTGTAAAACTAGCAGCCAACCACTAGTCCGGCTTGGAGAATCTGAAGTCTGCGGGCAATATCTGCTCGCGAGCGTATGGATGGGGTACTTGAGGATGACGATGAAAGCTTGAAGTTGAGGTTTCCGAAGGATGCATGTTGCGTGCTCAGATCATGTCAGGTAGTCACCATTTTGGCTGCGGTAGGAGAAGGGGAGTTATTCCGCTGGGCAAGGTGTTCAGCCCGGGGAGCGACCAACGCTTCGTGTGCAGTACCTCAGAACTTTGATAGCGTGATTTTATTTAGGCTTTGGAGTGTTTCGCTTGTGGCACGACGACAGAGCCGCTATACAATTTATTCTGACTCTGTTATTATGAAATTGATCGTGACGTTATTTAGATGAAATTCATTATTTCTTTTAAATACAAATAAAATTAATATCTAATGTTATTTGTAAACAAATAAAATTAATACGAAATATTACAGAACTAAAATGTAGCGTACTACCAGAGCATAGTATTAATTAATTTAAAGTTTTCTTTGTAAGAATATCCACCACAGCATTTCGTTCGTGAGTGTCATGTGAGACGACTGAGAGAAACAAATCAGGTGATGGACGTCTTCCCCACAACAACCAAAAATAAAAACTGCAGTTTTTATGTAGAATAAGGGCGACAAACGAGCACACAGTCCACCTGGTGGTAAGTGGATCCTGTGGCCCATAGATATCAACATTTATCCTCGATTAACGAATCAAAATGGAGATGCGTTGTCACTCCTGAGGACTAAGATGGCATGCCTCATTTCCAGTAAAAAAGGGTACGAGATCTCTATACTCACTATACGAAACACATCAGTATTAAGTTATTTTACGCTGGTATTATGTGAGAGCGTGGTCCTGCCCCGGTCGAACCGACCCATACGTGCTACAACCATAATAAAGCTGCAGCGTGGTTCTACCACGTACGTAAGTTCAGTTGCCAATCAATTTGCTAAGCGTAACAACTATGTCATATATCCCATCTATGAGGCAGTCTATGGGGGATCCATAGAGAAGGATGTTTAGCAATGAACTTTTAGTAGGCCGTAACGGTAACAGTAAAGTTTTCTAAACGGTAAGCTCTGTGATGCAATTTGCTCATAAAGCTTCGTTTCTAAACGAAATAAGTACTAATATTGTGTGTGTTCCCTAGTGTAAAAGCTAGAAGGGTGAAGTTTGTTGGGTGTAGGGGTGTGGAGGTTAGTGGTAGTAATCGTGGCTACGATTTTGAATCATACTTAGTAGTAATCTTACAAGTGGATTATACACACTATTTTAATTTTCATTTTGCACGTGATTCTTAGCTTATTAAGCTATTGCATAGCTTCTATCGCGGGCCTTGAGTGCGGGAAAATCCAGAAATTCCGTAACGAAAAAAGCTCACGCTCTCCGACGGGCACGGAGGTGTGGCTTAAAGGCCGTGCATTGTCTAACGATGGTCTAACGTCGTTTCCTAGAAAATGAATGAATACTCTATATACATACCCACATTTTATTATTATCACAAATGCAGTACTAATTTTGAATTGAAAATATAATACTGCTATAAAGATAACCTAAATTTTTGATATTAAAATGAGCGATATTAAAAGTAGCCCTCTTTATATACACACAAATACACACACGCGTATAGTTTAAATACTCAATTTAGATTCTCAATATGTATATATATACTCGATTAACCGGACTAATTGTTGCCGTTAGGGATTCGGATAATCGAAAATCCGGATGATCGAATGTATGAAGAAAGGCGGGTTTTGTGCATTTGTAGTACATATGTACATACATAATGTTATGTGTTTATTAAAAACAACAATTTCAACGAAAATCAATGTTTATTAAAAAATTATTATTTCTTAATAAACATTGATTAAATTCCATGAAGAGATATAAATCTATATAACCATCCGTTACTTGCGACAAACGAGCCGCCGTCACCTAATTTTTTATTTAACTGTAATGCTTTTTCACAAAGCAAAGGGACAGATATCATTTACCCAGTTGATCGTTTTTGTAAAAACCAACAATACAAAGCGTCTTCTAATTGCCAATTTACTCGCGGACATAGGTCCTTATGTCCGGGACGGGGGTTTGTTAGCGCCTGATAGTAGATCGTCTTATCTCAAGCGGTGTGAAGCGACGATTAGTGAGGTGCGGGAGGGGGGAGGCTAGCTGCATTTGTGCGCGCGGTCGGTCACCCCTAAAGTTGGGCGTTATAACATACAACAGATAATTTATTTCATTATATATTTTTAATCTTACAACACATTAGAATAACGAACCATTGACTGTTATAATATTATATTCATTATGACATGAGACAATGGGAGTCAATAAAATACTACCTACATTCATTATGCCACAAGGATTGCGTATAGCTTACACTAATTTAAACTCTAAGCTAACTTAATAAGAGCTTATTTTAGTAACACTAAATTATAACGGTAAACAAAAATATATTATTTCCTTCATTAGTTGCCTGTTGTGCCTGTTATTTAATTTGGCTGTTGTAATATATAATATATCAGTTTAGTGTTCAGTTAGCTGTCTAGCTGAGATGACAATGACACTGTTATCTGTTAAATTATATACGTAATGTTTTGATAGCAGGTCCCCATATTACGTGAAAAAGCTATTGTTGTTTTTGTTTATTTTTCGTTAAACAAAACGCGAACACAGTCGACGACTGAACTGAACTAACCGCGTGTACAATGTAATATTTAAAACTGTTATAATATATTATAACAGTTTAAAACAACAGTTAGAAAAATATATTACAACAACATAACGAATTATAAAAATATAACAGTTTCGCCCATCTTTAGTCACCCCTGTTGGCATCAAGCCGAGCTAGGGAGCAGACGGCGGGGCCGGGCTGCACCCGGCCCGCCGCTAGGGCGCGCTCCTAGCTAGGCACGTGGCGCCTGCGCCGATGACGTTCTCCGGTCGCATTATAGGGGTCGCGAGAGTTTTTGCGCGAAGCCGGGTTGTTCATATATTGAAAGTCTCCTTGTTTTGTCTTAGACTTATGTTAATAGAGCGTGCCATTTGAACTTAAAGACAATTAATTGGACAATAAATAATAAGTGACAAATCTTGCCGTGGAGCGTGGAACTGAGTAGTTGCGCGTCTTGTTAATATAATTGCCGTACGGCCGCCCTGACGTATGTACTGCGCGAACCTGAGTTTTTTGCGACGCGATCCGGTGATACAGTATTTTTCACAAATAGTGAGTTCGTTATAACGCGGGTTCGATTAAATCTGGTTGAATTTGATTGGATTAACCTAAGTAACTTGAATTAATATCAAAGAAAAAGAAATACTGCATAAATAAAATAAATAAATAATTATAATTGCATAAGTTGATACAAAATGCTATGCAATAGCTTTACCGCGGCAGTCCCCGAGTGCCACACGTCTTTTTTATTCTTATTTTTGTTTCAATGTAATAATTGTTGCCTTGGTCATATGTAGGCTAGTAGTTAAATGTGCACAGTATGTCCTTAATTCTTACGCATATCATTTACACAGTTCATTCATATTTTCTTGAGTCTCCATCTACTAGCCTCTCAATCCCTAAGCGGTCGAATTCGACCGCGGCGTTATTCCATCAAACTTAAATTAAATTTAGAGACTAATTTTCTATGAAGAAGTTTGGCATTCAACCGCTCGGGAATTGACGGACGCATGCGACTGCATGGGATTTTTATGAGGATTGCAGGGCTAGATCAACTATTTTATGAAAGTGGATAGGTTCAAGATATTAGATTGATAGCATAGAAAATTGAATTCATAATTAATTAGCAATAATTTGAAATCGAACGCTCAATTTTACCAGGTTTTATTAATTATTATTTGTTTTGTTCTCTGTTTGCCTTTTTGATACAAATTTTGCAATCGATTTATACTAACTTTTTGATGACGTTGAATTGAAAGAAAGAAATAATTCATTTTTTTTAAAATAAATAGTTCATTTATTTGATACACACATTTTACACATATCACCAAAATATACAAAAGCAAGAGGTAAAAACATGCACCAGTCTGACTGCTCACGTATTAATTATTAAAAATGCTAATCATGAAAGCAGTGTAGCTTTATATTATAATGAAATAAAAAAAATATAAACAAAATAATCAATATTACAATCTGATATCAAACAAAAAATAGGTTTCCATCTCAGCATAATGATGATAAATATTTATTTATTAATTTAACTTCAGACGTATAATATTTATGATATTTGAGGCATTCTCTACCAGTCAACCAACATAGCTAAGAACGTGTTACAAAATGGACGCCATTTTAAATTATAATTATTAATACGACTTGTAGTAGCAAATCTAATAACAGTTTCGCGTGAAATATCTTTGAAATATCTTGCCTCTTAGAGAACAGTATCGCAGTAAAAAACGACGATAAGAATTATTTATGAAGGAAGAAGCGCCATTACAACAATATTAATTCGTTGTAGCGAGCTGCCGTTGCCGGCATCGCTCCCGCGGGTGCGGTGACGGGCGATCCTATCGCACGTCTGAAGCGGCCTTAACGATTCATACTTCGAGGCTATCTTATTCCCTGACTTAAGGTTTTCATTTTTTTTAACTTTTTTGCATTTATTTGTTTATATTTTTTTTAAATAAGGGTGACATACGACCACACAGTTTATAACATTTTATCCTCGATTAAGAATCAATATAAAAATAATAACTCGTTTCTAGTAAAAAGGGTTTCGGGTTTTCTACACTCATCATGCGAAAAATAGCAGAATTGAGCTGCTATTTTGCGCTGGTGTTCTGTGAGAGCGTATCGGTCCCACCTCGGTCGAGCCGACCCATTCGTGCTACAACTATAACATAGCGGCAGCTTGTCTCTACCCCTTTATTTTGAAGATTCAGCAGTGGCTAAGCATTTGGCTGCGATGTTCTGTGGCTTAGGATCGAATTCCATAATTAGTCCGGGTCTGGATATTTGTAAATGTGCTATTTTTTTATATATGTAAAATATTTTTCATCCAGTTTTGCTTGTACATGATCTATTAATTTGGCTTTAATTAGATTGTTAATATTCCATCAATTTTAAGGATTTTTATTATTATTATGGGGTATATATAGTTTTCTCATCTGGTTGGATTCTATAAATATATAATTATAAATTAAAATGAAAAGATAAATATACATAAATATCAGTAAAATAAAATAAAATTATTATTATTATTGGGGGGTATCAATATAGTTTTCTCATCTGGTTGGGTTCTATAAATATATAATTATAAATGGAAATGAAAAGATAAATATACATAAATATCAATAAAATTTAATAAATATAAAAATACATAAATAAATAAAAGCCCAACCAGATGGAGGTCCTCGGCAGGGGAGACCAAACGGCCTAGGATTAGGGGGAAAGGGAAAGAAACTGGCGGACGATGCGGGCGCTATCGAGGAGCACCGCCTTCTGGATTTGAGACAGGAGCGGTCCGCCACGTAGTCGCAGCCGCCTCAGATGACCCGAGAGGCAGACTGGGGTTAGCCCGTTTGCAGAGACGACTACAGGAATAATTTCGGTCGGCAGACCACCCCACATGTCGGTCACCTCGTGATCCAGGTCCAGATATTTTGTTCGTTTATCTGTTTCGGCTTTCACGAGGTTCTCGTCATACGGAATGGTAATGTCGACCAAAAATATCCTTGACTGTGCTCGGTCCATCAGCACAATATCAGGCTTATTCGCAAGAATAGTCATGTCTGTGATGATGGCCCGGTTCCAATAGAGCCTGGCGCGATCATTTTCGAGCACGGCTTCCAGCAAGTACTTGTAATACGGCAATTTTCGATCCACGAGACCGTATTTCAGAGCAAGCTCCTGGTGAGGAATTCTGGCTACTAGGTTGTGTCTGTGCAAGTACTCAGAGTTAGAAAGCGCCGAACACCGGAGATGACATGTCTAAGTGACTCAGCGGGATGGCGACAAGCTCGACAGATGTCGACAGTGACATCCTTTAGGATGTATCTCAGATAGTTGTTGGTCTTAATAACCTGATCTTGCATTGCACAGACATAACCCTCGGTTTCCCCGAAGAGGTCACCAAAGCGTAGCCAGTTGAGGGAGGCTGCTTTGTCTACGAAAGGCTCATGTAGAGCCTTGTAGAACCTCCCGTGGAGCTCCTTCTCCTTCCATACGGTCTCCCGGTCGGAAATGCTCTGCACTGCCGGGTCTTGCCATTGTTCGTTGGCTAAGGATAGAGGGGTAAGTCCTTTATCACAAGAAATGACGTCCTTATAGAATGGATCATCCGATCTCGCCAGGAAATAATCACGGAGGCTGCACACTTCGCGATTATTCATGGTGAGCGCGCTCAAGAAGCCACACCCCCCATGCTTTCGCGGCAAGTACAGCCTCATTACCGACGATCTCGGATGATTCATCCTATGGGACTTCATGGTAGAGCGTACTTTTCTATCCAGGGCGTAAAGTTCTGTCTGAGTCCACCTGAGTATGCCAAAGGTATACATGAGGACAGGCATGACTCAGCCATTATATGCATGTGCTTTATTCACACCGGACAAAAGGCTGTTAAGCACTTTGGTCAAGCGTGCAAAAACATGTCGCAAACTGACTGTTTCATACCAGCCTCATCGATACCGAAGTTCTGTGACATACCCAGGTATCGGTATGTTTCAGCCTCGGAAAGGGTCCTTAAGTTGACGGGCATAGATAAGTCTATGCCCTCAGAGTTAGTAACCCTTCCCCTTTCAACATGGAGGACCGCACACTTATCCGTCCCCAGCTCCATTCCAATGGAATTGCTAAATTCACTTGGAATGGAGCTGATGGAGCATCAATACCATAAGATGGGAGTGACTCGAGGCGAATAACTTGAGGTCATCCATATAGAAAAGGTGGGTCACTTTTATCCCTCCTTTCCGTTGCTGAAATCCCCTCCCGGAGCCCTCCAGTAAGGTACTGAGAGAATTCAGAGAGAGGCAGAACCAGATTGGACTCAGAAAATCGCCCTGGAAGATACCCCTTCTTATCCTTATGTGGTTCTCCGCAGCCATCATCCGCTCGCCCAGATGACAAAGGCTCGTACTCCACTGCCCCATACACTGCTCGAGGAAGTCTCCAACTGTACAGTCAATCTTGTACAGCAGGAGGACTCTGTTTAGCGATGTATGGGGCACCGAGTCGAATGCCTTTCTGTAGTCTATCCAGGTGGCGGAGAAGTTCCGACGGTTGCGTTTCACCACTTTGCCAATGACCGCCTCAATGAGGAGTGGTTCCTAGGTTCTACGACCACCGCCCCGACATCCATTATGAGCGCGTGACATCACCTGATTTAGCTCCAGGTGACGAGTGATTCTCGCGCTCAAAATGGTTGTCAGTGTCTTATATATGAT
Source organism: Parnassius apollo (assembly GCA_907164705.1). Taxonomy (NCBI): domain Eukaryota; kingdom Metazoa; phylum Arthropoda; class Insecta; order Lepidoptera; family Papilionidae; genus Parnassius; species Parnassius apollo. Next base: position 1,339,618 of record CAJQZP010000533.1, read on the forward strand.
GGGTAGATACGTGATGGGGTCGTATTTGCTCGAGTCTGTGGTATCCTGATCTTTAGGAACCAAGTGAGTGATCTCAGTAGTGAAGAGGCTCGGGAGCGACTTCTGATCGAGAGCCTCTTGAAACTGTCGGGTGAGCACAGCGTGACACACTACGAACCCCTTCAGCCAGTAATGATGCAGCCCGTCGAGCCCCGGACTTTTTCAGTTCGGGGCCCTACGGACCGCCTCAGCCAGTCTTCAGGTGTTATGGTGGCGGGGTCCATAGGCATAACACTTGCACTATGGCTCGCCACAACTTCCATCCAAGGGCCCTCGCTGTGGTTTACGGGCTCTGACCACAGGCCACGCCAAAATGTGACAGTGTCAGCCTGATCCAGTCCTGGGCCCGCTCCACATACCTTTGGTCGCTCCAATGATTTATAGAGCCTCTTCTGATCACTCTGGAAGAGACAATTCTGGTTGAACCGCCTTGACCTCTCGCTAAATCGTCGAATCCGCTTGCCCCAAGCTGCGATTTTTTGCTTCAGGTCATCTATGCGCTCCGTTAGTTTCTGCGTGATATCCGGCTGGGACAAACTAATATTTGTCCCAGCAAACGCCATTCTAACGGTACGCACAACTCTCGGTCTATTATTACCCGACCTGAAGCTTGTCAGTCTGCCGATAAGGGCCCTTGCCTTTGCCATACGGTCCTCGATTCTTTTTCCCCAGGCTGGGATGGCGCTACTTTGTTGAGTAGCACGTCCAGCCATGGGAAGTTTGGCGCCAATAATACGGCATACTGCCAGTGCGGCGCCAAAAAGAATTGAGTCCGTCTCGCAAAGGTCCCGACTGGATTCCAAATAGGTCACCAGCATTGGGTTAAGAGCCCGCACGACAGCCCGATTTCGCTTGCTAAGGGGAATGCGGGGGAAGTCGCGGTCGATTTTCGAGAGGCATGCTGCGCGTTTCCAGCATCGACTCTTCCAATATGCTCCTCATTTTATCTAGTTCGTGGGAGACTATTCCATCATCGTCTAAATTAACCACAAATGGAATATTAACGGCAGCATCCACATATGCAGTTTGCTGCGCATCTAGTGGCGCCGCATTTCCAGCCGTAGCATTTCCATTCGATGAGGGAACAGCCTCACGTCGTAGTCGTTCGAGTTCGGCGTCACCAAATATGTTGGAGCGCAGGATGTAACGAACTCGGTCTGCCAGGTTTTGCTCAGTGACGGATAGAGATGGCTCCAGCTCTGCCTAAAAGCGATACATCCGAACCCGATACGCCAAACATCCAGTTTCTTACCCTTTTGCCCTAAAGTACGCCCGCAGTGCGTTTGCGTTCATTAATTGTGATCAACGCATGCGACGTGCTCCACTAGCGGCGGTTGCCGCTTGCTGAGTCCGAGAAGACGCAGCCCACACCAAGCCTTCTGGTGGGGATGATGGACGCTCGGCTGGCGGCCCGCATGCTTTCGCGTCCAGCGCCAGCTCCAGACGCGCCCTGGCGCGTCGCTATCTTTTTTTCCATCATCCATGGTTTGGGCGTACATTAACGGGAGATGCCCAGGCCCGGCACCGTATCGTGTACGGCCATAAGCACAAACGGGCTTTTGCACCCTAAATTCTGCCGAGGCACGGCGCTCATACCTCTCGCAAGGCGCTGACTGACTGCGTTGACGTAGCAGTTTTGTCACTTAACTGTTACGTCAGCGGGCGATGGGGTCGTCAATTCCCTACGCCATTTTATTATTATGTGGGGTATCTATATAGTTTTCTCGTCTGGTTGGGTTCTATAAATATATAGTTATAAATTAAAATGAAAAGATAAATATACATAAATATAATTAAATAGAATAAATACAAAAATACATAAATAAATAAAAGACCAACCAGATGGAAGCCCTCGGCAGGGGAGACCAAACGGCCGAGGGTTAGGAGGAAAGGGAAAGAAACCGGCGGACGATGCGGGCGGTATCGAGGAGCACCGCCTTCTGCATTTGAGCCCGGAGCGGTCCGTCACGGACTCCCAGTCGCCTCAGGCACCGAGAGGCTGACTGGGATTAGCCCACTCGCAGAGACGACTACAGGAATAATTTTGGCCGGCATACCACCCCACATGTCGGTCACCTCGTGATCCAGGTCCAGATATTTTGTTTGTTATTCTGTTTCGGCTTTCACGAGGTTCTCATCATATGGAATGGTAATGTCGACCAAAAATATCCTTGACTGTGCCCGGTCCATCAACACAATATCATGCTTATTCGCAAGAATAGTCCTGTCCGTGATGATGGCGCGTTCATTTTCGAGCACGGCTTCCGGCAAGTACTTGTAATACGGCAATTTCCGGTCCACGTTATTATTATTATTTTATTCTTTATTGCATCCTTAAACAAAAGAATACAAAGGGCGGACTTAGTGCCTTCAGGCATTCTCTACCAGTCAACCCATGGTGTGGTGAGAATTTGACGTAGGTGTGGCAATATAGAATAAGATAACACAATACAAATGATAATTAACTACATAATATATACAACTACTAATAAATAAACTATACATATATGATCTATCCTTACATATATACAAATATATAAATAAATGGATATACATACAAGTATACATATTTAAATACATACATAATTAGTATATACAAATGACTATGAATATATATACGTCTGTTTGGCAATACATATTAAATAGATGAGTCATGTAAAATACGTTGTCTTTAATAAATGATCACGGACCAACTTTTTAAAAGCATACTCATTGGGAGCTTTTCTGATGTCATCGGGCAAGGAGTTCCAAAGGCGTGTATCCTGAACTGTGAAGGAGTTACCATAGAACTCGGTGAAGTGAACTGGAGTACAGATTTTGTTGTTCGAAGAAGAGCGTAGGACCCTATCATGAGATGAGGAAAGATAATGAAATTTACTCTTAAGATAAGAAAGGCGAAGATGAATCATTTAATATAGAAATAAGTACAAGTAATATTCTGGAGTTGCGCCACTGCGGGATTGTAAGCCAATTTAGCTTAGATCTGTATTGCGAAATATGGTCATACTTACGAAGCCCAAAGATAAATCTTATACAGTTGTTGAGGAAGCGTTCCAGCTTGTTCAAAAGATCTTGGGACAGGTCTGGGTAACACACATCTGCATATTCAATTATGGGTGAATGGATAAGCATGATCTTAGATTTTGTGGGAAGAAAATGTTTTAAACGATACAGAGAGCATACCGTAGCAGTGACTTTACGACTCACATCTGAAACCTGAGTTCTCCAATTCAGCGTGCTGTCGATGTGAAGGCCAAGATTTCTAACAAAGTTACTCAACGGAATTGTAGTATTATCATAGTAAATAGGAGGTAAGTCTGTCAGATTAATCTTAGCCAGCATCCTTGAGCTACCTGCCAGTATAGCTTGGCATTTCAAAGGATTGACCAAAACTCCATAACGAGTAGACCAATCCTTGATAGCAGCTAAGTTACCGTTAAGGTTTTTGATCCCATTATGGATATCCCCAATTTGCACATAAAGCTGAAGGTCGTCAGCATACAAATGGTACGAGCAGTCGATGATGGAGGTAATAAAGTTTATAAAAATGGAAAACATTATAGGAGAAAGAATACCGCCTTGCGGCACACCAGCATCCATATCAGCCCAAGCTGAGTACAGTTGCCCCACACTGACTGACTGCTGTCGACCGCGAAGATAAGATGCAAACCAATCCAATTCAGTAGGGCCAAAATTCAGCTGAGACAGTATTGAAAGAAGGATTTCATGATCTGTGTTGAAAGCATTTGGGAAATCAAGTAGTACCAGTACTGTTATTTTCTTCTTCCATGCCTTGTTTAATATTATCAATAACATTAATTAATACAGTAGTGGTACTATGACCAGGACGAAACCCAGACTGATATATACTCAGTAAGTTATGTTTCGAAATAATAGTAGAAATTTGCTTGTAAACACAGGATTCAAAATTTTGTTAAAGAAAGGGTAGAATGGATATTGGACGAAAATGATTGGGAAGAATGGGAGTAGGAACTTTTGGGAGAGGCTTTACAAAAGCCCTTTTTCAAAGATTAGGATACTGACCTGAACCAAGGGAAAAATTGATTATATGGCAAATTGCCGGGAGAAGGTGCTCTAGTATAAATACTACCATATGTCTACTAATCTCGTCGTAACCCACGGCCTTGGCCTGGATTGCTAAAATCGACTTTTTGACATCATCCCGAGAAACAGAAGAAAAAGTAAAGGTAGGAATGGTAGGAGTTTGCATAGAAGCAATGGAAGCCATAGTTTGGGAACGAATTGCAGGGTCCAGTGCTTTTACAGAAGCGAAATGTTGGTTGATTTCGTCAAGTGACAGAGAAGGACCACAATCCAACGTAGCTGGTCTACAAAGATCGAAAGATTTTAGGAATTTCCACACTAAAACTGGGGGAAGAGTTATTAATATAACACAGTTATGGAAATATCGGCGTTTAGCTGCACGTACCACCTGATTACACCTATTCCTAGCTGCTTTAAAAGATATCCAATTTTCTTCAGTTCAATCTCTCTTGAAAAGAAGAAAAGCACGATTTCGTCTAGACATTGCTATCCTTACGCCCACTGTCATCCGAGGGGCCGGGGGACGCTTCAATCTAACCTTTGAACTGGACCATGAGCATCATAAAGGCTAAGAATATTGTAGTTAAGGATAGTGACTTTATCGTTAGCAGTAGATGTTGCTATTAAAGAGGCTAGATCAAGATTAAGAGCGTCATTCCTAAGCTTCTCATAGTCTATTTTAGAAAAACTGCGAAGATGCATTACAGTAGGGGAGTATTTAGGACGTTTAAGCTTATATGATGCATAAATTAAGTCGTGGCGTGAGAAGCCAAAGCGGGTAACTGTCCATGCATCATCACATATATTTTTATATTTTTCTTTTTTTAATTCTCTCTTTCCGCATGAAATATAGCCTAGGTCCTTTCTGGCATTGATTTCTATCTGTTCGTAGAGTTTCAGCACAATTGGTTCAGCCATTCCGGAGATTGGCTCAGACAGACTAACAGACAGACAGTTAAAAACATTGGTTGACCCTGCAGGCTATATCTGGAACTTCCCGTTAATTTCAAACGCAAAGCGCTCCAAATTTCGCTTAAAAAAACGTTTTTGTTTCCAAATTCTTTCTCCTTCGATATCATACGAACGAATGAACCGATTTTTATTTTCCATTGGCATTCGACGTCATTTTTTGAGGTTAAGAGCTGATTAGTTTTTGAAATCGATCGGTAAAGCCGTTTAAAAGTTATTCAAAAAAAGAAAAACAGTTTTTCAACATTTTAATTTTTAAAATTATCAAAACATACTCGCCCGAATCAGTTCATATTATCACCAAATCCATTCCACTTTGAGATTTTTAGAAAACCGCAAACCGCATCTCAATCAATTAAGACGTTCAAAAGTTATGAAAAGTTTACATACTTACACACACATACACACGTACATACATCCGTACGGACATACACGTTAAATTAGTCAGAATAGCTTCCTGGGATCTCAAAACGTCGAGATCTGAAGAAAACTCGATTTTCGAAAATTGGGATGAAACCTTATTAATCTTTCATATTTTCGAAATAATTCAATTTTCTTAGCGGGAAGTTAAAAATAATTATTTATCTTATAATAGTATACAAATAATCTCCTGACCTTAATATAAGTCAGTTACCTAAATATTACAAATAGACTCTTAAATTTTATTTTTAGTATGTACTCGTATGAATATATGAATAACGTCATCATCATAATCATTACAGCCCTTCTACTCGTCCACTGCTGAATATAGGCCAAGACATGCCACAAAGAACGGTTCTGAGCCAACTGTATACACCGACTTCCTGATTGTCTATGTACGTATATAATAATTTTTTATAGATAGAATAAGGGTGATAAACGAGCACCCAGTTCACCTGATGCTAAGTGGATTCTGTGGCCGATAGACATCTACATTTATCTTCGATTAAGACTCAAAATTCACATACCACCAGTCCTGATAACTATGATTATTCCAGTAGAAAGTTAATATTAATTAATTTGCTATAATTATAATTATAATTTCCAATTTAAATGTGACGACTTGATAACCAATTGGATGTAGGTCACAATTTCATTTTGTCCGTTTTACAAAGGCTTAGTTTTTGCATCACTTAAAATTAACGTAGCGCTCCATATTTCTTTCATTGTAGACGTGAAACAAATAATTTATCTTACGTTTCACTTAACAAATATAATTTGCATTTAAAATGCGCCGCAGTCAAATGCGTTGGGCAGATATTGAGACATTGACCTGCGCGCTTTACGAAAATTATACATAAAAATGTTTGTCAACCAAATGTAAACTATTTCCACAGTAGTCAGTAATATGCTACGACGATTAATTGACAGCCCTGTCATGGAAGTTGGTGAATGAATGTGGAAGTGACAGTTTATTTAGTTAGCCACTTAGCGGCCGATTGACCTGCACTCGCGTCCGGCCACTTTTACAGGAAATCGTCGCGCTCTCTACTATTCAGTCGCTCAAAGCAAATCGTCCGCTTGTTAAACTAATTACAGATCACCAATTTATATTATGAATGATGTTTTAAATTAATCGATTGACCGGAAGGGAATTTTATTGAATCAAAATTTTAATTCTAACTTGTTCAATCGTATATTGACATTTATTATATGTCTTACGTAGTAGAGTCATGCTGCATCTATATTAGTAGTATAGTTGCAGTATGAATGGGTTGGCTCATTCGAGGAAAAGCCAAGCTCTTACAGTATAATAGCGTAAAATAGCAGCTTAACACTGCTGTGTTTCGTATGGTGAGTGTAGCAAACCGGAGACCACTTTTACTGGAAATGAGGCATTTTATCGTAGTCCCCACGGGTGATAACGCATCTGCATTTTGTTCTTAGTCTAAGATAGATGTAGATGTCTATAGGCCATAGAAACTTCTTAACATCATTCGGACTGTGTGGTTGTTTGGAACCCTTATCCTATAAAAATGTTAAAGAATCAGTTTAAAAATATTATTAAAGAAAAATTTTACATAAAGGGCTCTTATAACATGAAGGAATACATGAATGAAAATATCCCCTGGGAATGAGGTGATCACCACCATTCTGATTCTATTAAAATTCATATAAAATTGTATATATAAAGTAAATTATATATATAAAGTAAAGTTATGTTAGCTCAAAAAAATATAATCCCGCTGAGTTTCTTGCTATTTCGCTCTAGGGCAGATGGTTTTTGCTAACCAGGTAAAAGTAAGAAGTGAGTTTCAATAGCTAATATTGAATAAAAATTATTCTATTCTATTTTATTTATTTTGATTGTCTTTAATAGACAAAAGAGTCTCATAGAGAAACATTTAAAGAAATAAATATATCAACTATGCCCTCTCACTATATTTATCAACTATGACCTCTCACTATATTTATCGAAAGTTCAATGTATTTTTACAAAAACCATAGTAGTTTTGTAAAAAAAGTAATAAACACTAGGAACATACATAAGCTAGTGATACTACTTTTTCGACTCCACAGAGTCAGTAATTTATTCTTGAGGCAATGTAAACTCTATTACAACAAAGTTCCAGAAATAGAATATGCAAGGTCTTTCCACTACCATGTTTATATATATTTTATTAAACAAAAACTGTATAAAAAGGGTTATTATAATATAAATGAATACGTGGTTGATAATAACCCCGGGGAATGATGTGGTCATTTCCAAGCTCTTTCTAAAATAAATTATGTAAATAATTTCTACGACCTTTGATTGTAAAATTTTCTTTAAAAAAAGTCCTGCTCGGTTTCTTGCTGGTTCTTGCCAAGACGGAGGTTTTTTCCAAAACAGTGGTAAAGGAAAAAATAATTTTCAATAAGAATGCATGTGATCTATATTGAATAAAAGTTATTCTATTCTATCCTATTAAAGTATGAATTAGTTTTGTAGATACATGCACCAACGTGTCTGATGTTAAACAGCACTACGATCAAATATAGTCAGATTGCTATATCTCTAGAGCACACGATCGTGTTAACATGTGAAACGAATTGCAATTTACTGTTGAACACTGTACACACTGGTACACACTTTTGTAGAGATTCGTCCGAATAAGGTTTGGCTGGGGGTAGTTGATGTTTTTTTATATAAAAATAAGGGTGATAAACAGCAACATAGTCCACCTACTGGCAAGTGGATTATGTAAGGTAATGGTAAGTGGCCCCTATGAACCACTACCATTCTACCATGCTTCTACGAATAAAATACATATGTGTTCGAGGCAAGACTACCCTACAGGTTAAGGTAGAATCTCGTTACCAGTAGGTCTCTGGTTCTCTACACTCACCACAAAGATATAATTGAAGTGTTACCACTTCAATTATATCTTCGTGGTGAGTGTAGAACACTTGGTGGCATAAATCGGCCGGCTCAACCGAGGAAGGACCACGCTCTCACAGAGCTAGTAAAATTGCTAATAAAGATGGCAATAAATATGGAATAGCTAAGAAAGACATGGAACTCTATTACTTATACAATATTATAGTATGTTTAAATATTTATAATCACTGAATTTTAACACAATATTTGTCATACACAATAACAATAACAATAAATTAATGACATATTTTCTATATATCTAAGTGGATAAAGATAAAAGTTAGACTTGAGTAAGTTTGAAATATTACGCGAACAGCTTTATAGATATACAGCTATTATGTATATCACTCGAGTTGATTATTCTTTAAGAATGGAACGATTTATACTTAGGAACATGTCATTAAAATTATTAAATGTGTACAAGCGTGTGAATTATTCAGAATTTGTTGTAGTGTAAGATGTAATTGATCATTCTATTGTTTGATAGCAATTTCATTGATATTTACGATCCACGCTATCTGAATACAATCAATCAGTACTCACGTTTGCATACAAGATCGCTTTTGAGTCCTCAAATTATGTAAAGCACAATACCATCAGCACATTATTTAAAATTTAGGTTATTTTCTTACAATAAAATTCTAAGTTTGCAAATAACAGCTCATTGTACATTTTATATGATTTTTTCTTTATATAAAAGGGTGAGAAACGATTACACACTCAACCTGATGATAAATGGATGCTGTGGCCCATAGATATCTACATTTATCCTTAGTTACGAACTAAAGTGTTGATATGTTGTCACCCCTGAGGATTAAGATGGAAGGCCTCGTTTCTAGTATAAAGGGTCTCTGCTTTTCTTTACTCACCATACTAAACATAGTAGTATTAAGCTGCATGTATCATAATTTTATCTAATTGTTAAGATATAAAATTTATATAAAAGGGTAATTATCCCGCCAAAATGCTAAGATCTACCCGTTCTGCTGAGTTTAAACTAAAGCCAAATATATATTTAGCCAATGTAAAGGCTACAAGGTTGCAGCCGGCAGTCGGCGGCAATAAATTCCAAAGGCAAGATTAAGCTTGTCAGGGGACCCCATTTACTTAACGCAAATTTATGCAAATTCTACTCCTCTTGTTAATGCCTCGGCAAATCGTGGAGATGTTTTTGTTTCCATCCCAAATAGTTCCCAGATTCCTGATAGGTACGGGTTATCAATCAATGTTGCTAGCTATCAATGGGTAATTTTCTGTCAGCCGTTAATGCATAATGAGGCAATACTTCGTGCTGCGCCACGTTATATCTTTGACCGCAATTTGCACGCTTTATTAAGTTGCTATTAATTGGATTTATTACAAACTGGTTTTCTGCATGCTATATATTTTTATAAATAATGTCTTCGTTTAATAATTTTAAATAAAATATTTGCTGGCTTCAGAGTTTCATTCGATAAGAGACAAGAAAATATAACATCGTCTAAGTCTGTTTTGTTTCATCCGCTGAAAGCAAAAAGTAGAATGTTGCAGTTTGTCGCGTCTTCCACGTTGTCTAGTCCTTGTGTTCTTTATCGTATAAATAAATTTAAAGTTGCTGCGGAATGAAATATTTTTACATCACTTCCCTTAAGTCTTTATTATGTTAACAGGTTCCTTTAGTCTCATTGTCATTAACATCATTTACTAACAATATTACATCATTTACTAATACATCAATGTTACGATTAGACACTTCCCCGTGTACTTCTCGATCTGATTCATTAATCACGTCATTGTGGAAACTACGTGCATACAGTTTAACGATACGATTTAAAACCCTAGATGTTTATATATAAAGTCGATTTTCAATAATATTGGCAGCAGTAGAAGATTAGAATGCCGTATTTAACAGGATTATTTTGATTGATTAGCGTCCGTTAGCGTAGGTCAGAGAACATTGCGCCTGTACTAATATAATTCTTTTGTTTTAATCTTTGTAATAAATGTACACTTAAATTTTTACTTTATAAGCAAGGATTGCTAGCACATTTTTTATCTATTAAAGGAGAAAGATGTCTAAAACAATAAAGACTAGGAATTAATTCAATTGCATAATAAAATGTATTAAAACTGAACTTGATTTATTTAAAATAAGGTTAAATTTTCAACCAACCCTTAAAAGCGTTTTTCCGTTGCTCATCACATTTATTAAATTAAATGCAAAGACGTGTGCGTTAATATAATTTGTGAATATTCTCAAACTTTCCAATCCCATAACATTCATTCGGGTTGTTTCTTACATGGTTGGCAATAAAAACCAAATTGTTATGTCACGTTGTTGGAGCAAACTTTGCTTCATATCTAATTTGCAAATGGAGTCGTGTCGTAGGCTCTGCAATTTGGCTTAAGCGAAAACTCTTAGAGCAACGTTTACGCAAGCAAACGAGTCTACTGAAAAAATCGTCAATACATTCGTGGAACCGCAAAGCGTTTGTAAATGAAGCTTTAAAAGAAATTGTGATTGTTATGGAGTATCTAAATTGGAATCGATGACATGTTGTATAAAGGATATCTTATAATATAAAAAATACACATTCATTTCAACCTATATCAAAAGTCTGTTGTTCAACATAGGCCTCAGACATAGAGTATACTATTCATAAAGATTAGATTATGATATTGGCCAGAGTAAAGCTATAAGTAATTCTTGTATTAGTAAACTAAAAAGTAAAGCATAGCTACAGAGTATATACGTTCCACTGCTGTGCACATGCCAACTTCCATTTCTGACAGGATTTAAAAGTCATTAATCCACCACTCTGTTCCAGTGCATGAAATCCAGTCACATATTCATAAAATATTTTTATTTCTCAGACACGCAGGTTTCCTCGCGATGTTTTCTTTACTTAAAATTGCAATTAACGATTTCATTGGTACTGATGGAGATCAAACCTGGGTCGTTGCTCGCTTGAAATTTACGGCGAGCAACTTGTCTCTGCGTTACCATGGCTCTTAAATATACACGCATATTATATTATAGAAAACTAAACATAGCAGAAGTTTATTTCTTTTTAGTTTTTAGCGACAGAATAAGGTAAGTTCCGTCTTAACATGTACCATCTACAAAGTAATTAAAATTCAAATCACTCACGTTAGTGAAGAGGTGAGGTGCGGTGTTCCAGACTGTGCGGATGTTGTCACTGCACTCATTAATCTGCCTATCCAGCGTCGACTGTGATTATAGGTAAGGTAAGGCTTTTATTAAAGTGGTATATAAGCACTTAAACTGCAATTAATGATTTCAGTGCCAGCAGGAATCGAACCCGTATGCTTACGTACTATAAAATTTACAGCTAGCGCTTAGCCCCTGAGCTACCACGGCATATTTTAACACATGTTCGGTGGTGAAGGTGAGGGTGATGTGAATGAATACACTCTTACGTGGACATGTACACGGGTACATGTTCATAAAGTAAGAGATACATGCGGTTATATAGGGAAACGCATACACCATATCTGAATGTTGCAACCAAAACAGGCTCCAAAATAAAACTATCTAAACAAAAATGAATACAAATATATTATACAGATATGTAACTGATACAAACAGAGAGATCATCGCGCTTGTTTTTACGTAGTAGAGCCACGCTTAGCTACATTATGGTTGTAGCACGGGAAGCACGCATACCAGCACAGAACTGTGTTTCATATGGTGAGTGTGACAAGTGGAAACTGGAAACGAGGCATTCTATTTTAGTCCTCAGGGGTTACAACGCATCAGCATTTTGATTATTAACTGAAGATGGATATCTATACTATAAAACATAATAAAATAAACTTATCATCAGGTAGACTGTGTGCTCGTTAGTCAACCTAATTCTATAAAAAAAAAACATAGACTCCAAAAATAAAACTATTTAAACTTGATACAAATAGATTAACGATAATATATACATAGTATACCACTGCAAGAATTTTAGCTTCTATAAACTCATTCTGCGTAGATCGGCCAAAAAATTAATATTTAAAAGCTGAAGGTGTTTTAAAATGTTTAAAATAAACGCTATAAATTTCATAAAATTAGATTAAAATAAAAAGGTTACGCAAAATAATATAAAGCAAGGAGAGTTTTATATTGTTACAAGGAAAAGTATAATAATACTGCAAATGTATAAAACTAGCAGCCGTGGACACTGGGGAGCGATGCAGTGCGAGAAACTGCAGCTTACAATCATATTGTACGCTAAATACTGCGTTCTCACACCTAGGTGCACAAGTTGCGAACAAAAGCCAAACGGAACTTTAGTACAGCTTTAGTACCTACTTGAGTTTACGTAGAATTAACTGAGTTTTGTGAACTTTTCTCACGAAATATTCTCTCCAATGAAAGTCGGAAGTTTTTTAATATTTCTTTGTAAACTTGCTTAGAGTTAGGTTAATGCTGTTGGTTTAACCTTAATAAATTGCAAATCGAAAATGCTATATTACTTAAACACCAAAAATGAAATATCCAAAAACATTTTATCATTCATGATTCTCGTAAAATAACTTAATAAAAAAATATAGAAAACAAATATTTAAATTTGACCGAGGTTGGTTGACTAATTGAGGTTTGACTACCTTAATTGTTTGTTTTAAACAGCGTGCAAAAATTTATTCCATCTATAATAATATTTTTGAAGGCTCCATGGCGCAATGGCTTGACAATGAATTGCGGTGCTGAGAGCCGCGCGTTCGAATACCGCTCGGAACAAGTATTTGTATGGCTTACAAATATTTCTTCCGGGTCTGGATGTTTATCCTTGTGCAATATATGTTGTTCAACTGCCTCCACGATAAAAGAGAAGATCCTAGAGTATGTAACATTATCATAGAAAAGAATATATAGGTATATTCTTTCAACTAACCAACAACCAACATCAACCCTATAACTTTCATAAATATCTTTAAATAGCACAAAATACTACGTAGTGAACGTACTCTCCTAAGTTGTAGAACCATAGTACAGCTATACTATGGCTGCAGCACAAATGGGTTGCCTCAACCGCGGAAGGACCACGTTCTTACAGAATACAGCGTAAAATAGCAGCTTAATGCTCTATTTGGTACTAATACTCTGTTTGGTACAGTGAGTGCGGAAACACTTTTTACTGGATTTGAGGCAGTCCATTTTAGTCCTCAGGGGTGACAACGCATCTGCATTGTGATTCTTAATCGAAGATAAATATATTATAGATCTATTGCTATAGTAATGTCCTCCAGACCGAATTTCGGTCATAGCGACCTGCCTCAACAGAGACTAGCCATCGGCGCGGAACAGAATTATAGTTCCCAAGTGTATGCGCAAGCACAGGTGCACTCTCTATTCCCTCACTCTCATAATCCGATGGATGGTAAACCGACACGACCGGAGAGAGATCTGGCGCAGGACCAGATAAGGCTTTACGTGCTTTCCGAGGCACGCGGGTGAGACACCGCAAACTTCCTGACTCTGACTGAGAATTTCTTGACGGAAAAACTCAATAAATAATTTTTTGGCCCGACCCGGGATTCGAACCCAGGACCTCATGATCAGCAGTCGCACTACTGCAACTACTAGACCAACAAGGCAGTCAGCTACACGCTATAGTATTCACTTATCATCAGGAGGACTGTGTGCTCGTTTGTCATTCTTATTCAATAAAAAGTACTCATCATGTAAAAAATACTTATCTCTGAATGCACGTAATGTCGTTGGTTCAAAAAATTAAAGCTCATGCCATTCAATCGTAATAAATTCCACGCAGATGAAGTCACGAGGATGCTAGTTATTATGTAAAAAAATCCTGAGCAACCACAGCAGTGTGCAGTATTTGTGTAGATGAATTTAATGATCACTGTATAGTTTTTACAAATGCACCTAAAAATCAAAAAGATATTGCAAGTAGTCAGCGGTATTCCTACGTCTATAGTTTTGAGCCCTACAAATCATGAAACCCTTAAAGTCTCCGTTATCAACCGCTCATTAAACGTGGAGAAAGATGTGCATTAAGTAATTATATACCAATTAATCTCATTTCAGTATTATCAAAGTTCCTTGTAAAGATCATGCAATAGAGACTGACCTCATTTACAACGAAAAGTAATATAATAAAAGAAGAACAATATGGATTTCGAAGGGGAAGATCAACCGCACTTGCCTGTTACTCCCTAATCAAAGATGTTTCGATATATATGGACAGAAAAGTTCCCGTAGTTTTGTTCGATACGTCGAAAGCTTTCAATTTCGTCAATTATAAAACACTTGTCAAAACTCAAATCATATGGAATACGAGGCCTTGCTTGTGAGTGGATTAAAAGTTATCTTAATGCTAGAATACAATTCGTGGAGATTGAATAATAGACTTCAATGTGTGACGTACATATCAAAGAATAGTTCCTCAAGGTATTTTGCTCTTTATACTCTACATTAATGATCTTCCTAAGTGTACTGAATGTCCGGTTATTCTTTTTGCTGATGTCATATCTAACACGATACGTAAAAAAAACAAATCTTGTTTTCAACACCGAGATTAATAATGAAATCGCTAAAATAACAAACTGGATGGAAAGTAATAATTTCAAAATGAATACAGATGAAACAAAATATGTTCAATTTAGTAATAAAAACGCTGAAACCCCACAGCTTTTATCTTTACGCCATCGGAATGAAACCATTTTAGATGCTACACCTTTCTGGGTCATAGATTCTAAGCTGACTTGGCAACATCACGTTGATATGGTATGTCATAAAATAAACACGTTCGTTTATGATCTGTATAGACTCACGTAGTTGGCCAACCTTGAAGCAGCGCTGATGGCATATTATGGATATGTAGGCTGCGCGTTAAGGTAAGGTAAGGCTGATTGTGTGGGGAAATGCAACGGAAATCAATCGCACCTTCATTTTACAGAAGATATGTATGTAAGTTCTCTCTGTGGGGTTGGGCAGTTACAATTGTGTAGGTCTCTTTTTAAGCAATTGAATGTACTTACATTGACATCACTATATATTTTTAAACAATTGAATGTACTTACATTGCCATCACTATATATTTTTGAAATTATAATATCTGTAAAAAATGAATATTTTTACAAAAAAAAACACGAAACCACCATCAGCTACAGTCTGTTTCAGTAAAAACAGCTATAGCATGTGCATTAGATTTTTTAATTTACTTCCGAACTTGTATCCATGTCTTTTTTATAAATTTACAAAATTTTGCCATGTCGGAAGCATTAAAAGAATACTGGTTAAATTAATAATCATTAATTTATTTTAAGAATGTTATAATATGTTGTTGTATCATGTTGTTTCTCCAGAAGTGATAATATGTTTGACCTTGTGGGTAGTTATGATTTTTGACATTTTATTTCAAATGTTAACATTCTGTATTATAATGACTTGTATTAATTTTATTGTAATTTATACTCATTAATTGATTTTCATTGCATAATTTTATTGCATGACGATGACAAAACTAATTTACAAATGTAAGAACTTTATCCATACTAGGTACCACACTTTATTCTGATAAAGGATTATTAGCATACAACACGGTATAGGCATTATCATTATCAGATATAAAACATTTTTATACGGAAAATAAAAGAAAATCAAATCTAGAACTCTGCAACAATAAGAAGGAATGAAGCGTTATGTGTACACATTACGTTCTACGTTGGCAACTGAGAAAAGTTTAATAAAACTAACAACAAAGTAGACGGAACAGGTAACCGTGGACACTGAGGAGCTTTGCAGTTGCATTAAACTGCAGCGTACGATCGTATCTATACAGATGAATAAAATTGAATTATCTGTTTGTAAGGTCAAAATAACAGCTTTTTTATGAAAATGAAAGTATACGATACCTACTTGTAACAAAAAAAACTTTTTTTAATTTTTGTCTGTCTGTCTGCTTGTTTAGGCTAATCCCCGAAATAACTGGACCGATTTTGACGAGATTCCCACTGGCAGACAGCTGATTTTATTAGGAGCAACTTGGGTTACTTTTATTTTAGGAAAAGAATAAGGATTTCTCGCAAAAAATGACAACACTTGGAATCCAATAGTAATAAATTGTAAGCGGACGAAGTCGCGGGGACCAACTGGTCGTATGATAAATACAGCTTGGTGTCCTCGCAGTTCCGAGAGGTGTGGAAGTTGGGAGTTGGAACAAAAGCGAATCGGGACGCACTCGAGTTTGAATTTCGTGAACTTTCCAGCGAATGCTCGTTGCGATAAATGCCCTGTTTCTACGTTTTCATTACATTGTATTTTGCATTGTTTTAATGTTAATACACTGATATTTTGTTTCTCTTACTGCTTATATAATAATTTAATTTTGAAAATAAATTTTAGATAAAGAAAAAGAAACTTGGTAGCTTAGCAAACAGCCTGGGTTCAAATTACGCGGTCACCAATTAAAATTATAATTGCAATTTCAGGTAACTTTTAACTACTTGCACAGTGGTGAAGAAAAACATTGTGAGTCTCATGTCTGAAGTATTACAATATTTCGAATGCATTAGAACCCCAGAACAAGGCATTATTAATAATGTTCAGATAATTGTAAATTATCCAATATGCGTAGGCAATATGATAAAGACTATTTAAATAATACAATAGAACTATTTAAATGACAAATAAAGTCCGTTACTTATTGGGTAGTCCAACTTAGATTAGGTAAGGTTATAACTAGAGTGTGCTGATATTCTTATCAAAGATAACCGCAGCATGACGACCCCACTGTCTTCTGTACAATTACAATATTATCAAGAACCCTCAAGCAAATTCTTAATGAAACATTGGGGAACTAATTTTACGGTACAGTACTGAAGCAGATAGATGATAGATGGGCCATTTATTTGAAGAATCGAGAGTCGAGCCTTGCGGAATGGATTGCCTCGATAAGATCCCCCGAGGGACGGTGATAATAAGCTATATATTATAATAAAAAATCGAAGGCCAGTAGTTTATTATTGAATGAGTATTTAAGATTCTTCGTTTTCGGGGACTGATGTAGTAATCATAATTAATGTATGTGTGATGTAGTAATAAATTAAATAGTCAAATGCAGCTGTACCTCGTAGCCAGTAAAAGGGGTAAAATGTTTGGCATTAAATTAAAACTTTATGGAAGGTATTAGTTTATACATTTAAAAAACAATAAATTATACAAATTTGAACAACCTCTAGCCCAAGTAAGGGTTTGTTTTGAAAAATCCCAAAATGCGTAGGTAATTACTAATTTTTTACAGAGTACTATTAGTATATTTCGAGTCAACATGTAGAATAAAAAATTTCATATAAATTAAAAAAAACCCTATTTCATCCCGTTAGAGGTTGAATTTTTCAAAATCTCTTCCTAGTGAATACCGACGTCATAAAAGGCAGCTACAGTCCAAATAAAAGATTTCTATGTTTATCGATTTAGGCTGTGCGTCGATAGACGAGTCAGTCATTCCAAAAATCATTTCTGAAATTTGTAAATGTAAACCAATTTTATGCTGCAGAAGTGAGTGCCGACTTCGACATATATAGATCAAAATTACAATACATTATATATTTTGAAGAGATATACATGTGAAAGTAGCGAGAGAGGTGTGTCAGGATCATGCCGAATGGAAGTCCGTAGCCTCTGTCTAACCCTCTGAGTGACGGGTATGAGACTTTAATTATGTTTTATATAAAATCTCACAGAATACAAGCGTAAAATAGCAACTTAATGCTTCTGTGTTTCGTATGGTGATTGTAGAGAACAGAAAACCCTTTTTACTGAAAATCTCGCATCTGCATTTTAATTCTTAATCGAAAATGGATGTAGATGTGTATAGGCTAATTCTATAAAAATATTTATACTCGTATAAACACTTTGTTTTATCGTTTTACCAATAATTCAATTTATTTTCAATTACTTTAACATAGGTACTTGTCTTTGCAGGGTCGTATTACACCACCTATACGGTATGTCCTATAATACCTATCATAAAGGCATGTTAAGGACGCCCACGGAATGATTCAGTTTTCGGGATTCCCTTACAAGTAATCAAAAGTCGTATCAGAATGTAATATAAATAAAATTAAAATTAAAACCAGTTGATTTTGTTTCATACCTCCTACACATGATAAATGTGACATTAACTGAGATTAGTAAAGAACGTAAAAATTATTTATTAAAAGTATTAAAAGAATATATTTTATGAAACGGACAAAGCATGTGCGACAATAACGCAGTCGAATCTTTTGATATGTGGGCGCCCAGGGCACTCTGCCTACACGCCTTATCCACAGACGTATCAAAGTGGACCGCGACGTCACGAGAAAGACTAAGCCCGATAAGAGATCAGATACAAAGTTCGATAGCGTTGTATAGCCTTCTCTAGACAAACCGCGTTTATATATGGACCGTTAAACAATCGAGATCAACTCAAGAGAGCACAGCTTGATTATATAAACTCTCTTAAAATGCAGCGTGAGCTTGAATTGTTCTAAAACGGATACATTGTACTGTTTAGTGTTACCATTTTCAAAACACTTTAATATATCCAATAAGTAAAATTGAAGTATATGTCATTAAAATTGAAATTACTGCCTTTTATTGAGCAGAGAGAGGTGTATGCATGCTATTAAGAGATGAAAAGAGAAACCATTTTGAAAAGTAGCTCTTTTGTTTGCCTGTCTGCCCGAGCTAAACTTTGTAATCACTCAATCGATTGTTATGACACTTAACGAAAAGAAATCTAAATAAAGTCCTACCCGGGCGAAAACGAATTCCATTCGGGCATTTTATGTTAAAGTTTAATGGTGTATGTAATAAACAATTGAATTTAGTAACGTTGCCTTGTATAGCAAAAAATATGAATTGACCCGTACTTTTGTGGCGACGCTGTCGTCGCGCCACAAGCGAAATACACCGAAGCCTAAATCACGCTATCAACATTCCGAATCATAAACAGTATATATAGAACATCTCCGAACTATCTATCACACGGAGTGTCGGTCGCTCCCCGGGCAGAACACCTTGCCCGGCGGGAGATCTCCCCTTTTCCTACCACGGCCTCACTTTTATAGCATTTAGTATATTTTTAGCTTTTATAGCATTTTACTTTTATAGTTAGTACATTGATGCCGACGGCGATCGAATCCTACCAGGATTCGATCAATGAAATGGCAACAATGAAATTGCTAATTGCAAATTTTAAGCGCTGAGCTACAACGAACTCTGTCCGCCCACACGTACTGGAGAATCGTGGCGAACTATTATTTTATCTATAGAAATGAGACACGTGATGTCGACAAACGGGCACAATCGGCACAAAGTCCATCTGAAGATAAGTGAATGTTTGAGCCCATCGAATTAATATATCTACATCTATTCTGTTATGCATCGGCTCGACCGCGGAAAGACCACGCCTTCACATAATATCAGCGTAAATTAGAAGCTCAAGAGACGGAGACGCGTTAAACGTTTACTCCTAAGGAGTAACGACGCATCTGCATTTTGATTCTTAATCGAAGATAAATGTTGATTTCTATGTGTCATAGCATTCACTTACCATCAGGTGGACTGTGTGCTCGTTTGTCACTAGTATTCTATATAAAAAATCACATTTTAATAAGAATTTAATTCAAAAAATGACAGCCATAAATATTTTCTCGAAATTAAATATTTTTGCCGTTAAAATAGACTGGCCTGTTTGAGAACGCGGCCATTTGTAAGACCATCAACAAATAAAGTCACGCTTATCAAACGCATCGCCAGCAAAACCCGTGAATTTTCACTAAATCATCCAATTCCCTCAAGCTATCAGCAGGATGAGGGGTCTTATATCGCCTGCTCTGATCCCGTGGGTCCTTCGCAAAGGTAATAAAAACTCTTCGCCCCGCCTAGGAGCCTCCTCCATTGATGATTAATGTTAGTCCTATAACAGCTTAAGCGTACTCAATTTTCAGAACGTCAGTTTTATCAGTATTTAGTATAAAATAAAACGAAGAGAATTATTTCTATGCCTTTTTTCGTCAATTAACTTTATGAAACTAAAAGAACATCTATTAGCAGTTGATTTTAATGAAACGACGAGATACTTAATATAAATCCGATATTTTTTCAAATTTTTGGACGTGACATTCCAGCCATGATCCAGCTACATTATGGTTGTAGCACGAAAGGGTTTGCTGGATCGTGTAAAGATCACACACTCACGTAATACCAACATGATATACCAGCTTAATGCTGCTTTGTTTCATAAGGTGAGTTTCGAATGAGAACCGGAGACTCTTTTTAATGGAAACGAGGAATTCCATCATAGGTCCTAACGTGAAATGCTTTTTGATAATCAAGAACATTTTTTTTATTCCTCATCACGTATAGATGTCTATAGACATCAGACTGTGACCACCTTCAGGTAAATTGTGTGCTAATTAGCCGCACTTATTCTTTTTTTTAAGTCGAGTTGCAGCCTGCATACGTCCCTCAGCTTCTTGTTATAAACTAATTAGTCCGCCGCGTTGCTCTAGCGCGTGTTGGTATAGATTTCAAAATTGATCGAAATATTTTATTCTCATGACATGTGTTCTCCCGTAGTTTTCCTTCATCGCTGAGTACGTGGTAAATCGGCAATAGAAAATGCAATTAAATTTTTTTGCTGCTAGTAGGGATCCAACCCAGGCTGTTTACGAATTTGTGGACTGATGATGAAGAAGATTCACGGAAGAGTCATTCCATCCTTTACAGCTTATATGAAAGTTTTATAAAAGTTCGTACCTGAACATGGGCATCCCCCATAGATTGTTTCAAAGGAGTATTTTGCCGCAGTTGCCCTGTTCGACAGACGGGTTCTCTCAGTCTCATAGTTCGCAGAAATGGTAATCCGACACGACCTGAGAGAGATCGGGTACAGGTTTACCGGCTTAACGTGCATTCTGATGCACGGGGGTACACCACCAACGCCTTGACTCCTGGTTGCTACATAATGAGAATTTCTTGACTGAAAAACCAAATAACTGATGTTGGTCTTACCTTGGATTCCAACCTGGGACCTCGTGATCAACAATAGCGATAACGACCACTAGAATAACGTGACTCAATCCGTGTTATACGTTATCGTATACCTGGTTGACTACGCTCAGCTCAGGTTGCAGCTTAATGCTGCTGCATTTCGTATAAGGAATATATAGATCCGCAAAGTATTTTTACTGAGAACGAGGCAATCCATCTTAGTCCTCATTTTTATTCTTAGTCGGATTTAAATATCGATGAAATAAAATGAAATACTGTATGTATGTATCAAATGAAACGGAATGAATTATTCTTATTGAATATAGATTTATTAATACTTATTAAGTTATTTTTTTTTTATTTACCATTGGTTCGGAAAAAAGTCTGTTCTCGGAAGAACTATTTTAAATTTATTGAATTACTTACTTACTTATTCTTTAAAAATTGCACAAACTCTGCTTAAATTTAACTCAACCGTACCTCTTGAAAAAAAAATATTTCAAACTCGCGCCCCCGAGCCCCATATAGCTAACTTTACTTTACTTACTTTTTTTATTCTTTAAAAATTCACTCCATCGCTGCATGACGTCCGATTTTTCTGAGAGGACGTCATTGGTTCTCGAAAGCACTTTGTTCATTCTTAAGGCTGTCGCACCACTCCGGGACCTTCCAACCTCTTTCCAGAAGAGTTTGGAGTTTTCTTTAAAGTTGTGCGACAACCTTTAGTCCGCTTCTATTCTACACCTTTCACGTACTTACTCAATCAATGTTTACGCATGAATTTTCTGCAGCTTATATCTTTCTTTCATCTTCTCTCTCATATGCTTATCGTTACTAGAGGCCGAGTAGTCTAACCATGCTTTTTTCTTCTTTTTTACAGCTGCTCTCACTTCATCATTCCACCATGCATCTCTTCTTTTACTACTACCTCTTTTTGTCGTTCCACATACTTCTTCCGCTGCACTTACCATTCCATCCCTAAGGTTCTGCCATGTTCTCTCCACACATTCTTTCCTGCCATCGATGGTGTTAAGCATTTCGGCTACCCTCGTGTGATATTTGTCCCTAGTATCCGCTTCCTGAAGCTTCCAGCTTCGGATGCGACAGACCGACTGTGGTTCTGTTACTGCCGTCCGGTAGCACCAACCCGCGAACAAACCCCTAAATCTAGTAATTACTAGATAGTTATCCGTTTCCAGGTCAGCACCCCTGAACACTCGTGTATCCATCACCTGTTTTCGCAGTCGGTCATCCACCAGGAACAAATCAATCATACTTCTCTCATTCTTTCTTTTTCTTGTGTACATATGGAAAACTGTCCTGTAATTAAACATAGTGTTTGTCACAAGAAGACCCTTTTCCTTGCATACAGCCAGTATAAGCTTGCCAGCACCGACTCGTATCCTGGTCGAGCGATACCTACCCATCCATTAAAATCACCACATACAACAGTTCTTTCGTTTCCCTTAACCAAATCTAGAACTTCTCTTACATTCTCCCAAAACTCCTCCAGCTCAGCCCTGGACGACGAAGCTACCGGCGCATAAACAGCCAAAAGGAATAACTTCGTCAGTCCCAGTTTAAAGCGAACCCAGAGAGGTCTTGAGTTTACAACCTTCTATTCAGTCGTAAGATCGACCAACCGGGACGACAACAGCACCCCCACTCCCTGGCAGGCGTTCTCGCTTTCCGGGACTCCGGACCATATAGCTAACGTCCTGCCAGGGAGCTCTTCAGTACTACTGCCTTTCCGTTTGGTCTCCGACATACACACGACATCTAATTCTCTTTCTTTCATTATTTCGATCAACTCATTCGTCTTATCTCTCATGCCCCCTCTAACATTCCACGTGCCAACTCTGCACTCTGTCCTCCACCTTCCGCCGTGTCGGGCTGCGCGTGACGGGTGGCGGTCCCCATCGCCGCTTTGCGCGCTGCATTCCACACCAACGGGGACGAAGCTGGTGTGCGTCGCCTTGGGGGGACGCCCTAACTCTCGTTTGCATGGGTGCGCAGCTGTGTAGAATTGCAGCCCTGAAAAGGGCTGGCAGGGGTCGCGACGAGCACGGTTCTACAATGACCCCCTTAACTGAAACTTATTGAATTGATATGTTTTATCTTTAAAAAAATTATATTTTTAAAAATAAAAACATACGAATTTTTACAGAACCAGCATGGTGGCGATTACCTCATTCCCAAAGGTTATTTTCATTTAGGTATTGTTTGATATTATAATAACCCTTTTTGTTAAATTTTTCTTTCATAAAACATTAAGATTTGTTTTTTCTGGGAATCCGTTGTAAAAGTATATACATTTCCACAGGATGAGCCACAGCATCCACTTACAACAGGTAAACTGTGTGCTCGTTTGTCACCGTTAAACCACAAAAAGAAATTAAGTCCTAATTGACGTGTTTACTAAACAGATAAAGTTATGTCTCAACATACAAGTATAGGGACAACCATAAATGTAACATCGTAAATATCTCCGAATTTTATCGTTTAATTGCGCCCGAGTTATGATTTATTGTAATTAACTTTGTTAAGGCACAGCTCCACGTTATTAATATTATGGTGCGAAACCTTCTTTATGTATTATATCATAACTGGTATTATTCAGATTTGTGATTCATACTAGTATTTTCTCCAGTAACGTTAGTTTGGTATAGTTAGTTTATATATTAAATTTCACAAAGACAAACATCCGGACCGGGAACAATTATTTGTAGGCCATACAAACGCTTGTTCCGTGCGGGTTTCGAACCCGCAGCCCTTAGCGCTGCAATTCATTGTTAAGCCACTACACTATCCTTCCGACGGTAATATAGTTGAAACCTTCAACTATATTGCCGTCAAGATACGGCACTTAATTACAAAAAGTTGACTATGACCACTATAATAACAGGCTGTGTGGCATTCCACCTTGATTTCAGTTTATAGTTAAGATTGTAGTTTATGATAAGGATTGAGATTAAACTAGCTGCGAGTTATTGCACTCCTAAATGTCGATGATGATCATGATGTGATGGTTTTCCCTTGTTAATATGCTATTTTGCTGCTCTATTTCTGCTTATTTGTGATTGGTAGATGTCTCATGTTCTCTTTACCACCGTCTCTTAACCAGTAGGTAGTATATCAGTATCACTAAACTAACAAAATAGTATTAAAAAAATCTACAAATGATTATATTACTTTAATTTAACTCTAATATTAGCAAAATAATACAAATTACGAACGTATCGTAGCAATAAACTGGAAAAATTCCAGTCAAATTAAAACCGTAGAAAACAGCAAAATAATATGAAAAAATCCACAAATTTAATAAAGGTACTTTAATCTAGCACTAAAACTGGCAAAATCATGCATATTGTATCAATGAACTGGAAAAAACCCAGTCAAATTGAAAACCGTAGGAGACAGTCTCTGAATAGTAATAATTTACTTTCATTATTATAGAAAGTGGTGCCAAGAGAATTTAGTTTGCAAAACATTTAGTATCGAGCTTGAGTTTGAGAACTTGAGATACAAACGAAACGCTTCATGAAGTTGCGCGTCTGCCAGGAGAATACGAATTACTTTAAATTTAAGTCAAATCAAAATAAAGATGCTCGCTTTGGGAAAATTATTATGAAATATATTATTATTCGTGGGTAAGTACTAAAGTTAGCAGCATTTTGCTTTTTATAGAATAAGGGTGACAAATGAGCACACAGGCCACCTGATGGTAAATGGATGCTGTGGTCCGTAGACACCTATATTTACATTTCATTCATCCATTACAACCTAAAAAGTGCACTGCTGAATAAAGGTCTTCCGCATAGACTGGCCTCCTGAAGGGGTTTGCTATAGTTGCCACGCTTAGCAGGCGTGCAGGTTTTTTATAATTTTACTAGTTTGCTTTCTTTCGGGAACCCGTATATTCTGGTATCTTGCCAAGGCTGTCCAAGGGAACTTCTGTCAGCCATCTCTGCACAGAGAGAACGGCTCACTGCCCTATGCCACAAAAGAGAAAGTCGAGTCTGTTAGGCACTCTGTTTGCGTCCAATTCGACTCTCGATGACAGGGTAACACAATGCCGACCTTCCCGCGGTGTGAGTGCTCAATGCCGGATGTGCGGTTAACATAGCGCTCAGTTCGCAAAGCACTGCTTTCCCTGGACGTCAACAAGTTGAGTGGACCTGATGGAGTCCCTCCCATTGTGCTGAAGACGTGTACTTCGGAATTGGCACCGATTTTAACGCATCTTTTCCGGTACTCCTACTCTCAAGGCGTAGTACCGAATTCATGGAAGACAGCTTTGACCCATCCGATCCCTCAAAAAGGCGACCACTCAGACGTGTCCAACAACAGGCCTATTGCCATCACCTCCTTGTTCTCCAAAACAGTGGAATCCATTGTAAACTGCCAGCTCATTAGGTAGCTTGAGGTTCACCAGCTAATTAGTGGCCGCCAATGTGGTTTTAGTAGCTTGTGATATTCTGGTCTACCTGACTCATAGATGGGCGGAGGCAGTAGAGTCCAAGAGTGAGGCATTGGCTGTTAGCTTGGACATAGCGAAGGCCTTCAATCGGGTTTCGCACAAAGTGTTTCTTTCGAAGCTCCCTTTCTAATCGGTAATCTATTGGGACGCCTATGTTCAGTGGTGGACGTTTGCCAAGCAGTAATGAATAAATGAACTTGAACTAGCATAAAGTATTTAATACAACACCCACCTTTGCGGCCCATAGACATCTACATCTATCCTCCATTAAAAATCAAAAGCAATCACACACCTAACCATAACATCACTCTTTAGTTCGTTCGCGTTAAGAAAATAGTGAGTTATCGTTGTCCGCCCGCCTGGACTCGTCCCCCAGCCAATTAAAATGCAAGAAATTAGAAAGTCGAGTTCACAGTGACCAGTTGAATCAAGCCTTCGAACGAAACGGTTGTGTATTTTGGTTGTTACTCGTTCAACATTTAATTTTGAAAATGAATACCTCACCTATTCGAAAGAATAAAAGTGGATCAATAATCCATAGCGGAGAGAGACGCGTAATTTACAATGTTTATAAGTACTTTAAACTGTGTGATTTAAATGCGACTGTGAAGAGCACAGTAATAAAAACAGCAAGCGCATGTGGTGTGTCCGAAAATACTGTTTATAAAATTAAAGAACAAAAGGATACTAACACATTAAAATCACCCGTGAAATAAAGAGCTCAACTATCGACGGTCGATAAATTAGATGAACTAGACAAATGTGTAATAAGGAGAAAAGTTCATTCAATATATTTAAACAACGACTACCCGACATTGGACAAAATTATGACACTTTGCGAAGCTGACAAAGATATTCCCGTTTTCAAACGTACCGCACATCATAAAATAATGCACGAGCTTGGTTTTGATTTCAATAAACAGGATTTCATAATTAATGTAACTGGAGAATCTAGCGATACTGATTCTTGATTTAAGTAATTTTAAGAAAATTTGTTTCCATTAAACTTATATAATGTTTGAGAATTTTTACTCCACTGTGAATACACCTTTACCCTGTAGTTGCACTGATGACTCACTATTTTCTTAACGCGAACGGACTATAGTAGAGTGTGGATAGTGTACATCCGTTAGTTAAGTACCTTATTATATTATACTAAATAATAACAATGTCTTCCAATCAAAAGTACTCTCATTTAAAGTGTTCATTTTGTAATGTTGGCGTCATCATGTTTGATTCTTCCTTTATCACTATTAAAAAGCTTCCCATTAACACAACGATCGTTCGCCTCCATAGGAAACGTATAGAAATGGTGTTTTACAGTTAGATAAAGAATTAATGAAGACATAACAGTCGCCATGAGAAGCGATAAATGTAGTAATGAGGCAGCCGCGTATGTTAATGCAGTTGTTATGTTAATCAGAGAAACAACGTAAACTCTTGTAAGCTGCGGGATGCTGCGGCGATGGAACCAAACGATGGCGTGTTTCTTTTTATGGGGATCGGTAATGAGTTGATAACAAGTTACTACTTTATCGTCCAATCAGTACACCCAACGAATTTAGCTAAACAATAATGAGTAACTAAAAAGATAATGGGACGGTATTCCCTTTTTAAGTTTTCCTGTCAATAGTAGCTAAACGGAATATTACTAATGTAATCACCACATTGTCAGTATTTCTTTTTGCTCATTTGTCTGTAACATAAATTTCTATTAGAGGCTACTTTAAAATTTGTTCTTGAAATAACGAAGTATCTTTATTTTTAGCTATATAATATTAACTAAATGGGAATTATACCATATAACTGCCAGAACCGATTACCGATGGGGAAAAAGCTTCTCGAGTGGCAGCCTCGTACCGGTAGGCGTAGTGTAGGGTGACCCCGCACTAGATGGAGTGACAACCTGGTAAGACATGCAGGAAGTCGATGTATACAGGTGGCTCAGGACCGTGCTTTGTGGCATACCTTGGGGGAGGCCTATGTTCAGCAGTGGACTTATGAAGGGCTGTAATGATGGGAATTATACCATCACATCGGCGTCAGTTTTTATCTTGCCTATTTGTCTATCACTTAATGGGACGGAACTACTCCATTGGGTTTTTTTAATGACTTATTTGTTTTGAAAGTAAGAAATATCTGTTTTAAAAGCAAACGTTAAACATTTATACCTACATAATAACACACACACACACACACATATATATATACAACATGTAACGCAATTAACGCACTTTGAGAAAGTAGTTTTTTAAGAATCGTTTACAGAATCGATTCCTATCATTTTAATATAGGTAATTTTTTATGCCAAAAATAGTTAAAACTACGTAAATTACAGCCACACTAAATCAAACTAAGTCAAAACAAAATGAAATGGACCGTAACTTAAGGCAATACGACTTTTAAGGGGAAATATAACCTCAAATGGCTTAGCAAGATCCTCCGTTATGCCGAAAATATTGCAGCATTAATTTTGAAATAAATATATGGTGAAGTTGAGGATTAATGTTAAGGATTATGTTAGACGAAAACACGATTCCGTAAAATTTTCTCGCTAGAAAAAAATCCAAATTTACCGCAAAAACCGCTGTTATTAATAAAATACTTTAAACAAGATCATGAAACTTTGAATACGAACTGATGTAACTATAAAGCAGTGCTTATGTTATTAACTTTTTTTAAAATACCTAAAGAAGCGACTGGGTTGGCGTTAAGAAACAGGCATAAATATGATAAACCTAATGAAATGTCTAACAACCTATCTACTTACAGTATTAGTGATTACAAACATGTCGGTACATAGCATACGA
This sequence comes from Parnassius apollo, assembly GCA_907164705.1. Lineage (NCBI taxonomy): Eukaryota > Metazoa > Arthropoda > Insecta > Lepidoptera > Papilionidae > Parnassius > Parnassius apollo. The sequence continues at coordinate 1,368,318 of CAJQZP010000533.1, forward strand.
CGCCCGGGGAAGTGGGGGCGAAATTAGAATTTGAGCTGACTTACTATATCCCCTTAAGAGTTCAGTTTTATTTGTATTATTACTAATTCTGTCATTCAATAAACATAAAGAAAAATTAATTTTATTTCAAGCACGTTAAATTCTTTGCGTTCGTGGATTTGTACTGTGACAACATTCTTCCGGAATTAGTATAACTAATTTGATAAATAATCAGTGCATAAAAATGTTTAAATATTCAGTGTATGTATGTATGTCTAAAATTCAGTTATATTATAAACAACTAATGGAGGGCGTTAATTACGTTACATATTATATATATATATATATATACATATATATATATATATATATATATATATATATATATATATATAAAAAAGGTGTGTGTATATATGTATACGTATATTCACTTACATCATCATATAGGCACACCGGGAAGCTACACACCTCCTATACCCATACATTGCGCAGCGATGTGTGCATGCGTTCTCACCGACAGGTTCACCGACACTCCGTCGGGGTACAAACCGGTTTGCGCCTACTCAGAGTATCCATGAAAGGGCTGTTCGTGCGCATTTAAATAAATGGAAGAACAATATTTCGTGATTTTATATATAAATTTTCGTTATTTTATTTTTTTACTATTATAGTTAAGTTTAAAGATTGTTTAATATATAGATTTATATAAGTAACTAATTAGCGTTCTGTATAAATTAATGCCTAACAGATGTATAGTATATTATATAAAATTTCGAAAGAAAATAATGCAATTACCAGACAATGGTGAACGTGGTGTCAGAGGTACTGGTGCTGGTGTTGGTAGTAGTGTTGCTGGTGTTAGTGGTGGTGTCTGTAGTATCATTGGCGGTGGTGGGTAGTGGACCACCACCAACACTGCCGCCACTAATACTACCACCACGACCAACATTGCCATTGCCACGGAAACGCTTTCATGTGGCAATGGCAGTCCGTGCTTAGTTGCTGACTCCCCCCCCCCCGTTTTTCTCTCAGATAAGGTGCACCAGAAACACATGGCATACTGTCCTTCACGGCCTCTCACTCCACCTGCACTACGAACTCCCCGAGCTCGATATGTGAATGGAGCCAGGAAAAAACGAGCACTTGGAAGCATCAAGTAGTGCAGCCTCACCAAAGTCGCGAAGGATAGTCGAGTGGCATCGCATCGCCAATCGCCATAAAAACACTCCTTTTCCCTGACGACTTCACCTCGACTTCGACATTTCGACACACATCCAACGTGGCTCGATATCATCAGGCGACCTTTCGACACTTGGCTATGGCACTTGAGTTTGCGGTAAAATGAGGAAAGAAGAAATAAAAAAACATTCGAAATAATAATCTAATACTTTTATACTTACTGGTACTGGTACTACCAGAAAATATTGTCGGAATACTTGACTTTTTCAAAGTGAAATATTCAAAACAAGTATTATCATTTTGTTTCTGACGCCAATTCACAATATTTATGCTTTTATACCATAATTTTAGTCTAGGTTTAGTTGGAAACCTGTTAATTAATAAACATTTGATAATCATCTGTTGTTGATGACGTTGTTTGTTAACAGATATGGGTAGGAAAGAATATCGATAAGTATTATAGACAAGGAACTCGACAACCCTATTGAATTTTATTGTTTATCAAAACTCACTAATATACAGCCAAATATGTTGGTATATATGATATTAAGAATAATAACAAGTTTTTAAGTATTTATATTATCAAATAGTTTTAATTTGTTTAATATTAGCTGCAAATTCACTTGTGAGATATTACACCACTTCCCTTTTGGTAACGAGTTTTACAGATTACGCACACTCATTATTATTAAAAATAATTTTTATTATGTAACTAATATTATACACAATTAAACAACATAAAATACTTTCGTTTTTTAGTTAAAAAGTTCAAAATACAGACTTATTAAATAAGACAATATAAATAAGACAACAGACTTTGGCATATTATGTCAATTTTATTTTTCAAAGCATCCTTTAGCGGCGCTTCAAATTGGCACAGTCATTTTATATGGTGGAGCCAGTCCAGCGTAGTTGTATATATAGAGGTCAGTGACCTTTATAGCATTTACGTAAGAGTTCCTTTCATACAATTTGAGCCTGCATTGAGGTAAGTATAATTTATGTTTATTTCTAGGAGCTACATTTCGTTCAGTTACATCTATGGTTCATAAAAGATAGCTTGATCTCTGCGACAGCTGTCAGTAAAAATTAAGCTTATGAAGTCCTGAATTTCTTAAAAATACAGACTACCTGTCAATGTCACACTTTATGGGCATGCACTAATTAGGTCGGCATGCCCATAAAGTATGCATTGACAGGTACTGTCTGTACTACTAAGAAATTCAGGACTTCATAGGCGTGATTTTACTGACAGCTGTCGCAGAGATCAAACTATCTTTTATGAAGTATATATGCCTTTCAAAGTGTTCAGGATGTTTTACAAATATGCATATTTCTTTAATGTACAAGCATGTTAATGTTAAGATATTATATAACAAGGGCTTACAGCTATCCGTATACCCTGCTCACGCCCTGCATAGATTGCACGCACACATTTTTTTTTGTACTCTAAATACTTTTATTATATCTACTGAATTGCCCCACAATAAAAGACCATATGATAGTACTACTGACGCTGTACTGACGAAACATATCCGTGATATGCACATAGAGCAGCATCAGTTGATACCGTTATTATATTATTACCTATGATTTTTTTTTATAACCTACATTGATATGTATTGAACATTGTTATTTTCGGTAAAACCGTTGTTAGCTACGATTGTAATAAGAAATATGTTCCAATAACATGAATTTTGATTAAAAAATAAATTGATTTTTATTACCTATTTTATTTCCTATAATATTATTGCCTATAATATTATTATTTTATAATCTAAATTGATATACTTTTTGTGAAACTTGTCAGCTACTGCTGTAATAAAAATAAATTTGCTTAAATAATGGCTCTCCTTCTTCATGGGTCAATAAAAGTCTAATCTTGGACACGGGCCTGCCCTCGACGGAGTCGCACTTTTGACACCGGACACCGGTCTGGGCATTACACGTCTGGTAGAAATGAAATTGTAGGTGCGATGATGTTTGCGGTGATAGTATACAACCAGGGGTGCTATTACATATCCTGTTGCTGCAGGACCGTGGGCTAGAATTACGGATGGAATTGTTCGTATGGCCTACAAATATCTTCAAGAAAAAGAAAAAATCTCACTGTGAGGATAATGTACTGACGTACAATACTTTTAGTTTACTTTCTAAAAGTGTCTATTATAACGTACGATATAATGCTATTTTTTTAAATGATTAAACGAACTTACCTTAAGTGAAGTTCAACCATAATTATACGAAGCTCCTTGTCCTAGACATTCTTAACAATTGTAGTACGCCGAATTCCATGCCAGCATCACAATTTATCCAAGCTCGCTAAAAAAAATTTAAGGAGCAGTATATATGGCAACACTGTATACACCCGTCCGTCAATGCAACTTCATTATGTTTAAGGACGCGTTTACAAAATTGATAGGTATAGAATCGCACTACTATATTGACAAAAGTCACACACACACTAGTGTACGCACGGTTGGCTGTGGGAATCGTAGTCAAATGAAATTATTTTGATAATTTGAAAGATTGAATTTGTTTTTCATTTCTTATACCTACCTCAAAAATATACTTCGATACGAAATACGAATACCTGTTCCAGAGACTGCTTGGCACTGGAAGCCCTCTACTGGTAGTAAGATGTTAGCTCTGGACTTTGAACTGGTTTTGTCAGTTATAATAAGGCCTTACCTACCTGCGGACTTGATGGAGTGACCTGAAGGTGTAATTTGGTGATTACAACAGGAACTCCTAGAGTAGTGGAACTAGGTGTGCCGAGTTTGGGTTCGTTTTGTTGGTTATGATGAGACCTTACCACCGGACTTGATGGAGTGACCTGAAGGTGTAATTCGGTGTTTACAAGTGGAACTCCTAGACTAGTAGAACTAGGTGTGCCGAGTTTGGGTTTGTTTTGTTAGTTATGACGAGACCTTACCACCAGACTTGATGGAGTGACCTGAAGGGGTAATTCAGTAACTACTGCTGGAATTTCTTAACGAGTTGAACTCGGTGTGCCGAATTTGGACTCCGTTTTGTTAGTTATGACGAGTCCATAACTCCGGACTTGATGGAGTGACCTGAAGGTGTAAATCGGTGATTGCAACTGGAACTCCTAGACTGGTAGAACTAGGTGTGCCGAGATTGGGTTCGTTTTGTTAGTTATGATGAGACCTTACCACCAGACTTGATGGAGTGACCTGAAGGTGTAGTTCGGTGATTACAAGTGGAACGCCTAGACTTGTAGGACTAGTTGTGCCGAGTTTGGGTTCGTTTTGTTAGTTATGATGAGACCTTACCACCAGACTTGATGGAGTGACCTGAAGGGGTAATTCAGTAACTACTGCTGGAATTTCTGAACGAGTAGAACTAGGTGTGCCGAATTTGGGCTTCGTTTTGTAAGTTATGACGAGTCCATACCTCCGGACCTGATGGAGTGACCTGAAGGTGTAAATTGGTGATTGCAATTGGAACTCCTAGACTGGTAGAACTAGGTGTGCCGAGTTTGGGTTCGTTTTGTTAGTTATGATGAGACCTTACCACCAGACTTGACAGAGTGACCTGAAGGGGTAATTCAGTAGCTACTGCTGGAATTTCTGAACCAGTAGAACTAGGTGTCTCGAATTTCACTCCATCAAGTCCGGTGGTAAGGTCTTATCGTAACTAACAAAACGAAACCAAACTCGTCACACCTAGTTCTACTAGTCTAGGAGTTCCATTTGTAACCACCTGATTACACCTTCAGGTCACTCAATCAAGTCCGGTGGTAAATTCTCATCGTAACTAACAAAACGAACCCAAACTCGGCACACCTAGTTCTACAAGTCTAGGAGTTCCACTTGTAATCACCGAACTACACCTTCAGGTCACTCCATCAAGTCCGGTGGTAAGGTCTCATCATAACCTACAAAACGAACCCAAACTCGGCACACCTAGTTCTACCAGTCTAGGAGTTCCAGTTGCAATCACCGATTTACACCTTCAGGTCACTCCATCAAGTCCGGAGGTATGGACTCGTCATAACTAACAAAACGAAGCCAAAATTCGGTACACCTAGTTCTACTTGTTTAGAAATTCCAGCAGTAGTTACTGAATTACCCCTTCAGGTCACTCCATCAAGTCTGGTGGTAAGGTCTCATCATAACTAACAAAACGAACCCAAACTCGGCACACCTAGTCCTACTAGTCTAGGAGTTCCACTTGTAATCACCGAACTACACCTTCAGGTCACTCCATCAAGTCCGGTGGTAAGGTCTTATCATAACCTACAAAACGAACCCAAACTCGGCACACCTAGTTCTACCAGTCTAGGAGTTCCAGTTGCAATCACCGATTTACACCTTCAGGTCACTCCATCAAGTCCGGAGGTATGGACTCGTCATAACTAACAAAACGGAGCCCAAATTCGCCACCCCTAGTTTTACTCTGCAAGAAGTTCAAATAGCGGTCACGAAAGTACACCTTCAGGTCACGCCATCAAGTCCGGAGGTAAGGTCTCATCATATCCAACAAAACGAGCCCAAACTCGGCACACCTAGTTCCGTTCGTCCAGGAGTTGCAGTAGTAGGTAAGTTTATATATCCTACTTATTTTTAGCTAAATAAAAAACTGTGAATATAAAAATAATAATTTTATCACTTGTCAAGTACTTATGTTTCCAATTTGTTTTTTTCTAATATTTTGTGTATGTACAGCGATCTTTTCAGAATGAGCCGCTGCAAACAGGCGATACAGTAACCACTCACGACGGCGGCCGAGCGCGGACTGTGGTTTCATTGAAATCTTTGTACAATAAATCAAAGCAGGCACCAACAATAAAATAGCCCTTATTGCAATAGATTATGATTTATCCGTATTAGCAAAATATGTGAAAAAATGTGCATCAGTTTTTATTTTTTCTACGACTATTTGTGACATTTTGATAAAAAATAAACACAGAGTTTTTTAATTGAATATGTCTGTCATCTTATAGTATTTTTTAAATTTTTTAAATATGTTGATAATAGACCAAAACATGTACCGAAACACAAGCCGGTATCGTTAATTTTGTAGAAAATGGCAACGAAAGTTCGTTTTTACAATATAAAAAACTACTATTTTCAACAAAAGAGTTACAGACGTTTGCAGATGAAGAACCAATCTATACATGGTAGTTTTTACTTATATTTGATTTGGTTTAGTTTTGTCACAAAATCTCCCGAAAAACACCCTAATTTTGGTTGATTTGCAAACGCGTCCTTAAAGCAAGGAATTAGATGAGCAACCCTAACCCAGGGAGGGTTGGGCCGGGAGTATCGTCTAGGACAAGGAGCTTCGTATAATTATGGTTGAACTTCACTTAAGGTAAGTTCGTTTAACCATTTAATTATACTCCCTCCTTGTCCTAGAGATTCTTAACAATTGTAGATGTTTGAAGACAGGGTTGCGAATTTATAATACCAATGAATGGAAATTTGCAATTTCGCTTATTTTATAAAAATGTTGAATATATTGCCTGTATAGTAAATTTAAATTAATAACCGAAACAAATTATCGTTATTTCATAACATTTCCTTATACACATAAGGCCAGCTTGATTGCAGCAGAAGTGGCCCTGTGGAAGAATTATGACTGAAAAAGAAAACAATCTGGAATATATATTCCAGTTTAATTTTAACATTTTATAACTTACTTAAGAAATACTATTCTAAGTGGGTTAAATATACCACTATCTTGTGTTCTGTTTTCTACTAAAATATTCACAAGAAAGGCATTCATCCCCTTCTCATTTATTTTTTCCCATGCAAACCCTGTTGAAGTGAAATTCTATCTATATCTTAACTATACATCTGAGCACCCGTTTGAATAAATGTAATATTTGTTGAAAGACAATGTATGTATATGATAACCTATAACTCATCACTGCTCAGCTTGTTACTAGTTTTTGTAAATTTCTGTATTCTCAATATTTATTGCAATATTCTGTAGTTAATAATCTAAAAGTAACTTATTAGTAAGTCTATTTTTATAACTCAAACCTAAGTAAAAGGCACAAAAGCCCAGGAAGGAATTTCATTACACTTACTACAATTTGGTACGATAAAGAATTAATTATTTTATTATTTTATAATTTATAGTATTTGACAGGAGAGTTCACTATAATTCTTAGTATGAATTGTGGAGTGAATCTTGGAGTGCCATATTTTACAAAATACTTAACTAATAGTAACCAATGATGTGTATGAGATGTCTATGAGATGACTGTAACATGACACAGTAGTATGATTATCTTTATATAGGCAGTGTTAATAATAATTTGTTATTTTATTCAAAATAAATAATTCATTATTTCACATTTACTGCTCATGTGAAAAAAACTACTTTATAGGTTATAGTGACATCGCTTTAATGTTAATTCAAAACCTGTCTAACCTCAAAGTGTTAGCTCTAAAAGATCTGAATAGTTAACCGTGTCTATCCTCTATGTGATAGCTGTAACGGTTTAAAGCCTGCAGTGATTTTTTCCGAGTCATAGTCCATCTTAATGTCTTCCTTCAAGTGGTAATGCTTTCAATTCAAATCTGTCTAACCTCAAAGTGTTAGCTTTAAGATTTGAATAGTCAACTGTGTCTATCCTCTATGTGATAGGTCTAATAGTTTAAAGCCTGCAGTGATTTCTTCCGAGCCATAGTCCATCTTAATGTCTTCCTTCAAGTGATATTGCTTTCAATTCAAACCTGTCTAACCTTAAAGTGTTAGCTCTAAGGTTTGAATAGTCAACGGTGTCTATCCTCTATGTGATAGCTCTAACGGTTAAAAACCTGCAGTGATGTCTTCTGAGTCCTAGCCCATCTTAATATCTTTCCACTAATAATAGCATCTTATATGTGAATTAAGACCTTTCTACCTTCTAAGTCATAGCGGTAAGGTCTGCATAGTTAACCATGTCTATCCTCATAAATGACAGCTCTAATGCATAGCATTTTAATAACTTATGCTAGATATTCTCTCAACAATTTTAAGTTTACAGTAATTACTTCTGCCTCTCTGCACCGCTTAATATCTACCAGTAGTATTTTTCGTTCTTATTTTATTATATATATATATATATATATATATATATATATATATATATATATATATATATATATATATATATATATATATATATATATATAGAATGTATATATACATAAATCCATGTATATATTCTAAGTAACAGTTTTAACGGTCTGTATATAGCATCTATATAATTCCTGTTAGATATTTTTCCCAGCAGTTTTAATTCAATAGTGCTTTTGCATCCCTATCTCCTCAGTATTATACTTTTCCTATTTCTTCAATACTGTCCGTAACTACGTGCATGTCAAAATTGGGAATAGTCTTGCCCAACTTTCAAATCATTGGTATGTTGGTATATTTTGCTACCTTGATGTCCGGTGAGCATGTGGGGGTTCTCTTACGTTGACAATTTTTGGACTTCTTTTGCCAAACCCTTGTGAGACTTTCTAGTACTTTTACATCTATAATTTGTAACAAGTTTTTCATTATGTTATACTCATAATATTAAGCCCTTGTAATAAAAACTATACCATTAATTATCTTTATTTGATTGCTTCTAAATCTCAGTACCGCAAAATATTTTCTCATGTGAAAAAAAAACAAAAACATATGGTTTTTTGACTCATCGACATTAAGAGGAAATACATAAAAGAAGAATCGTCCTCCAATCTAATATAACTGCCATGGTTTCTGGGTCATACAGAACCCCATTGTTAAGTATATAATAATTTTATTATTTCTCGTTACTAATTTGATCAAGTTTTAGCTTTGACACTGCTTTATGATCTTGTTGAATAGACTTGAAAGACTTCCTCTGACTGTTTTTTGTTTACTTGGCTCAATTTTAGATTGTATGTTAAATTTCCAAATTTTTATTTAATTTAAAGTATTGAATCTTCAATAGTTAATTAATAGAACCCTCTCTATCTTGTTAATATATGAAGCAGGATTTTTATCAACTCTGGGTAAAATTGTACAATATAAGTATTATTTAGTTGTAGTAAGTTTACTATTCATTATAACTATATTGTTTTGCTCAAAGTTTTGTATTGTATTCTACCATTTCCAAAAATATAAGCATATACTACTTTAATATAGAATAATATCTATGTAATTTACTCTCAATGAAGGACTAAAACCCAAATTTTTCTCATTCCATTGGTTTCTCTCCATCCAGTTGAGAAGTGTCAATTTATATTTCAAAAGGTTTTATGCGTTTAATGTTTTTTTTTGTTATATTATTAACTACCATTTAAAGTCAGAAATTTGCCACTGAATATATATTACATAACATTATATATACATTATTATATATAATAAGGTTTTAAGCACAACATTATTAACCTCATTTTACTAATAGCAACCAAAATGGGTTATGCACAATATATCTAGTCACTATTTATATCAGTATTTTTACACAATTCCCTCTTACTACAACAATTTATTTTGTTGCTAACATATTTTGGCAATCAGTGTATGCATCTGTCAGCATAACTCTACTGTGCTTTTACCATACCTAGTTTTAGTTATGAACGTGATAATAATAACATGATAGGTATGAATGATACCATACTTAATTTTACTGAATAAATCCATCTTTATTTTATTTTTTAATTATTACTTCACATATTACTTATTTTTAACTTGTCATAACTTTTTAATATCTTACAATAGAAAATTATTTCCTATAATTATTTTTAAATTTCTTTTTTAATTGTTTAATTTACCACTGTTCTAATTAGTGAAGTATGTAAGTTTTATATTTTCCCACATTGATATTTTATGTACCGCTGTAGGCCATTAATGCATTTGCCAACTCATCATTCTATTTAAAACCTAATGATGCTAAACACTTCTTTCTTCCTTGTAACTTAGGTTATATTAAATTACATAATACAGCTCGAATGCAATGAAATTAAAAAAGTGCCTATGTTTAATTTCAATTAATTAATCATGGTCTAGATTTTTATTTAATTGCCTATCAGCCAAAATTTCTCTATATTATTTTCTCGTCTTATTATAATAATTATTATATTATACTCGTTTTACTATCTCAATAATAATAATTTATTGTTTACCTTCTTTACTGAGTTTTTAATTATATTTTGTTAATTTTTTAAAATTGACAATAATCTAAGTCATGAAACATTTTACAGGCTATCTGTTTTTTTTTATTACTCTTTAATAATTTAACAAATTGAATTACAATAAATTTGTTAAATTATACTATTTTTGTTTTGCATATCTGTCAAATCTGGTTTCATTCGCAACGTGTGGAGCCAAATCTATCACAAGGGATATAATTTGAATAATAGGTTTGGTTCAATCTTTCAAATTTTTCTAAACAGCCTATAAATGCTTATTTTTTACTCACTTTTTGCTTACTTATATTTTAAGAGTATTTAACTTGTAACCTTTTGATATTTCATATCAAGGTAAAACAGTTCTCATATTACATTTTTTCTTACTTTCGTGTCATATTATCCATCCATCCATTGCAGTCTATAAAAGTCCACAGCTGCACATAGGCCTACCAACACCCAAATGCCTGATAGAGGGGTGTCATATTATGTAGCTTTTTATTTTTTATTTTTTGTGTCTACAAAATAATATGCAATAATATACTGTCTTTAGATTTAAAAATGCATCTATTAAATCCCATTTGTTTGGGAATTAACTATTTTAAGAACTAGTAAACTGACTCTCCCTTACACACCGGATAATTTTGTCCCAGAATTCAGTTATTATTTCTAACTTGTTCTGCCAATTTTTTGTGGACGTTAAAGGTTTACATAACCTTAATGAACCCATGAGTTAAGTTTATTTATAGCACTTATTTCTTTTCATAATCAGGATTTTCTGATACTAAAGAAAGTTTAGTTATAATCTCAGGGTATACAACTAAATCTCAGGGTGTATAATTTCCGGGTCTGCTGCCCCAATTTTCTGACTGATAATGGCGACTGCCCAACGTAAGTAAATGAAAGTAAGAAAAACATTAATATATATCACTTAAAATTTCTCAACGTATCTCTGTACAATGTATCTCAACCCACATTTATAGGTATTTTAACCTATTATTTACTATTTCATATTATATGAGTGACGAGGTTATGTCATTAACCCTTAATAGTGAATTTGTTCGATAATTTATCATACTTGTTAATAAATGGGCACAGTGAATCTGATTTTATTATTTAATAAGTGTTTTAACTTTATTTATTTTATATACACGTGCACCTACCTCGAACAATAGGATTTTTGTTTACCTTTGATCGGTTGGCTCCATTTTGAATATCTTTGTTTCCCAAGTACATAATCAAATTATTACAACGCAGATACTTAATAAATTTATTTATAGTAGGTTTTGGATACAAAATATTTGATTTTACACTAAACATATTTAATTTTTACAACAAAAATTATAAAAACACACCGTGATGGCTGGCACAAAAAAAAAACGTAATGAAGTTGCATTGACGGACGGGTTGATACAGTGTTGCCAGATATACTGTTTTAAAATTTTTTTTAGCGAGCTTAGATAAATTGTAATGCTGGCATGGAATGCGGCGTACTACAATTGTTAAGAATGTCTAGGACAAGGAGGGAGTATAATTCATGCAAACTGCGCAAATGCTTTGTTTTGTTACAAGAATATTTTTTTTTATTTTAAAATTTCATTAAGATTTCATGATTCCATGTTTCGCATAATTTACTATAATAAATTGTTTTCTTTTTTAAGTGTATAGAAAACATCTTAGGTGCATAGTATGTTAGGTGTTCACTTAGATACGGTCGCATTTGTGTCGCGCCACCTTAGCACGTGCCGCATCTTGTCAAAGCCGCCGTCGCCGCCGCAACATCAAAGGTCACCGCCTGCAGGAGAATTTGTCATTTTAAAATAAAGCCGTGAATAGTGAAAGGTACATAACTTTTGTTTATTATTATATTTATATTCGTATTTTATTACAATCACCATAATAATAGAATACTATTTTATTCTTAGAAAAGAAAAAACAATTATTCAACAAAAACGATAAAAAATAATAAAATTAAAGCAAAATAATAAGTGTGCGTCTGGGTGTACCGGACACTATTATAAATAATACATCACATCACACCATCTGCAGTGGGTCCAAAAAGAACCTCTGGATATTAAAATAAAAAGTATTTTTTGCTACGAAAAAATTGTCATCTAATAAATTTATGTGCAGATTTCACCCAGTTGCTAGGTCTGCTATAAAACAAATGATATACAACATTTATTGGTAGAAAAATGTTTCTCCACATATTAACAAACTCATATGATGTGATCTGATGCATGAAAGATCATGTCATAACAAACAGACATGATGTTGGCACGCTGTATAATATTTTATCTCAACTAATGTACGGGTTTAAGCTGTACATGTTCTATATAATTAATAATGTAAGGTATGACGGGACTACTATAAATTATACGTCGGAAAGCCATGCTACAGCCACGTTATGGTTGGATCAACCGGGGAAGGACCACGCTCTTACAGAATACTAGCATGAAATAGCAGCATAATACTGCTGTGTTTCTTATGGTGAGTGTAGAGAACCAGTGACCCTTTTTACTGGAAGAGAAACATTCCATCTCAGTCCTCAGAGGTGACAATGCAGCATATGCATTATGATTTTTAACTGAGGATATATGTAGATGTTTATGGGCAACAGCAGCCATTTACCATTAGATAGACTGTGTTCTGTGTTCTCATTTGTCACCATTATTCTATAAAATTAAAAAATTTAATAAAATTATTATCAAATTCCTTTAATTGAAACTGATAATAAAAAAATATCTCGCGTTATACAGAATACACAATCGCTGTCACTATGTTTTTTCGACTTATTTTGTAACGAAATGAGGTGTGGAAGGAAAATAAAAAAAACATAAGACGTTTATTTCCCGCAATGACGTGTAAAAAGAAACACCGGATCCCGGAGTCTTTTGAAGGAATCCGATATATTCATATTTCGTGTGAAAGACGCTTTTATACCATCCTAAGACAGCGGCGGCTCGTAAACAAGTTTTATAATCTTATAGGAAGAGGAAAACATTTGGTTTTTATCGCCAGCTTCTAGTGATGTGACAGATCACGGTCCTTGTCCTGCGATATTTGACATTTTCTTCTTATTTTAATTGGATTTGATCTATACTATGTTTCTAGCTCTTTATCTGACTGAAATTTATGTAACAAGTTTTTTTGTGCTCACTGATCAACGTAATATTGTGCTACAAATATTAAAAAACACATTGAAATTGATACTTTCCCTTTTTAAAATCCTTTGTCGATAAAATAAGAAGTTAAACTTCAAATTGTGAATGCTGAAATTATTGTAATGTTGTGTGTATTGTTACTAAAATATTTTTGGTAAATAATTTAATATGATGCTGATTCGTAACTAGGTATTTAAAATCTATGTTTTATTATCTTTTCTGGAAAAAGAGCTTCTAAGTGAACTGGTTTTTGTTTTGCTTAGTGTTCTATCTGAGTAGGTTCCTATTTATTGTTGTGTTACAATTTATAGGAATGGGAAGTCAGTATAGAGTATGATGTAAGGAATTCCATGTCCTCAGGGGTGACTAGCTGTAGCTGTCCATGTCCTGCAATAGTCCTAGCAATATTCTCATTTGTCTCTCCAACATCATAAACGATTCGAAAGCAGATACTAATGATAAAAGACATAGTTTTATTATACGTATGCATTGATTCACCCACACTTAATTTGCACAAGCTAAAAACACTGTCGTCTTGCCACTTACTTAAAATGCACTTAAGGTTAGCCTGATTGTAAAACATTTCGATTCTAATTAAGAAGTAAAAGCGGCAGACTAAGTCTGCATTGTTCATTAGAATTGGCTCCTGTTTCTTAGGCGCTAGAATTTAAAACGCACAGAATCAAGTAATTACGCTGTTTCGGTACAATGGCAGTGATACTCCCGTTCGCGACCTACTCCACTGAGATTATCTTATTCTCTGCGCCAGATTATACGAGGTTGGTACCATTCCTACCTGATATTTGATATGTCGTAGTCTTTCTTGAGATACCTAATCTTTTGTTTTTAATCAGTTCCTCTAGATAACTAATGACAATGATAACTATGTATTTACTTAACAATACCATTGTATGTTTAATATGTGTGAACTATATTATAATCTGTTAACTTTTAAAATATTTTTTATATTGACATCAAGAATTCATTTGAGTTCTTGTGGTTCCTTTTATTTTATAATTTATATCCGAAACATCTATTATATTTTCGTATAAGGTTGCAGCACAAGTGGGCCAGAACAACCAGAGTACGACTACCCTCTCACGGAATACTACCGTAAAATAGCAGCTTAATGCTGCTGTGTTTCGTATGTTGGGTGTAGTAGATAATCGGATGCCCTCTTTATTAGAAACGCGGAATTCCGTGTTAGTCTCAGAGGTGACAAAGTATTCTCTATTTTGATTATTATTCGAGGACCGATGTAGATGTCTATTGGTCACAGAGTCTACCTATAGGCGAACTGTGTGCTCGTTTGTCATAAAAATATCTTTATAGTCTTAGGCAAGGGTTCTTTATAGTTTTAGATAAGGATACCGGCTCAATACCAGCATTGTAATTATCCATTGAGTTATAAAACACTAGAGGAGCAAACCACATTACCGCGCGTCGAAAAAAGTGTAACTACTAATATCCAAACGCGACGACGTAGCTTTGAAACTAATAACAATTTTAAACAAACATATATCTATCTCACTTACACAGGTTGCGAAAACAATATCGTCGCTAAGATTAGATGAAGATAGACGCACAACCATGCAATGGCGGGTTGGTGTGGCTTACTATATGAAATTTTACCTAAAATACGCAATAAAAATGAGTTTTTCTTAAGCTGCTGTTAATTTTTTTTATATTAAAAAGTATATTTTATTTTAAAATCTTTATCACGTCCCCTTATAAAAAAGGAGACAAAGCTTATCAGATGAATAGAAGTAAACATAATGATGAAATAAAACATATTTTTATAAGTATTTTTATTGTACTAATAAATCAAAGAATATAAAATAGGTAATAAAATATAATATAAAATTTATATGAAATTATAATCAATATAAAATTATTAATGTAAAATAGGTAATAAAATATATTTAATTGATAATTCATGATTAAACTAAATTAAGAATAATCAATTATTTTGTATGAAAGTTAAAACGTAGTTTTTATTATAATTTCCAAAATATTTGAAATCAGATGTGACAAATTAACTTACTCCATTAATTATATAGTCTCCCATTAATGTAGGATAATCACAAATGCGGAAAAATGGCAACATTGAACCTAAATGGGAATATTCGATAATTTTAATTAATTATTTGAGTTTTATATGAACACAAGAATTAAAAATTATGCGTTGAAAGTGATTCCGCTTGATTTATTACGTTTTTGTGACCTTGACTAGCATTCTTTCACTACGCATTTACCCATTTTTTGTCGCATTTGTCACATTGAACACTGAACTGACGTTAGCTAGGAATATGGCTGTGGCCATATGTGCAGTAGCAACGCTTTGGCGCGTTTATTACTGATATAGTGTTATATATAAATCAATCACTTTATCGCAATAATGAAACTAATGCCTATTTGTTGCTGCAATATTTATGTTTTAATATACACGAAATGTAAAATAAATATCATATTTCGTAGCGTTAAAAAAATAAAGTTGCTTCTTTTTTTTCTTTCAAACTTAAATTTGCATCACTAGTTCTACACTTTTCGTTCACAAGCAAAAAAATGACGGGTTGCACTCCGGGAGTGCCGGCAGAAGTGATAACTTGAATATTAACGTTGTGAATTTTTGATATTTTGGAATGATTAGGGAATAATTTTGCACGAATTTCTTTAATTATCACACACGAACATTCGCGCAAGCGCCCTGCGCCGCCTAAACGAAACAGCAGGCGCAGGCATACATTTTCGCTGCGCCGTAGAAAGAGAGGGGGATACTTCCTCTCCTATCTCGGCTGTCTCTCTCTCTCCATCCGTCTTACGAATTTTCGATCAGGGTCATGTGTCCTGGCGCGAGTTTAACATTTTTACCCATTACAAAAAAATGTACAACGCCGCTAAAGAAGTTTTCACTTTAAAAGTTTACATGAGATACGTCTAAACTTTTTTCTTTTATTGTTTTCAAAGAATGTTGTATAAATATTTGAAATTATATTAAAAAAAAATTCTCAGGATTTGAGGTGACACAAGGACAATCACATAATGGGGTAATTTATCATTCCGTGTGTGCCGCTCCTACATGTTAAAATATTTTGTGTGATCAAAATCTATCTGTGAATTATTCTAAGTTCTAAGAAAACATAGTTATATTATACTATATGTTTAATGTATTTAAAATATAGAGACATTTTTTAAATTTATGCTTATTTAATGTAGTTTTAATCTATTGGACTGAAATTATTTGATGTAGCCAACTGATGAAATTAAAGGAACCATATAAGTCATTAAAGATCTAATCAAATCATGACAACATGATTACGAATAGCTAGAAAGATTTATAAATTGTATTGAGTGGGTACGTGCGTGAGTGCTTGAGTACGTGAGTGCATGCGTGTGTGCATGCGTGCGTGCGTGAGTGCGTGCGTGCGTGCGAGAACGAGCGCGCGCGTGTGTGTGTGTGTGTGTGTGTGTGTGTGTGTGTGTGTGTGTGCGTTAGTGTGTTTTGAAATAATTAATAGCTTACTTAAAAATATAAATAAAACATTTTTAACCGAAATGTAACGGACAAGTTTACTAATAAACTGACGTGACAATGCAATGGCCGACCATGTAGCTCGAAGAACGTACAACCGATGGTGAAGATAGGCTCTCGAGTGGCATCCCGTGCTGTTAACGAAGTGTAGCCCTCATTAGATTGAGTGACGAGCTGGTAATACATGTTAGATATAGATGGTTCATGATCGTGCTTTGTGTCGTTCTTTGGGGGAGGCCTTTGTTTATCCATGCACTAGTAAAATATTTTTGATATTATATTATATAATAAACATAAGTTATAGTTTTTTGTATTTTTGAATGTGTTAAAAATACAGTTACTTAATATTTGTTACTACTTAATATTCGGAAACTTTCAAATCGTACACGTTTTTATATTACATTGCTCCGCATATTTCCAGCAATTTAACTCGCTTTTGACTAAATTAATCTTTGATGACGATCGTCTTTTGATAGAGAATTCGATAAATTTCTTTTCAAAGGGAAAAGAAGTTTACTTTGATTTTATCATGGAGATAATAATTCGCGTTAAAAGAAAATGTTGAATTTAATTTGACCGTCGTTTTTTATCCAAAGTTCGTTAATGGTTATATAAAATTATTACATAAATTTTTGTATTTCTTTTCAAAGCTTCATTTTTCCAATTAAGTAATCCATTAGAATCATACCTATGGTAGGTATGATTCTAATGGATACTTTATTGTAAGATATCATACACTAAAGGTTACAATGAGCGTACTGTACTGTACTGCTTTACACCTTTTACCTTACTATCTGATTGATCTCAAGTTCTGAGTTATAATGATTTTTTTTAATAAGAAGTTTTAAAATAGGAATTACACAATGAGAGCCCGGAAGCGCAGTGGCTTTGTGTTTGGCAGTGAAACTGCAGGATTCGAATCTCGTTATATGGCTTACAAGTATATTAAGTATTTTAATTTCAATTTTATGAATGTAAGCTGCCTCCACATTACGGAAAAATGTCCTAAAGTTGGCGTAACGTTTATTTTTATGGAATAAGGATGACAAACGAACACACAGTCCACCTGATGGTTAGTGCATGCTGTGGCCCATAGACATCTACATTTATCCTCGATTAAGAATCAGAAAAAAGAAAATAGAATGCCTCGTTACCACTAAAATAGGGCCCCGGATCTCTACACAACAAAGGAGTATTAAGTTGCTATTTTGCGCTGGTATTCCGTGAGAGCATGGTCCTTCCCCGGTAGAGCCGACTCATTCGTGATACAACCATAATATATTTAGCAGCAGCGTGGCTCTACCACGTATAACGTTTTTCAAATTAAAACGAAATTGTAATATGTATTGTACATATCTCTATGATATGTCCCATTGCTTGATGCTTGATACTGGCCTATTCTCATTTCTGAGAAAGTTATGGAGTTTATTAGTCCGTGGCACTCCTTCATTGCGAGTTGACGGACTTTATGTTTCTTCCCTTACATTCTATTAAAAATCCACTGGTGAATATAGGCCTACCCTATATATTGCCCTTAAGATTTTACCGTAATTGACTTCTTTGTTGAGTCGTCCACCGCCGGCGACCGACACCGATGATTTTTTTCTTAATTATTATTGGTTTAACGAATAAGTCTCACATGTAGAAACTGAAATAGAAACTTTTGTATTCAAAATAGATTATAAAGAATGCTTATCGAAAGTCTTTTTCTATGTTTAAGTTCTGCCACTAGTTCGGAAAAACTTCTGTAAAAACAAAAAAGTAACAAAGTCGTTAATCGTTTTTCAAATAATTCTTACCACACCCAGAGTTGTTGTGTTGAGACTAGAGTTTCAAAAATGATCTGTTATATAGTTCTAGAATGTTCCCATCACTGGCTACATTTCTTTTATGATGTTCTCCTTCCTTACAAGTCTCTCTGGCAACCGAGAGATTTGTGAATGGTGCAAAATCTACTAAAGTGGCCTTGCAAATTACACTTTAAGGAAGGAAATATTCCCGTTGGTCACGTAATGAATTATTTCATTTCACAATATTATTCACAGTTAAATCTCTTCCTCCGGGGTAAAGTCATCACGGTTTTAATAAAATTGACACATTGCTTAAAACAAAATTGACAGCTCGGTGACGCAGTAATGAGTTGCAGCGCTGAGAGCTACGGGTTCGAATTCCGCATATTTCTATGGCCTATAAATAATTTTTCCGGTTTGTTCTTGTGAAATTTATGTATGTAAACTGCGTCCACGATACAGGAGAAATTTTAGTTTGCAAGAAACGTTGTATTTAAAAAGAAAAAGAAAACAAATTTATATATCTACTTACATATAAATAAAATTAAAATGGCTGTGTGTAAAGTCAAAATTACTTAATATTGTGTTTGTATACTGTTCAAACAAAAACCTTTTTTTATTTTTGTTTGTATGTCTGTCCGAGCTAACCTTCGGAATGGTCGAACAGATTGTGATGGTACCTGATCAACAGACAGAGAGCAGTGCCAGGAGTCACATAGGCTATATTTCATCCGATCCTAACATATACATTTTTAGACTTGTTTGAATAAACGAAACCCTCTTTGATCAACATAAATTACTCCACATTAATTGATCCGAACCAGCCGAAGCCGGGCGAGTAGCTAGTGAATAAAATGTCTTTTAATGAGCTGATGCGGATTTGCATGTCATTAGGATATGAATTACCATTTTTAAAATTTTGTTTATCGGACAAACACCGGGCTAATATTCAGAACGGCTGAACCCATTGTAATGAAACTTGATGAATAAATAGAGAGGAGTTGTAGAATCTAGATTATACTTTGTCTGAAAACCTTGGAGATATTTTTAAAGAAAAAATAAAATAAATAGTCTTTGATGATTATTATCTTCAATCTAAATAACGCAACATTAATAGATCATATCCAGGTAAAACCGAAGCGGTTCGCTAGTTAATTATACAAGTGTGAAGATTAAATATTCAGTTAACTTCTTCATATAAATTGCTTTCGTTTTTCAGAATTGCGCCTGCTTTGATTTCAGTTTCTGTTGCCAGTTTTTACGCGTAAATAAGGAGATTAGTTCATAGAATGGAAGGTCACCATAGTGTATGTTGCAGCTAGTCTTTTTTACATAATATAAACCACATTTCCATCAAAGTCTGAATGGGTCGGCTCGACCGGGTTAGGACAATACTCACATAGAATACCGACGTAAAATAGTAGCTTATTGCTTCTGTGTTTCGTGTACCCTTTTTACAGGAAACGAGATATTTCATTTTAGTCTTCAGGGGTGACAACGAATCTGCATTTTTATTCTTAATCGAGGATAGATGCACATGTCTGTGGGTCACAGCATCATTTGTCACTCTTATTCTATAAAAAAAGTCAAATGAAAAACTATTTTATTCAATTTAGGCTTGTTAAAACTATAAATACTCAATGTGGTTCCCTTTTAATAGAGCCGATATAATTCCAGACTATAAAAAATAGGCGTTTTCATCTTAGTTCTCAAGGGCGAAAACATTATCTTTCGTGGTGTTTGTACTTGATTTTATTGTATTTTCATTATACCTACCGGCACGATGGAATGGCATGATCACAACATTCAAAATAATAGAAATAATAAAAAAAATATATTTATTCATTGCTGAAACTCACTTTTACAAAAAGAAAAAAGAACTTAGCAAAACATTTAAAAAATAATATCTCGAAAAAACTACCGGTCTCGGTATACTACTACAGTAACAGAGTTACCGCGGTGCTAATTTTTTGTCAAGACCACCAATAATATTAATTAGCACGATAAATAGTAAAATCAATTACATAAAATGTCTGTACGTCTGTCAGTTATACTATGTCGGCACCAAACTCCCTCCGGCGCGGCAACCCAACTAGGAAATAAGTTGTTGAAGAATGCAGACTGAGTTGATAAGAGTGCCCGCTCTCTTTAATGAGCTTAATTTGCAAAAGTCACGACAAAGAGATAGGGTCTTTACGCTAATAGAACTTTGTCAAAGGCAACCGGGACTGGTGACGATAAAGCAAGGGTTCGGCGAGGGTTTTAATGGGACACCGTTTGTTGTGATTCGTTTCATTGTGCCGTTGCGAATAAAAATGTTAAGCCTTTAACTCGATTTACGATGAACTCTGTCCTTAACTTCAGAATGTGCACTTAATTTGAGAGAATTTAATCTTTTTTGGAACAAAACCGGTTGGCCGGTTGCCGAGACGAGCGGTAATTCACGTTAGGGTCATTCTACACGTGTCGGGTTTGGAATAGTGCGAATAAATTTTTGCATGGTATTTCAAGGTATTAGCTATGAACATCTGTGTTCTCGTGTTCCAAGATCCCACTAAAGTCTCGCCATTATGTAGCTGTCGCAATTAATAAAAATCGCGTTTAAAAAAAAAAGGAAAAAATAATATAGTTAAATTTAAAAATATATTTAGCTGATCGCTGCATGTAATTAAACAATTTTAACCTCTAAAAAAAATAATTTGGCTTTATTACTAGTTACTAAGACCCAACAAAAGGTGGAAGAAAGGTTCTCTAGTGGCAGCCTTGTATCGGTAGACCAAGTGTAGGATGGCACCTCACTAGATGGAATGACGACCTAGTAAATGCAGGAAGCCGATAGGTCGAGGTGGCTCAGGTCCGCGCTTTCCTTGGAGGAGGCCTGTGTTCAGCAGTGGACTTGTGAAATGGTTGTTACAGTACGTTGCAATACATGATGTTAAAATTAATGACAGTCTTGTTTTTGCCGACCTGTGTAGATGTTGACTTTCAGAGCTTTCTTTTTTTCTACTCCTGACAATGGGCCTGAGGCACTGTGGGAAGGATTTTCCTGAATCGTTACGTTTGTGAAGTGAATTGTCGATCGCAATGATAAGATGCGACGACTCGCCAGCACAGCGGCTAACTGTTTCTCTTGGTCTTTGGTGATAATCTGAAATTTAAATAACGCCCCAATAAACTGAAGAAACCCAAAAAGATAAGCCACCTCTTTAGATTGCCTCATATTAGGGGGATATTATCCACAGGTGCTACTTTTGGCCAGCGGGTGTGCAAACTCAGTTATTTATTTTTAATCGTTATCAGAAACGCTACTGCCGATCTTCAGATTTGCTTCTCTCTGTCGTCTCGTACGACGCTCATGGGATGATATATGGAGCAGTGGATATTCTTGCACCTCATATACAAATGCATACCTATATAAATATTAAGCATACCTATATACATGTTATGTATACAGTGTTTGTTTGTTCGTATTTTATGCGCTGCATTACTGTTCATCAGAATGCGGTAAAACAATAATCTAAATATAATCCTTTCAAAAGAGACGGTCCATTTCAGGCCCAGTCTGTGTACAGTAAAGAAGCGTAAAAGTCAGATTTTACTAAAAATAAAATAAGAGAATAAATCAAACTAAATGACTTGCTAAAAATAAAAATGCTATCCCAATTTTTGATGATTTTACAAGATGGCGCCCTTCCAGTCTAATTATAAGTCAAATGTCATGTCTGAAAAGTGACTTGAGTCATGAAATAATATAGGTAATATGAGCAGTTGTGATCTCGTGAATGCGTTTATTGTATTTCTTTTAGATTTCTTTGGCAGTTTTTTTATTTGTACTTTGGATCTGTAATAACAGATACACAACAAGTATTAACTTGTTTGACTCGGCTTTTGTTTTATGGACTTCAAAATTTACGTGAGATTTTGGTTTCATTGATATTAGATATCTGTAGAATCACATTTTGAATTACTACGCATCAATAGCTTCATGACAGTTGACGGCTAACGTCAAAACGATATTACCTCGCCATTAGTTTCCAGGTATATATAATGTACTCTGTGCAATAGCGTTGCAGTTTTTCACTGAAATAAAGGCAAATTTGTGGATTTGAATGACCAAAAGTGGTATATTATATTATTTTCATTTATTTTCCTAGTTGTACAAAACCAGGCCTACGCTTCATACAAATTTGGACCGTCTCCTTTGAAACGATATTTCCGTAATCATTTATTACACGGCTGCAATACGCCGAGAACTAGTTAGTAGACTATATAAAAATAAATACGTTCATATAAATAACTATAACCAAAATCACTACACTATCAATGAACAATATGTAGTTCTAAAAATATTTATCTACCAACCTCTTGATATCTACGTTCTGTACTCATCCTTGTATCTCCAACATACAAAGTAGCCTACCTACCTGGAGTAAACTCTTCCACAGGGACAGGTCAAACGGGCTTGGATATACTGACCTAAACATCGTAAGCGCGATCTCGCTGAAAGGTGCCTCATTAAGCGGCTAATGACTAGGGTAAGCTTTATCAACGGCCGCCTGCCGCGCCTGACGACGCGACGCTCCGACTAAATTTGGAATATTTTGAACACCGCTAGATTTCCTAAATTTTATCAGGATTTCAGTAAAATAATCGCATTCCGGTCTGTTTGTTTTGGGTGTTTATAACTTGAGTAACGACCGGGTGGCCTAGTGAAAATATCGTCGCAGGTTCAGGGTTCACATCCCGGTATAGTGCAGACACACATTACTGTACATATTTTTAGACTTCTAAAAGGAGGAGGTTTGTAATTCAACTGTACTATTTGTACTGTACTGTTTTTTGTATGTATATTACTTGATATCTTCGTCAATTGTGAACGGATTCCAACTTTTTTTACATGTATATGTTATACTTTGGGGACCCCATACAAAGAAGAAAAAAAAACCGAACATAAGAGAAGAAAAATAGAGGATAAATTTTACAGTGTAAATATGCAAACAACATTCGAACTTCTGATATTCCTTAGACTACTGAAAAGTTAAAAAAATTAATTAAAGTTTAAACGTGGTAGAGTCACGCTGCAGCTATATTACGGTAAAAGCACTTATGGGTCAGCTTGACCGGGGTAGGACCACGGTCTTACCGAATACCAGCATAAAATAGTAGGTGATTCGTATGTCGCAGGTGAGTGTACAGAACCGGAAATCCTTTTTACTGAAAACGAGGTACTTATTCCATCTCAGTACTCAGGGGTCACTTCGCATCTCCATTTAATTTATTAAGGCGGTGGTCTCCTATAAACGCCATCGGCCGCTTACAGCGTCACGCCGTACGCCGCGTTACGATGTTTACTATAGAAATGTACTGTTGTGGTCTCTTTCACAAGCTGATGTCGGCGTATGGACGTCGTAGGCTACGTTAAGACGCTTTGCGCTGCGTCTCTAGTTATTTCGAACCATTGCAGCGTGAAGGTCGTGTCTAGCGTCAGTACAAAATGACAAAATTTAATAAAGAAAAAGACGAGTTACTGTATTATTATTATGTTTAAATTGTTCTTGATTAATACGAAAATATTCAGTAAATTTAGAATTGCTGTCTTTTAAGTGCTTTATTATCAATAGCTGGAAATATCCTTCTTCATATCTCTTCATAAATAATCGGTGCCTTGTTGCATTTATTTTTCTTCGTATACGGTCGTCTTGTGCCTCTTCTTCAAGTAACACAAGTGCCCCCAAAAGCATTGAATTTATATCCATTTTATGTATAAATATGACACACAACCACACGTGAGCACTGTCGGCTACTTAATTGTTGCTCGATCGAAAGTCTAGACGTCGTCCGTTTGTAAGATATGTATTGACCGCTGACGCTGTGTCTGGCGTTCAGACGCCGATCGGAACGTTTACGCTGAAGTCGGACGTCGCGTATAGCATTTAATAGGAGACCGTAGCCTAATAGAGAATAAATGTAGCCATGTCTATGGACCACAGCATCCACTTCCCATCAGGTGGACTGTTTGCTCGTTTGTCAGCTATACTCTATAAAAAAAGTCTTAATAAAGAAATAAACTCGACTTCAAGAAACTGAAAATAATAAACTATTTCCACATTATGAAGTAGGGTCATAATTCACCGACTTCAGAGTATGAAACTATTCTTATCTTATCTTATCTTCATATTCGTTATTTTATTTGAGGAAGCTAAACTAGCTCCACTGGATGCTAAGTGGCTACTGTAGCAACTGAACACTTAAAACTGAATTCAAATAATGAACGCCACAGGTGCGTTTTCTCCAATGGCAACTTTTTCTCTTCTTTTGATTCTTTATTTCATTTAAAAACGTTATTAGGTTTAGGTTTTCTTCTGTATAGTGGAGGCAGTTAATAAACACAATCGCACAAGTACAAACAATCAGACCCTCGACAACTACGTGAACGTTCCGTGCGGGATTCAAACACGCAGCCGCCGCATCTCAAGTTAAGCCACTGCGCCACGGAGCAGTCAACTAAGATAAAATGTTTGATGCTCTATTATTATACTGGCTTTTATGTCTCTTAATCGGAACACACCAGTAGTTGCTGCTTTCAGCCGAAAATATATAAGGAGGTGGAGGTGGTGTTAACTAAGACGAACTCCTAGGGGAAAGAAAGGACTACTATTGTGTCAATAATAAAAACATTATCCTTTCGACACACGAATCCAGAATGGAAATTGAAGTCATCATCATCATCATCGTTACAGCCCTTCACAATTCTACTACTGAACATAGACCTCCCCCACGGAATGCCACAAAGCACGGTTTTGAGCCGTTTGCATCCGTCGACTTCCTGCATATCTTACCATGTCATCACGCCATCTAGTGAGGAACCGCCCAACACTTTGGTTACCAGTAAGAAGTTGCAACTCGCGAACCTTTCTTCCTAATCGGTTGTCGGTTTTTTGAGTTATATTGCCACTTCAGCTTACAATTATTATTACAAATTCGGTTACTTTGGTTTTACTGTGGATATATTCATTTCCAAGGCTATCACGCATATCCTTTCCTCCCAAAATTTAAGTACAGAATTATATTTTTATACAGAGATTTTAATATGAAAATGTTTAATATTAATACGAAGGACTAGCACGATGCAGTATTGACGCGAAATTGAGACACAGATCCGCCAACAACGGACCTCAGCATTCCGCATGGTGCTAACGAAACTTTGGCACGACTCATCTCATGCGCACAAATTACATGCAATTACAGCTTAATTGTGCTTATCCAGTATTACATGCTCCGTCGTACCGCTCCCAATACTAGCTCAAACCGATTACATTGACAAAATCAAGAAACAAACTAGGGATCAGCTTGTACTGGCCGCATCCAGTTCCCATCTACCGGTTTATAGCGACTTTAGACTACTAGCACCAAAATGTAATGAATGAGCTGAATTTATCCTTAAGCGCCAGGGTTTAGGTTGTAAATTGTTTAACGATTTACTGCATGAAGGTTTTAGAAGGAAAGCGATACAAATTAATTCCATTATTGGAGCCTGATTGAGGTATTATTCCTACACCACCCGTATTTAAGGAATTAAAGTGCTTTTGTTTGATATTATCAAAATGTTATATTTTTATATGCCGCTATAATATACTACTTAAATCGATACAACATCTATATTGGTGTCACTGGTTCAATTGGCCTAAAAAGAACATATTTTAAATTATGACACATATTTCATTCAAATTTAAATATTCTTTTAAGCCAAGATTGATTGCGAAATTACATATTATATAATGTAAAAGTTTTTATTTTTTAAATAAAGACGAACAGATAGTCCATCTACATAGTAAGTGGATGCTGTGGCCTATAAACATCTACTTCTAACCTCGATTAAAACTCAAATGCAGATGTGTTGTCACCCCTGAGGACGGAGATGTAATGCCTCATTTCCATTAAAAAGGGTCTCCTATTTTCTATACTCACAATACGAAACACAGCAGCATTAAGCTACTATTTTAAGCTGATGTTCTGAGAGAGCGTGGTCCTTTCCCGTTTGTGCCGACTTATTCGGGCTAAACCATAATATAGCTGCATTATGGCACTGCTGCCTATAAAACTAGGCCGTTGATTCTCGTTGTGAAAATAGTACTATGTTTTAACTAGTATGCGTGCGTGCGCGTGTGTGTGCCCCTAATGTAACCACACTATGGGTTGACTGGGTTCAATGTGTCAACTTGTATGAAGTCCGCTCTTCCTTACTGCATAAGTTGGACACAGTAATGTAAACAAATAAATAAATAAAATTCAAAGTTCATCTTCCGATAGTTCCAAAGCCCCAGGGT
Organism: Parnassius apollo; assembly: GCA_907164705.1. Taxonomy (NCBI): domain Eukaryota; kingdom Metazoa; phylum Arthropoda; class Insecta; order Lepidoptera; family Papilionidae; genus Parnassius; species Parnassius apollo. The sequence continues at coordinate 1,395,408 of CAJQZP010000533.1, forward strand.
AACAATAGTGACTTGTAGTCGGAGGTGGGCAATAGAGTCGTTATCTGTAACTCATTTCATCATAAACAAGAACAAAGCCGGTCTAGCGTGTGACACAGCGCCGTGCCCTCGGGGTGCGTATTCGTGCCAAAATTCAAGCTATGACCACCGCGTGAGGGTTGTGTTCAAGTTTTGAATTGATTTTCATTATAATACTTGTATTTTTTTAATATCATTATTTCATAGTAAGCGAGCAACCAGGATTCGATCCGGCTGGCATCAATGAAATTAAAGATGTTAAAAATGTTAAAAATTTATTAGCTAAGAGCCGCGTAATAAAACAAAATGATAATATGTCTTACCTGGTTTGAAAAGCACCTCTCACCCTCTCTCAATTACAAGTACTATCCCCGTCACCACTGAACTAGAAAAGAGATACCACTTTCGATAAATACGACATGTTAAGTAGACTCAGCGGTGTCACTGACTGCTAAAGGCTCGAAAGTAAATTAATTTTTAACATTTATACATACAATAAAATTGTAAATTACAGATGTCGGTACGTTTTATATTTTTATGACAAAAATGATTGAGAGGGATTAAAAATAAGTAACTAAATGCATTTGTTTCATATTTAGAATTTTCAGTCTGTCTATTTATGTTGTCTGTACATCTAAAGCACTAATATTTTTCAAAAGAATCATTTAGACCAACCACTTATAGAGCGTATCTTCGAGTAACATTTTGTCGTTGTTTTATTAAAATCGATTAAAAATATAATAATTATTTTTAAATGTGGGTAAGAATATATAAACTACTCAAAACAAAATAGGGACCACTCTAAGTTAATCTCGAATTTCGTCTAAAAAAATTATTGGGTAGTAGAATAGTGAAGTTAAACATTTCAAAGTATTGTTGACATGTTTATCTAACGTTATCAATGTTTGAAGTCAGGAATTCAACGGTTAGTAGACAAAAAAGTGAAGTGCTCCAAAAAATGTTTATTACTCAAATTCTCAGTCACTTGTACCCTCAGTCACATTCTGAATGTTACAGTCGCACGTCTGCTTTTTTCATTTTGACTTGATTTCTGTGTTACTCGTGATCATAATGCCTGGTTCTCGGCGTCATATGGATGTGGAAACGGCAACAAGAGCAGTGTTTATGCTCCAGGACGGAGAATCTCAGAGATCAGTGGCAATACGTCTTGAAGTGTCGCGACGAGCTATTCGAAACGCGTGGGAACGCTTTCTAGAGACAGGTAGTGTCGCTAGGTGATCTGGATCAGGAAGAACGCGAGCTACAACCATCCTTGAAGACCAATATATCAGATTGACTGCATGTCAAGAGCGTACGATTCCCGCCCGCGTCTTACAAAATCGACTGCGGTAATCGACTGACACACGAATTATTGATCAAACCATTCAAAATCGGCTCCATGAAGATGGACAACGTTCCAGATCTCGTGTTATTCGTCTGAAATTGGCAAGAGCGCATCGTGCAGCATTGGAGGTTTGCTCGCGAGCATGCGGAGTGGACAATGGAAAACTGGAGAAATGTACTCTTTACGGACGAAAGTAAAGTGAAGTTTTTCAGCGATGATCGTCGAGTGCGCGTGTGGAGAAGAGAATGAGAACGTTTTTCAGAACCTTGCATACATGAAACGGATCGTTTTGGAGGTCCAAATATTAGGGTGTGGGCTGGAATAAGCTTGCTCGGTAAAACTGAGCTGGTAATTATGGAAGAAGGCTCCATAACTGCCTCCCGGTATGTCGATCGAATAATTCGTCTCCATATCATCCCATTTTCATAAAGAGTGGGTGAAAATTTCGTCTTTTTGCAAGACAATGCTCGCCCACATACAGCGCGAACAACCCAGAGAGCTCTCTCTGAAGCCAATATTACGATTTTACCGTGGCCGGCCATGAGTCCCGATCTTAACCCCATTGAACATTTATGGGACCAATTGAAAAGAAGCCTCAAATCGAACTTCAGTAATGTGACTAATCGACAAGAGCTCATAAACGCCCTAAAATTGTGTTGGGAGCGAATACCAGAGGAAAACATCACCCACTTGATTGAAAGTGTCCCAGATAGATTCAGAGAGTGCATACTGAACAGAGGAGGACCTACTCGCTATTAAGCACCATCAAACTCATTGATTTAGTCAATAATGAAAATAAAAATCAAACTTTACTTAAATCAATAATTTCTGTAAACTTTCCTAAAAACTGTAAATTTTGACTAAATTCGATAAAATTGGCAAAACTTACTCTTGTTAATGTTCACACACTTTCAAAAACCTTATTTTATTCATTCCTAATCATAAAAACTGAAAAAAGAAAGAGAGAGTAAAATTCATTTATAAAACATGGTGGGTCCTATTTTGTTTTGAGTAGTTTACTAACCTAAGAAATCGTCGTTAAATGATGTAAAACAATGTTCTGTAGTGCAATCGGCCATGTACTGAGACAGCGTGTAGCTGTTCACAACTCTTTCGGAAATGAGATTAGGGAGGATGGATATGGCTGTTATACAACTTTTAATTTTAGTCGTTAGCATTAAGGTTCAAACAAAAAGTGTGTTGAAATGTATGTCTGAAATGTAACGAAAATCAAGAAAACGAGCACACAGTCCAGTTGATGGTAAGTGGATGCTGTGCCGCATAGACATCTACATCCTCGATTAAGAATCACGATAAATGAAAGAGAGCATCTGCTCTGTCACTTCTGAGGACTAATATGGAATACCTGGTTTCCAGTAAACAGGGTCTCCGGTTGTCTACATTTATCACAACGATACACGAACCACAGCTGCATTGAGCTTGAATTGTACGCTGTTGTATTTTGACAAAGTGTGACTTCCCCAGTCGAGCCGACCAATTCGTGCCATAATATCGCTGCAGCATAGCTCTACCACATACTTAAATAGATTATCATTATGTGACACTTCATTATGTTAAGTATAAACGCTAATCAGGCTATTAAATATTATTGTTGCATTAATGAATAGTAATGCGGCCGTACAGTAACTACATCGTAGCTTTCGTGTTTAAAATTCAATAACTTTATCTTCATTGTACAAACAGTGGAATATTAAAGGTTATTTATAGTAACATTTTATTGCATATAAATTGTTAATAAATACTCTCAAATATTTAAATAAACAAGAGAAATTCGGAAGCAAAACTTTATTGCAGTCATTTTGTTTATTTACAGTATGAAACACAATCGTATATTTACACATTTTATACGTAGTACTTTCTTTATTTATAACGATTTTTTTAATAAAAAAAGAAATTACCACTAATATTCCCCTTAACCACTCGTGGTAAGCTTAAATTGCTTGTGTTACGAGTGGTTCACGCCACTAGTCGAATGGCGGATTTGAACCCACGACCTTTTTGAGTTCGCGGTCCGCGCCCTGCCATTAGGCTACTGTCGCTTATGCTTAATTTTTTTAATTTTTTATAGTGATTGATATAATATATTATATTTATTAACTATTGTTAAAAAGTTATGTAAAAGATTACTGTAGAATAAAAATCATCTATTGTTATAAAGTACTTTACTCATTTAACAACAAAAAGCATTAATTTATAACACATATAAGGATTCGAGTGATAACGACACCGAATAAGTATATTTTATTCAAAAGATAAAACTTTATTTTCAATATTATATAAGAACTTTATTTTTATTCGGTACAATCATCACTCGTATCTCGGACCGGCCCAAAAAAGGTGACGCATCTCTGGCTGCCATTGTCGCAAAAGCTGAATATGGTGATTATATTGCTTCAAATATTTTTTTAATATAAAAATGTTATTAAATGAATTTGAAATATAAAATATAACACATTTTTCGCGATGTATCGTAAGATTTAAAAAAAAACAAAACATATGTGTTGACCTAGAAGTGTGAATAATGTCAATATTCAAATATTGATATCACATCTAAATTGAGATTTTGTAAGTTACGTCTTTTGACACTCGGCTCATATGTGAGGTCATTGTCCGTTTTTCTCAATCGATTTGGCACATACTATAGTTTGTTAAATTCGCTTCTTGGTTCCTTTGTAAGTCAATCTATAAGTTCGTTGGCGGGCTGCAGACAGTTAAAATTACAAATAAATTATCATCAATTATCATAACAAAAGTACAAAATCCACGCGAAGGAAGTCGCGAGAACAGCTTGTATAAATAAATGAACTTTTAAGTAACGACTTTATATAATATAATGAAATATTCATGGAAGAATAAGAAGCCGAAACAGTAAATATATCAGCAAAACAAATGAAGTATACAAATCTACAGCAAGCAGCAACACCGCTGTTATTTTCATCCAAACCTGCACATAATATTATAACGGATACGAGGTAAATTGGTATTTTACGCATTTTTGGCTTCTGCTGGAATTTAAACTCGCAACATAACCACTAAGAACTCATTACCATGGTATAGGCAACGCCACGAGTCATGAAATTGAGCAGAACCGAAAAATAGGTGTCGGCACGGTGAGGTGTGAGGTACGGGGAAGCGAAACCATAGCAACGGGCGACGCGCTACTCCCAAGTAGTTTCTTCCTGCGTCCCGTCGCCCGCGCACCTTCTTGTGTTGTCCTGTGTACTATCGATATCGAAAGTTAAACGACTACCTGTTAAAATTTTTTAAATCTTTGCGATTATTTTTGTACTTTTAAAAATATTGTTCTATAATAAATAGAATAAATGGGACCCTACACTCTATTGTGAAGAGTCAAAATGTGTCGAAAAAGGCACGTATGGCAATTCACAATGCTGTGTTGGTCCCTACTTTAACGTATGGTAGTGAAAGTTGGGTGTGGCAGAAGAAGCACGAGAGTAGAATGAACGCAGTAGAAATGCGGTCGTTAAGGAGTATGTTAGGGCTGAATCTGAATGACAGGGTAAGAAATTTTGTAATAAGAGAAGAGTTGTGTTTGTTTGTGTGAGTTTGCAAGATGATGTTGTAACCAGGATTAAGAAAAGAATGCTTCGGTGGTTTGGTCATGTGGAAAGAATGAATGAGGAAAGAGTGACAAAGAAAATTTATGTTGCAGAAGTGAATAGCAGAGTCGGAAAGGGACGTCCTAGGCGAAAATTTATCGACCAAATTGGCGATTTATTGAAAACGGGCCAAATTAGGAGTAACCGACGAGCATGTATGCATAGGTGTATGGATGTGAAGGAAGCGAGAGAGGTGTATCAGGATCGTGCCAAATGGAAGTCTGTAGTCTCTGCCTACCCCTCTGGGTGACAGGCGTGAGTGTTAATGTTTATGTTTGTGTTTATATTCTATAATGTTTTCAAATAGTGTGCAAATATTTATTACTTTATAAATTATTTTGGGACTATTTAAAATAGCGTAGTTCGTAGTATATTGTATAAAGTTGTAAATATTTTGTTATTTTCATCATCATCATCATCATTACAGCCCTTCACAAGTCCACTGCTGAACATAGGCCTCCCCCAAGTAATGCCACAAAGCACAGTCCTGAGCCACCTGCATCCATCGACTTCCTGCATATCTTACCAGGTCGTCACTCCATTTAGTGGGGGGTCGCTCTACACTACGCCTACCGGTACGAGGCTGCCACTCGAGAACCTTTCTTCCCAATCGGTTATCGGTTGTTCGAGCTATATGGCCGGCCCATTGCCACTTCAGCTTACTAATCCGTTGGGCTATGTCGGTCACTCTGGTTTTACTGCGGATATCCTCATTTCTGAGTCTATCACGCAGAGAAACTCCGAGCATAGCCCTCTCCATAGCTCGCTGAGCGTCCTCATACGGCCAGCAGTGAAGGACCACGTCTCTGATCCGTAAGTCATCACTGACAACAAGCACTGGTTGTACAATCTAGTTTTTAGAGATTGAGGTATACCTGACGAGAAGATATGTCGTAATTTCCCGAACGCTTCCCAGCCGAGTTGAATCCGTCGATTGACCTCTCGGTCGAAGTTGGACTTACCTAGTCGGACTATTTGTCCCAGGTAAACGTACTCGTCAACAACTTCGAGCATAGTGCTCCCAACAAATACCGGCATAGGTGTGGCATGCACATTAAACATAATCTTTGTTTTGTCCATGTTCATCTTAAGACCTATCCGTTGGGAGGCACTATTGAGGTCATTGAGCATAGTGCTTAAGTCCTCCAGCGATTCTGCCATAAGGACTATATCGTCGGCAAATCGAAGGTGAGTGATGTACTCGCCATTGATGTTAATATCGTATCCTTTCCAGTCCAGTAGCTTGAAAACGTCTTCCAATGCAGCGGTGAAGAGTTTCTGGGATATAACGTCACCCTGTCTTACACCTCTCTACAGTTGGATAGGTTTCGAGCTCTGGTTCTGTACTCGGATAGCCATCGTAGCCCTACTGTACAAACACTTCAGCACTTCGATGTACCGACAGTCAATTTGGCACCGCTGAAGGGACTGTTGCACCGCCCAAATTTCGACGGAATCAAAGGCTTTCTCATAGTCCACATACGCCAGGCAAAGTGGCAGATTGTATTCTTCCGTCTTCTGTACAATCTGCCGCAGGGTATGTATGTGGTCTATGGTACTGAAGCCTTTTCGGAAACCGGCTTGTTCGGGAGGCTGTAAGTCGTCGAGTCTGCGTGCGAGACGATTCGTAATGACTCTCGAAAACAGCAGGTAGACGCGGCTCAGAAGGAAAATCGGTCTGTAGTTCTTCAAGAGAGCGTTGTCGCCTTTCTTAAAGAACAAGTCCACCGCACTTCTGCTCCACGCCTCTGGAGTAGTGCCACCATAGAGGACGGAATTGAAGAGCTTCTGAAGGACTTCAAGGTACCGGTGTTCCACCGGCTTTCAGAAGCTCCGCTGTAATTCCATCCTCGCCTGGGGCCCTGCCGTTTTTAAGGTGCTGGAGAGCCATTCTAATCTCGTTTAGACTGACGTCCGGGATATCATCGGAATAGTATCGGATAAGACTTGCTCTTGGATCGTTACTCACACTTGCGTGTGGCTCCAACGATGATGTGTACAGCTGCTCATAGAACCTCTCAATCTCACTCAAAATTGTTATTTTCTACAAGATAATTTTTTTTTTGCAAATTTTTGCATGTAAAATATCCTTATAATCGAAGGCTATCGCATAGTATAGTTTACAGTTATTACAAATACAAAAATACAAATATGTACAAAATATTTTATTTCTTTAATTAAGTGTACATAAAATGCAGAGTGCTATTTAGAAGCAGTTAAAACCTAACGATGATATATAAATATATTGTTCAGTTTTCGTGGAGACTGGTATGTAATTATAATGTTGACCTTTGACTTTTGACATATTAAAATGCCATAATAAAATTTTCATTTTTCTGCTTGATTGTACATGCGCAGTGGACTCTATTTAATTTCATCTTACGTGGCACGACCTATATACAACACAACACTGGGTTTGTATACAACGTTAGGTTTTCAGGACTCGGAGTCAGTAAGTTGGCGGTGTCTCACTCCCTGCCTCGGCGAGCGCGTTGATTTACAGTCCTAGTCGATTATAAGAGTGAGGTTATAAAGAGTTCACTTGTGCTTTCGCATATACTCGGGCATTATAATACTGTCTTAAGCTAGGCTCCGTTGTACTGACCGCCATGACCGAAATTAGGTCTGAAGAACATTATCGTTATTATACAACACAATATTCTTTTAACCCCCGACGAAACAGAAGAATGTCGTAAGTTTGATCGCTATGTGTGTGTGTCTGTCTGCCTGTGCGTCTGTTTGTCAGTCTGTCTGTGTGATCAAAATCGTTTCAGTCATTTGAAGATCATCAGCGTTTCAGAGGTTTTTTTTAATTTTTCGATTTAAATTATAAAGTAGAAGAGTACACAGTCCACCGTAAGTGGATGCCGTGGCCCATAGATATCTAAATCTGTCCTCAATTACTATTCAAAATTCAGATGCGTTGTAACCCTAATATCTACTAAAAAGGGTCTTCTGTTCCGGGTCTTCAATCACGATATGAATAACCATAAACGGCAACGGTATTCGGTAAGATTGTGATCGTTTTAACCTAGCCGACTCATTTCTACTACAACCATAATATACTACTCTACCACGCAACCATCACCATCACCACCGCACATCGCGACAAAACTCGCGATACCATCCATACCATTTGGATGACTGGCGGTCAAACACTGTGCCAAAAAAAGATGTTTTCTTCTTTGCACAAATTCCTTGTGGAATCTACTGCTATCAGAAATTTTTCCAGACCGATACGACTTAGTGACCTTCAAGAAAAGAGCCTACTCCTTTTTAATCGGTTGGCAACGCATCTGCAACTCCCCCGGTGTTGCAGTTGTTCATGGGCGGCGATAATCACTTACCATAATGTATATCACTTAGTTTTGCTCGTTTGCTCGCTCTCCTCTATAAAAAACATATTTTATTTTAGCATTTACGTCTTGTTTTTATTTTCATAACCGTTTCTATTCAGCCCATTTGTAACAACCCTAAATGATTAAATCTACCCGCAGACGCCGCATACTACACGGTAAGCCATTAATATTCCTCTGCGATCTATAGCGAAGCGACATTTGGCTTGATTTGGAGCACTCTCGGTTGTTATCGGGCTTAATAAATACCGGCTTTACACCTCGTTTGGTGCCAATCGCTACGGATAGTCAGGACTTTGCGCATTTGCAGACTTATACAACGTTGTTTCTGTTTTATTTATTTATTTATGCTTTATTTGCACACCAAGTAAAAAAAGGCGGACTTAATGCAATAAGCCATTCTCTGCCGGTCTACCTCCAGGCTGAGCAGGGAAGATATTGAGGGTGCAAAGTGCAATTTAGTTAAAATATCTTATACACATCACATATTATAAATATAATTACACACAAAAACAGCACACACACACACACACACACACACACACACACACACGCACGCACGCACGCACGCACGCACGCACGCACTCACGCACGCACGCACGCACGCACGCACGCACGCACGCACTCACACAAGCACGCACGCACGCACGCACGCACGCACTCACGCAAGCACGCACGCACGCACGCACGCAACGCATGCACATAATATATGAAAACACTATAAAAAAAAAAGAAAAGGAAAAAAAGAAAAACTGCTCGGTAGCTCGTTCCACAATCTTACCGCAATTCCATGTATCAGCCATAGAAGAATTCATTATATTAAGGTGAATATAATGGCATTTAGTGGCTCGTACCATCTGATTACATTGATTTCTCGGAGCTCTGAATTTTGTCCAATTGAGTTCACAACGGTTCTGCTTGAATTACGTAAACATCTGATCGCGCTTAGACATGGCCTTCCGGATGTTTTCAGTGATCGATTTTGCAGGCGAGCGTTTTAATCTAACCTCACGAAGTGCGTGTTTGTCAAACAGCTTATGAATATTAGAGTTAAATGTCGTAATCTTGTCATCAATACTCTGCGCTAAATGTATCGCTCCAGTCTAAAAACGAAGCATCATGTTGGAGCGTTTCTACACTTAGCCTACCAAAATTACGCAGACGCACTATTACTGGCTTTACTTTGGGAGGTTTGATTTTATAGGTAATGAACAGTAAATCATGTCTCGAGAAACCAGGAGCAGGGAACTAACTGTTCGTGGCAGGCAACACATTCTTCATGATGCTGTCTTCTATTTAAAATATTTTCGTATAATCATAATTGTTGGTTTTATTTGGTGCAATGCGTGCAATGGCGGCGTAAGAATATCCACCACGTCATATTTGTCCGTGTGTGTGTTATAAATTGAACAATCACATTAACCACACACGAAACCATCACATTAACACAAGAACAATCACATTTTTGTACACAGTAAAGCCTTAAAATTAGTTTTTATAAGGCGTATTTATTTTATGATAAAAATGACAGTGAAATGTAAATTTTATTGTACAATAAATTACTTTTAACATAAAGTAAAAGTCGACTTCATAGAACTAAAACGAACAAAATAATTTCACGTTATTAAATCGGTACTAGGACATAATGTATAGAAGAATTGCTTCCTTGGAAACGTTTATATCACAATCTTAATGTCATCTAAATAGTTACATTAAAACTTTACGCGCTATTTTTCCACCCTCAGGGGTCGAAATTTTACTCCAAATTCACATAGAAACCATCAAAATCATTTCACAAATGGCAATGATATCGCGTAATATACATATAGAGAAAAATACTGTGCGATTTACAACAACATCCTTGAATCCATTACTTGAAGTCTGCTAAAAATGAATTCTAATCAAAACCGAGGACCATTAAATATTCCACTAACCACGAATTAAGAAAAATAAATAAATATTAACTATGTTTGATTTGTCACATCTTAATTCCATTGTTTACCCATCGCTATCTATTCTACTCACGTTGTCAGCCAACATCGAACAATCAACTGATAGTAATCATTTCTTTTTCTTCCTCACGACAATAATCAATCAAATATCAGCATCAAAACATAATTGTTTCATCTATAGCGCGTTCAGTAGAATATTTGTTAACATCTAAACAAATAAAACCAGCAGTGAATGTTACATAAAACAAAACGAAGCAATAGACGCTGTCGTTGTGCACAGTTGTGATCACAAGTCGGAAGATGCGGGCATCGTGTGCGAGTTATCTGGTGGCACATAAATTTATTTACAATTGCCTGATCGGAGATAAGTCCTGTCTCGTTATCCGACGACAATTTGTCGTATTGAGCTGTCGCGGCTTATAAATTGGTTTCTGATGTATTGGTGAGGGGCTTCATTGTCTCGCCATCGGTTCATTGTTGTTGACATGTTATGATCCCGAGTAAAATAAAATTTGCTTACTTATAATATTATTAACTGACATCTTTGTTAAGTTGTTTACCACCGGCGATTTTTCCAGACCGATACGTCTTAGGAATCTTCTAAAAACAAGCTTACTCCTTTTTCATCGCACCTGCTGTTCTCCTGGTGTTACAGTTATTGTCTCGTCTCCTAAAAATATAATATATTGTTACACACTACAAGATCACTCTCTTTGCACAGATTTAAGTTAAATGTAATACATACAAAGTCATTAACGCCAATGATCTTAGCATTTGCATAAGTAAGGGTAAAATTTTATCACCACCTCGACAAAGAAGAGATATCTAAAAACCAATTCTTCAGGGATTTGCTGCGAAAATTTATTCCCTGGCCTGAGAATATGTCACACGAAAATATCCGTAGTGATTACATATGTCATCTGTGTAGCTCCTGCGTTAGTGCCTTAATGAAAATTGTACTGTGCCGATGGTATCATCGAAATTTTGCAAGAAAAAAGGAAAAAGAGAAATCTTATTCAAACTACAAAACCAAACAACACAAAAATATATGGAAAGGCGGCGTTTACCCTAAAGGGGTCAAAACCTAAATAAAACTAAAAAATGCATGTAAATTTTAAATGATTCAATTACTTAGTGATATGAAAATAAATAATAATAAAACTGTTTACACGGTTTTTGCCCGGACCTCGCACGGATTGTGCTCGGATGTCACGGATTTTGAAGTAAAGCTGTAAAGGACCCGAAACGTCGGAAATTAAAAATCCGTATGAATAGTTTTAATAATAAGTTTAGTTTTAAGATAAATGATTTTTCATTTTTACTATTGTTTGGTTATAGAAATAAAAAGCTTACTATTATTATTTTATTCTGTCGACGCCACTGAAAAGGTCTTAAATATTCCCTTTAAAGAGAAAGCTATTGACTGTCACAGTGTAAATAAATTTAAGTCTTGAGTGACTAAACAACCCCCTTTATAACTTACTTACAATATTCTCGAAGACACTTTTGAAGCAAAGCAATGCTTAGTCTCCGTGCTCTATCGACATCGAACATCTTTCGGCTGACAGCTACGTCCAAAACGAGTTCTCTCCAACAATAATAATATAAATGATAATTGTGTTTATTTGCTTCAGTAAACTGAAACTAATCGAGAGCTAACCGCTTTTGTTCGAGTCACTCCATAACTTCTGTAACTTTGCATTGAATTTGAAAATACAAGGCTTTGATAAATGATGTATGTTACAAAGTTTGCCTAAACATTGTATGGCGGTATTATTATAATTATAATATTCAAGTTAAAGTTAAAGTTGCAGCTTATATACGTCCCATTGTTGGACACATGCCGCTCATTTCTGAGAGATCTTTAGGGAAAGTAAATGTCCACTGCGCTGTCCCAATGCGTGTTGGCGAACTTCAATTGTCTTCAAAATATTTTTTTATATTTTTCAGACATGTAGGTTTCCTCACGAGGTTACCTTCACTGCCCAGCACGTGGTAAATCAACACATAAAATTGCAATTAACATTTTCTTTGATCAAATTGGGTCCCGTCCCAAGGCGCGGGAACTGGCTATTGAACCCAGGCTGCTCACGTACTGTGAAACTTACAGCGAGCGCTTAACCCCTGAGCTACCACGACTCTTTAACTATATATGTATTAATTTATTTCTTTCGTTACTTTACTAATTTTAATTATTTTTTTTTAGTGAAAGATTTAGAGATTTTTAATTAAAGTTTGATATTACCTATAAAAATCCACTGCTGGAGTTGACTGTACCGTGTCGTGGTGGTGTAAGCATATCCACTACCCCATGTAGACAGTGTTTCTCTAACATTCCTTGAATAACCAGCAGGTGGGCTGTAGCGTCTTCTTAATTAATTCTAAAAATAAAATTGTGGTTGCCAACCTGCTTGCCAAGCATGGAAAAAATGGCAAATATACCCCCCTATAAGGCAACCCGATAGATTAGTAGGCCCATGTTCAGCTGTGGACCTTTGATAGGATGTAACGGAGCTAGACGATAGGACTCGGGAGAGACGGCGGTAAATCCCTCTCCTATCTTGGAAGGCGGATTTGCGACCACGATATCGGATTTAGAACCTACAATTTTGCTCAACGTCAAAGATCATTTCCACTCTCTTTTAACTTTATCATTTTTATAAAAACTTTTACAAATTAAATTAAATTATATGAAAAATAAAGAATTTGTTAGGTATAAAAAATAAAGTATAATATTAAATACCCCTCTAAGTGCGAACTTCACATAATGACCTGGATTTTTTTTATAAAAGCATAAATGACAAACATATTTTTCCTCTCTGATGTGGCGTGCTGTATGCAAGAGACTGAAAATACAAGAATATTCATTTTAATCAAATGATAATTTTATTAGAATATATAACTATGTATAAAAATGTCACACTTTTAACAAATTATACTAATATAAAGAGAAGGCATACGCAATATATATCAAATAGGAAAAACGCGTATCCTTCTCCATGTATTACAGAAATAAGTAAAACATTGTTTAAAAAGTGAACAAAACTGTGAAAACTGACAATGTACTCCCGTTAGTGCGGGTGGACCCTCGGGCGCAAATCATTAAAAAAACTTACAGTTCACCTTATGGTAAGTACAAGGTAGGTATGGTGCCTATACGGACGGATCTCTTGGCAGTAAAGGAGACATATCACTTAGTATCCTTGTGTATAGAATGCCTCAAATAATATGCAGGTTTCCTCACGATGTTTTGCTTCACCGACGAGTACGTTATTAACCATTAATCAATCTATATTTTTTACATTATATTATTACTTGATTATTAGAGAATATTTACATTATATTATTATACATTATATTATTATTGCCGTTTAGTGGCGGTTGAGAATATCCACTACCCCATATCTTCCCGTGGGTGTCGTAAGAGGCGACAGAGGGAGACAGGCAGGAGATGGGCAGCAGCATCGTCCTGATAACAACTGTGTTATAATAAAAAGCTGCGGTTGCCAACCCGCTCGCCAAGCGTGGCAACTATGGCAAATATCCCCCCATGAATAACGACGCAAAAAAACGGCCCCCAGTCTCCGGGGGCCCCGCTATTCCTGGATACGGTGGCAACCATGGTAACGGCGGGGCAGGGTGTGCTAAGAATCTCCGGTGGAGGTTCGATTGCCACCTAAGACGACTCGACCTGGCAACATTTAACGCACGCACCCTGAGGACCGACGAGAAGATACTGGAGCTGGAAGAAGAGGTAGATAAGTTGCGCTGGCATATTATTGGATTATCCGAGGTCCGAAGAGAGGGGGAGGATACGGCAATCCTCGAGTCCGGCAACTTGTTCTACCACCGGGAGGGCGACCATCTGTCCCAAGGAGGTGTCGGATTTATCGTCCACAAGTCTCTCGTCAACAACGTTGTAAAGATTGGGAGTGTGTCGACGAGGGTCGCGTACCTGATACTCAGAATCACCAATCGGTATTCGCTGAAGGACATACAGGTTTACGCACCAACCACGGCACATCCCGATGAGGAGGTGGAGGAAATGTATGAGGATATTTCCAGAGCCATGCATTCCTCCAAAATCCACTACACGGTGTTGATGGGAGACTTCAACGCAAAACTGGGCACAAGAGAAAGCGGTGAGCTGAAGGTGGGGAAATTTGGAGTAGGGCAACGGAACCGAAGGGGCCAGCAGCTGGCCGACTTTATGGAGAAAGAGGGACTCTTTATGATGAACTCTTTCTTCCAGAAGCGGCCCCACAGGAAGTAGACATGGTCGAGCCCCGACGGTTCGACGAAAAATGAGATTGACTTCATTATGACGACCAGACGCCAACTGTTCAGTGATGTCTCAGTGATCGCAAGGGTGAAAACTGGCAGCGATCACCGAATGGTTAGAGGCACACTGAACCTAAACGTTAAGTTGGAGAGGTCTCGTCTAATGAAGTCAACGCTCCGTCCCCCTCGAGCTCTACTCCAGAATCCCGAAAACCTTTCAGCTCGAGTTACACAACCGCTTTCAGGGCCTAGAGGATTGCAATGCAGTGACGATATGAATGACAAGCTCGTGGAAACTGTCCATGCGGTCGGAGCTAAGTTCTGCAAGACCCGCCGCAGAAGAACACAAAAACTCTCCGATCATACTCTTAATCTCATGGCTGTTAGACGGGAGATGAGGCTGCAATCGTCAACAGATTTGACAGCATACAGGCAACTGAACAGACAGATCGCCAAATGCATGCGGCGAGACTTACGTAACTTTAATACTGCTCGTATTAAAGAAGCGATCGAGCGGAACCAGGGCTCCAAAGTCTTTGCCAGAGATCTGTCTGCCAGTAAGAGACAACTGTCAAGGCTGAAGACTGAGTTTGGCAACATCGTTTCCGGGACACCTGAGATTCTGAGTGAGATTGAGAGGTTCTATGGGCATCTGTACACATCATTGTTGGAGCCACACGCAAGTGTGAGTAACGATCCAAGAGCAAGTCTTATCCGACACTATTCCGATGATATCCCGGACGTCAGTCTGAGCGAGATTAGAATGGCTCTCCACCACCTTAAAAACGGCAAGGCCCCGGGCGAGGATGGAATTACAGCGGAGCTTCTGAAAGCGGGTGGAACACCGGTACTTGAAGTCCTTTAGAAGCTCTTCAATTCCGTCCTCCATGGTGGCACTACTCCGGAGGCGTGGAGCAGAAGCGCGGTGGTCTTGTTCTTTAAGAAAGGCGACAACGCTCTCTTGAAGAACTACAGACCGATTTCCCTTCTGAGCCGCGTCTACGTGCTGTTTTCGAGAGTCATTACGAATCGTCTCGCACGCAGACTCGACGACTTCCAGCCTCCCGAACAAGCCGGTTCCCGAAAAGGCTTCAGTACCATAGACCACATACATACATTCGGCAAATTGTACAGAAGTCCGAAGAGTACAATCTGCCACTTTGCCTGGCGTATGTGGACTATGAGAAAGCCTTTGATTCCGTCGCAATTTGGGCGGTGTTACAGTCTCTTCAGCGGTGCCTAGTTGACTGTCGGTATATTGAAGTGCTGAAGTGTTTGTACAGTAGGGCTACGATGGCTATCCGAGTACGGAACCAGAGTACGAAACCTATCCAACTGCAGAGAGGTGTAAGACAGGGTGACGTTATATCCTCGAAACTCTTCACCGCTGCGTTGGAAGACGTTTTTAAGCTACTGGACTGAAAAGGATACGGTATTAACAACAATGGCGAGTACATCACTCACCTTCGATTTGCCGACGATATAGTCCTTATGGCAGAATCGCTGGAGGACCTTAGCACTATGCTCAATGACCTCAATGGTGTCTCCCAACAAGGATCATGTCTTAAGATGAACATGACACAAAGACCTATGCCGGTAGTTGTTGGGAGCACTATGCTCGTTGCGTATGAAAGTTGTTGACGAGTACGTTTACCTGGGACAAATAGTCCGACTAGGTAAGTCCAACTTCGACCGAGAGGTCAATCGACGGATTCAACTCGGCTGGGCAGCGTTCGGGAAATTACGACACATCTTCTCGTCAGGTATACCTCAATCTCTGAAAGCTAAAGTGTACAACCAGTGCGTGTTGCCAGTGATGACTTACGGATCTGAGACGTGGTCCTTCACCGCTGGCCGTATGAGGATGCTCAAGGTCGCTCAGCGAGCTATGGAGAGGGCTATGCTCGGAGTTTCACTGCGTGATAGACTCAGAAATGAGGATATTCGCAGTAAAACAAGAGTGACCGACATAGCCCAACGGATTAGTAAGCTGAAGTGGCGATGGGCCGGCCATATAGCTCGAAGAACCGATAACCGATGGGGAAGAAAGGTTCTCGAGTGGCAGCCTCGTACTGGTAGGCGTAGTGTAGGGCGACCCCCCACTAGATGAAGTGACGACCTGGTAAGACATGCAGGAAGTCGATGGATGCAGGTGGCTCAGGACCGTGCTTTGTGGCATTACTTGGGGGAGGCCTATGTTCAGCAGTGGACTTGTGAAGGGCTGTAATGATGATGATGATGATGATGATATTATTATTTTTAATATTTTATTTTAATTTTAATATTATAAAGTTGAAGAGTTTGTTTGTTTGGTTGAACACGCTAATCTCAGGAACGGAACAGAAACGGAAGGAAGGAAAAAATATTTTAATGTTGGATAGCTTATTTACTGAGGAAGGCTATAGCCCACGCTACGGCAATCGGTTCATCAATAAAAAGTGTTACCAAATCGGGCAGAATTTATTCCTTTTGAGAGTTTCCATTGCGTTCGCTGCGTAAACAGTTAAAGCTACGCAACAATCACGTATGACGGAATTGTTCCTCTTAAAAAGTTCTAAAATAAAACCCGCGAAAGCATGTCATATCTTTCAAGTATAATTCATTGTAACCTTTTTTATGGTAATCAAATTTGTTCCAAAATAATGCATTATTTGCGAAGGTGTTTTATTAAACATGGTATTAATCTTTATCCAAATGAAAACGTTTTTCATCACAAGTATTTAATTTTGTAATAATATGGATCCGTTGGAAAAATCTTTTTGGAAACCCTATGATCTAAATAAATTAAGTGAATATATTTCTGAAAATGAACTTATATTAGTGAATGATCTGCTTACGGCGTACGATTGTGTTTTGAATAGTGTTCGTTTTAAAGAAGGGAATAGTTTTGCAAGATGTCAGTTTAATAATATGGAATGAGTGCACCATGATTCATAGAGTCCTTAAATAGGACTCTTAGATATATTAGAAGCTCTAACAAGGTCATGAGTGGAATCACTGTCATGTTTGCTGATGGTTTTCGACAAACGTTATCGGTGATAGCTTTATAGAAACTAGAACTGACATTGTGAAATCTTGCTTAAAAATGTCCCCATTTTGGAAGTTCGTTTAACCCTAACTACTAACATGAGAGCACATTTGGCTGGAAGCAGTACAAATTTTCCGTCAAAGTTACTTTTTATAGAAGAAAGGAAAGTACCTAATTTTGGAAACACAATTGAAATTGATCACAATTTAGAAATAGCTGCCAGCATTGAAGACCTAATCTCCAAAGTTGACCCAATAAAAATAAAAATAAACACAAAACAAGGACAGCGATCTCACTTTAAAATGAGAGTTCTCATATTTCATTCTCATGATTTTAGTTATCAGTAAGCTGAAAATATAAATAATCAACCAGAATACTTAGATTTATTCATCCAAAAGTAATATTTTAGATTTGCAATATTTTCCTCGGATAAGTTCTAAAAATATAAAAGATAACATGAAACTCGCCATTCGAAAGACAAGATTTATATAACCAAGTAAAAGGAGATACGTGAAACAGTATCGAGAGATATGGACCTTGAAATAAATTCGACATAACTCGGCAATCGAATCGTATAATGTATTTTGTGTTATAAAAGTGTACTCGACGACTTTTCTCTAGAAGACAATCTTTGACGAAGTTTTTTTTATATATTATTATATTTATAAAAACAACTTAAACCAGTACATATTCTGTTATATATACTAGTGAATGCTGTGGCCCTTAGACATCTACATTTATCTACAATTAGGAATCAAAATGCAGATGCGTTGTCACCTCTGAGGACTAAGATGGAATGCCTCGTTTCCAGTAAAAAGGGTCTCCAGTTCTCTACAATCATCATACGAAATACAGCAGCGTTAAGCTGTTACTTTACGCTGGTAATCTGTGAGGGCGTGGTCCTTTCCCGGTCGAGCCGTTCCATTCTCGCTACAACCATAATACACATAGTTTGGAGCGTGGCTGCAGCAGAAGTTTATCATTCAGTCTTGTATTAAGAGCCATCTCCGTTTCTGGTTATATTGTAATTGTCCCTCTATAACATCATCCACATTTCATGGTAAATTATTAATTCTATTACACAACACTGAATGTCATATGGTGGATTCCTATTGGCTAAAATTTCATGATGCGTCAAAACGGTTTGAAAGAAGCCAGTGCTCACCATTATTTGTTTATGTAGAAGAGCGTGGTCACAGCATGTAGCCGTCGGGGCCTTATATGATGGGCGACTATCTCGTTACTCTAGTTGTAAGCGCAAGTACTGATAATAGTTTTGTGTTCAAATTACGAGTCAGGTCAAAGTTAGTTTACTGGGTTTTTCTGTAAAGAAATTCTCAATAGCTGCACGGAGAACTTGAAACGAAGCACTTTAAAAGTATGTAAAAGCCGTTGGTCAAGAGCCTGATCTCTCTTTGGTTGTCTCAGTGTAGAGAGGATAAAGAGTGCATCTATGTTTGCGCACATATTAGTGCACTGACACATTGTCCTGCGCAGGTGATTGGTCTCGATTGAAACTGCCCGCTGGGTCCGGCGTCCGGTCTGCAGGACATCATTATTATTATACGACTAACAGCGGATCATCCCCATATTTGTGATCGATCAGAGAGTAGGCAAGACGCCGGCACCGATAAAATTTCTAAATTGTCTTCTGTAATATCGAAATAAATTTTTGTTATTTTGTAAAATTTTTGTCTGTCGGTCTGTTTTGAACCATGTCACCGGTTGCGATGAAACTTCGCTAACAGATAGAGAGCGAGGCCAGCAGTCACCTAGGCAATATCTTACCAAAAATTTAAGTATTTTTGTGTAATCGAATAATTAATAAAATAATTTAAAAAAATGTAAATGACGCCACATTAACAGATTTCATCCAAGCGAAGCCGGGGCGCAACGCTAGTAAAATAATATAATATATTATAGTAATCAAACAGTTTACAAAGCATCCACAAAATTCCGGTTTCTTTTTTTATTAAAATAAAACTTTTTTAAAGGTTTATTATATATTTACTCAACTGAGTAAATATAGAATGATTCAACGTCAGTATACTTTATATTTTAAGCCTTAGAAAAACGACGCACCGGTTTGCTTCCATGATATATGACGTGTGAGGGGAAGCTTGCTATCTGGAACACGTAGCGCGACTTTTTGTTCTGATTTCAAGTTTTTACAGTAAGTCGTTGTTGGGTTTTTGTCTCCTACATTTTAGGGTTGAATGACAAATTCTTTTTATACAATGGTGATGATAAACGAGCACACAGTCCACCTAATGGTAAGTGGATGATGTGTCCCTTAGACATCTACATTTATCTTAGATTAGCAATCAAAATGCAGATGCGTTGTCACATTTGAGGGCTTAGATGAAATACTTCGATTCCAATGAGAAGGGTCTCCTGTTCTCTACACTCACTATACATAGCAGCAAAGTTATTGCTTTGTGCCATTCCTGATAGAACCATAATATACCTGCAACACGACTCTAACAAGTGTAAGATAATGTTAAGTGGGATTTGTATATCGATGTGTA
Source organism: Parnassius apollo (assembly GCA_907164705.1). NCBI lineage: Eukaryota > Metazoa > Arthropoda > Insecta > Lepidoptera > Papilionidae > Parnassius > Parnassius apollo. Next base: position 1,415,557 of record CAJQZP010000533.1, read on the forward strand.
ATACTTAATGTCATCACAATGCCGTGTAGCAGTAAGCCAGCGTTTAAAATTGCCGCCGGGAGATCAAAGCCGAGTTACTCGTGTATTGTGCGAGCGCTAAACTTCTGAGCCGTCATGGCTCTTGAATACATAAATCAGCAAATTAACAATTTCATTAATGCAGGTGTGGATTGAACCCGGGTCACTCGCGTACCGTAAATTTTACTAGACATCGCTTAGAATTTGATCTACCTAGGCTTTGTTAGATATATCCAAATTAATGTTCTTGAGGAGGAAACTGAGGATTACGTGTTTCAGCATAAATTTTCCAAGAGCGGTTTTCAATTTCAAATACAAATATTTATACAGTGAAGCAAACACAGCATTTTGAAGTCGATGATATCTCAATGGTTTTGAGGACCCCTGACGAAGGCCTGCCGTTTGTTTGCTGTAATATATTCAAAGACAAACGTCTCAATTTCCCCCGCAGTAAGGGTGTGAGCAAGCAGGGGTAAGCCATTGTTACTCCTCATGTTTGCCGAAGGATATGAAGGAATCCTTTACATTATTGTACTAGATTGAACTTAAATGTTCTATCATTGTTCATAAATATTTGTTTTTCAATCTTCATTTCTTAAATTACGGAAATATTATATACGGAAGAAAATACAGAATAACAAACGATAACAGACATAATCGTTTAAACAACTGCTTTGGAATCACTATTTAACACCACAAGACTAGTTGGTCTCTTAACTTATGTAACTGCTTCCAATATTTTAAAACCGAAAAGAAAAAAAATTCTTCTCTATCTCTCTTTTTAAACTTAAGTTAACAAAAAATTTACACTCCACCGGATAGTAAGTGCTACTGTCAATGGACATCAGCAATGAACTTTAAACAAAGAACGCTACGGGTGCGTTGTCACCAGTGAGGACTATATGATGGGATAGGACGATATGAAATGCCTCACAGCTAAGTAAATACACAAAAAAACTCAGTTATTGAGTTTGCCTGTCAAGAAATTATCAGGATCCGCCCGGCGTCATGAAGTTGGCGGTGTCTCACTCCGTGCCTCGGAAAGCACGTAAAGCCGTTGGTCCTGCCCATTATCTTTTTCCGGTCATGTCCGTTTACCGTCCCATCAGACTATGAGAGTAAGTGAATAGATAGACCACCTGTGCATGCACATACACTTGGGCAATATAATCTTCTCTTGCGCCAATGGCTATTCTTCGTTGAGGCTGGCCACCATAACCGAAATTCGGTTTGGAGAATGTTTTCGTTATTATTATATCTTCTTGAAATAATACTAGTTTTTACGGAACTTATCGCGTATATTTAACTTTTTAAATACCCGACGTTTTGAACGCTTTAGAGCACCCATGGTCACGGGCGGGACTGAGATGTTCAACGTCCAGATGTCATAGTTAACCGCGGTTACCGTAGATTCAAATTTAACTTTTATTATGGTATCTTGAAGTCAAATATACGAAAAGTTAAATATACACGATAAATTCCGTAAAAACTAGTATTATTTCAATGTGTAGTGTTCGCGTAAATATAAGAAATCATTATTATATCTTCTGTTTGACCTGGAGGAGGATTAAAAGAGACTAAAGCACATTTTGTCATTTCGTCCGCCTACTTTTTGAAAGCTGTTTGCGCATAAAAAGCTTAAACACATAAATAAATAAATACTGTGATCGCTAAACTGTCTGCCTAGCTAGTGTCGTTTAATTTGCACTAATAACACATACAAATGGTTTGCATCCAATGTCATTATATAATCTCCTCACGTGCACAGTGCAGTCAGCAGTAATTCTTTAAATTTAATCTTCTGTATAAGACCACAAGAAATTTTTAAACATAGTGTCCCCGGGGTTCTTACTATTTTTGAGGTGTGATTTTTAATGTTTTTTTAAATATGCTAACTAGTTTATATAAAAATATATCATTGGCTAAAGGCGTAAAGTCTGTTGAGTACGGTGGATGACGGATAGCTTCTAACCCCAGCTCTTGTAACTTGGAGACCATCTGTTCGGCAGTGTGAGTTTGCGAGTTGTTGTGTAGAAGCAGCAGGGACAAGCGATTAACCAAAGCTGGTTGGAGATGTCAGAGCTTCTCCTTCATTGTGTTCAGATCTTCACAGTACACATCTGCAGTTATGCTCATCCCGTTTGGTAAGAAGCTGTGATGAATCACACCGGCGCTAGACCGCCAGTGACCGTCATTTTTCTAGAGGTAAGTTTTCGTTTAGGGCATTGTGTAGGTGATGAACAAGGATCCAACTAATTTGATTGTCAAATAGAATCCATTTTTGTCGTAGGTAACAATAAAAGCAGGTAAAAACAGATCAAAGTTCCTTCGTTAGTGTGCCTGTTGAGCAATTCAAGGCACGTCTCGACGCGTACTTCGCGCTGGCGATCAATGAGTTCGTGGGGCACCCATTTCTCAAGCGTTTTTGGCTGCTAATTCGAAGCAAATGGAATAATATTGTTTTGATACTAACGTCAAAAGTTGCTGATAATGCAGCCGTAGATTGAGTATCATCAGCTTCGACAATCGCCTTTAATTCACATTGTTGACCTAAGTTTTCGGACTATCACAGGATTTATTTTTCAGGTTAAAATTTGCAGAACGTAAGTGAGGAAACAAATAACAGGTAGTATGTTTGTTTGTAGTATTCGCTCCGTAAATGTCGTTGATGTTGCGTGCCGCTTGTGCCGCGTTGTTGCGACGATGGTACTCATATTCCATAATTACTCGATTTTTTAAACATTATGACGAAAAAGATTTAAATGCGATGAAAACATATCGCTAATTAGTAAAGAAATCACTAATTTTAAAAACCAAATACCGTGTTTAAAAGATAAAATTAATTTAAAATTAGAATTCTTAGCCAAACAAAAATTATTTTGACTTGAAATGGCCAGCACTGCAGAATGTCAATTTCATTGGTTATGAGGGCGACATTAAAAGGTTTTAGAACTGTCCATTTGTAAACGATATAATAAAAAAATAAGTTTAAATTTTGAAAATGGATTTCTTTGCCATTATTATTGTTTATGTATTTTATTAATTTGTAACTGCTTTACGATTTAGCAGTAAATTGAAAATTGTCTGTGTCACGTCAGCATGAAATTAACGCGAGAAAATTTTGGTACAATGGTTTTTTATGACTTTCGATGTCATTTAAGTCAACAAGACAGTTATGGTAGACGTCGATTCGCCTTTCACGATGAAGCTTCTTCTTGTGCCACTGTTTACAACTGCTTTAATGATTTCAAACGTGGTCGCACTAATCTTACCGATGATCTGCGTGAGGGACGGCCTTCTACGGTGACGACTGAAGATAACATCAGTTTTGTGCGGTGTATGATAGAGACTGACAAGAGAGTGACTTATCAGCAGATTCGGACAAGCTAAGGCATCGGTATGAGTCAAGTGCACAAAATCATCCATGAATATTTAGCGGTCAGGAAGCTTTGTGCCCGGTGGATACCTCATAATTTGATTTGTAAAATGTCGTAAATGTCGTAAAATGGTCCAAAGATTTAACGGAGGTGAATTAAATGCTGTGTTCGACATACTTACGGTTGACGAAAGCTGTATTTATTGTTGTGACCCCGAAGAGACAATCTGCTGTCTGGGTGTTTCCTTCGGAGGAGTTGCCAACTAAAGTGAAGAGAGGTCGAAGCGTGGGAAAAAAGATGGTGGCCTCGTTCTTCGGAAGGACAGGTCATTAGGATCGAAAAACCGTTACTGCAGAATGGTACACTAACAATGGTTTGTCACTTATGTTGGAAAAAGTTCGGGAGACACGACCTCACAGTAGGATCCTCCTTCACCACGGCAACGCCTTGTCGCACACCGCCAAGCAAACAATCGACTATGTGGAATTAATGGGCACTCGCCCTATAACCCACCTCGGACCTTGCGTTTTTTATTTATTTCTAAAAATAAAATAAATATTTAAGACGCTGAGGAAGCAGATGCTGCGTTTCAAAATGCAGTCGAGGAGACCCCTAAGGACGAGTGGGAAAAGTGCTTTTCTCAGTGGGTCCATAGTATGCAGCGATGTATGATGTAAATGGACATTATTTTGAAAAGATATAATAAAAATATTAACTTGCTAGTTTGTTCAGTTTAGTTTTTGATTTTCTAAGAACTTTCAGTGTCACCCTCGTTTAATAAATATATAAAACATATATATACATATATATACATACATATATATATATATATATATATATATATATATATATATGTATGTATATATATGTATATATACATATATATATATATATATATATATATGTTTTATATATTTTTATTCCTCGGTTTTAGCGTTTTATTGTCCACTTCCGAAAGCCATTTTGAAAATGCTTTTGTACCATAGATCAAATACATATAATTCAGCAATCTGTCACCATATCTATTAATGTCGTTGTATTTTAAATGCGTATGTGGACTTTAAAAGTAAGTTTGTTAAATATGTATATATATATATATATATACATATTTAAGAAACTCCAGATAAAAGAAAGAAACAAATAATTCATCTTTTCTTCTTGTTTTAAATTTAAAATATTTGCTTATTTAGTGACTTTAATCATATTATTATTATAATTTAAAAAATATAATCTTGTGTTAAAAACTTATCTTTACGAAGTCCATTCATCGAAAAAGGTTTTCATTGCTCATTTCTGCTCCAAGAATCTTGAATCGTTGAAACCCGATCTCGTAACTAATTTCCATTAAATTGTATATTGATTTTGTAGAAATTTTCTAAAATAATGCCGTTATACTTTACCGTTGGGTATTACCGTTATGTAATAGTTTTAGGCACGTGTTCCTAAATAAAATAAAATTTCACTGATTTATTTCAAGCATAGCGCACTTATTAGATTGAAGATTTCATTAAATCGACGTATATGTACAGCATAGTACACATTGTATAGCTGAATAATCGCGGGCAACAAACAAAGGTAAGTAAACTTTTAATATGTTTTTCTACGCTGAGAGCTGTCATCATCACAAACATCTACGACTTCATAACCACCTGGTGTGATAGTAGTCAAACACAGGCTTATGCAATCTTTACTTTTAAAGGAATAAAACATTATAAATAAATGATAAATAAAAGTTTTCACTAATCTACAATAATTTAATTTTTTTATAGAGCTACGGTAACAAACGAGAATACACCACCACACCACCTGATGGTACGTGAATGCTGTGGCCTACAGACATCTACCTATCCTCGGTTAAGAATCAAAATGCAGATACATTGTCACCCCTGAGGACTAAGACGGCGGTTCTCTACACTCATAATACGAAACACATCAGCATTGAGCTGTAAAGTATTCTGTGAAAGGGTGCTCCTTCCCGGTTGGCTGACCAATTCGTGCTACAACTACGATATAGCTGCAGCATAGCTCTACCACGTTAATTAATACTATATTTGCATTCTAATGTAGATTAAAATTTTATTTATTGTCTATAAGTATTAATATTAAACAATTTTTACAATAGCAATTTAAAGTATTTTTATCACCTTAAATTTCATAGATTATTATAGACAGAGAATTTATCGATAAAATACATAATAAAATTTGAATATCAATTATAAATATTCCCCACATATACAAATGTTACTAATGTTCATATTGAACAGGGCTCTCAAATTGGGGAATACATTTAAATATTTACGCCGATTAATTTGGCAGATACCAGGCGTTATAACTGCAGTAACAGTCGGAATCCCGTTGTTAACGACAGACGAGGCGTGTAATCGTCATTCCCGCGGGATGACGTCGATATTATCTGCGCGACAATCGCGATGCATCTGTATGCATGTTGAACATTTTATCGTGACCAATTTATTATTAATTAAAATTTATACGTGGTAGAACAACGTTGCAGCTATATTATGGTTGTAGCACGAATGGGTCGGCTCGACCTGGGAAGGACTACGCTCTCAAAGAATACCAGCGTAAAATAGCAACTCAGTGGTGTTGAGTTTCGTATGGTGTGTGTAGAGAACCGGAGACCCTTTTTTCTGTATACGAGACATTCCGTCTTAGTCCTTAGGGGTGACATCGCATCTGCATTTTGATTCTTAGTCGAGGATAGACGTAGATGCCTATGGGTTACAGCATCCACTTACTATCAGGTGGGCTGTGTGCTTGTTTGTATGATAATGAAATAATTTATGTTGTAATATAAATAATAGAGTTTTCTTGGTCGATTTATTTTCTGCCAAAAAAGCTAAGCGGTTTGACAGATTGTACTCGTGAAACTGTAGCAGATTTAAAATCTATTATAGGAAATAAAAAGGCTTGGGAGACAACTCCAGGTATCTGGTTAAGCGATGCGATGCGGGTAGACTATAGGTGGGCGGACGATTAGTGGATGAGTATGAAGGAGAGAAGATTTTCCTTAAATGCCATGGTTGGCAAGTGGAAGTCTCGTGCCTTTGACGCTGTTCCCTGTCCCCAGCCTGGGTATTTAACTTCTCGCATAAACGAAATGTTTACATCGCCACCTTTCGGAAGACATGACATGATTTCTTTTTCATTTTCCATAGCCCTTTTTTTCGAAACCCATGTCGGCGAAATATGGGGATGGTTGCTCTTAATCTGTTATCACATGACAAACGTAGACGTATAATCTGTCTGTTATATCGAAATGCCGTGTAGTGGCGGTTAAGAATATCCACTACCCCCTATCTTCCCGTGGGTGTCGTAAAAGGCGACAGAGGGAGACAGGCAGGAGATGGGCAGCAGCATCTTCCTGATAACAGTAACTGTACGACAAAAAAAAAAACTGCGGTTGGCAACTATGGCAATATACCCCCCATGAACAATTACACAAATAGACGGCCCCCAGTCCCCGGTGGCCCCGCTATTCCTGGCTACGGTGGCGACCATGGTAACGGCGGGGCAGCGGGTGCTAAGAATCCCCGGTGGAGGTTCGGTTGCCACCTAAGACTACTCGACCTGGCAACATTTAACGCACGCACCCTGAGGACTGAGGAGAAGATCCTGGAGCTGGAAGAAGAGATAGACAAGTTGCGCTGGAATATTATAGGATTATCCGAGGTCCGAAGAGAGGGGGGAAGACACGGTGATTCTCGAATCCGGCAACTTGTTCTATCACCGGGAGGGTGACCATCTGTCCCAAGGAGGTGTCGGATTTACCGTCCACAAGTCTCTCGTCAACAACGTTGTAAAGATTGAGAGTGTGTCGACGAGGGTCGCGTACCTGATACTCAGAATCATCAAACGGTATTCGCTGAAGGTCAGGTACAGGTTTACGCACCTACCTCAGCACATCCCGATGAGGAGGTGGAGGAAATGTATGAGGATATTTCCAAACCCATGCATTCCTCCAAAACCTACTACACGGTGTTGATGGGAGATTACAACGCAAAACTAGGCACAAGAGAAAACGGTGAGCTGAAGTGAGGGAAATTTGGAGTAGGGCAACGGAACCGAAGGGGCCAGCAGCTGGCCGACTTTATGGAGAAAGAGGGACTCTATATGATGAACTCTTTCTTCCAAAAGCAGCCTCACAGGAAGTGGACCTGGTCGAGCCCCGACGGTTCGACAAAAAATGAGATTGAATTCATTATGACGACCAGACGCCAACTGTTCATTGATGTCTCAGTGATCGCAAGGGTGAAAACTGGCAGCGATCACCGAATGGTTAGAGGCACACTGAACCTAAACGTTAAGTTGGAGAGGTCTCGTCTAATGAAGTCAACGCTCCGTCCCCTCGTGCTCTAATCCAGAATCCTGAAAACTTTCAGCTCGAGTTACGTAACCGCTGTCAGTGCCTACAAGATTGCAATGCAGTTTACGATATGAATGACAAGCTCGTGGAAACTGTCTATGCGGTCGGAACTAAGTTCTGCAAGACCCGCCGCAGAAGAACACAAAAACTCTCCGATCACACTCTTAATCTCATGGCTGTTAGACGGGAGATTAGGCTGCAATCGTCAACAGATTTGACAGCATACAGGCAACTGAACAGACAGATCTTCAAATGCATGCGGCGAGACTTACGCAACTTTAATACTGCTCATATTAAAGAAGCGATCGAGCGCAACCAGGGCTCCAAAGTCTTTGCCAGAGATCTGTCTGCCAGTAAGAGCCAACTGTCAAAGCTGAAGACTGAGTGTGGCAGCATCGTTTCCGGGACTCCTGAGATTTTGAGTGAGATTTAGAGGTTCTATGGGCAGCTGTACACATCATCGTTGGAGCCACACGCAAGTGTGAGTAACCATCCAATAACAAGTCTTATCCGACACTATTCCGATGATATCCTACGGACGTCAGTCTAAGCGAGAGTAGAATGGCTCTTCAGCACCTTAAAAACGACAGGGCCCCAGGCGAGGATGGAATTACAGCGGAGCTTCTGAAAGCGGGTGGAACACCGGTACTTGAAGTCCTTCAGAAGCTCTTCAATTCCGTCCTCCATGGTGGCACTACTCCAGAGGCGTGGAGCAGAAGTGCGGTGGTCTTGTTCTTTAAGAAAGGCGACAACGATCTCTTGAAGAACTACAGACCGATTTCCCTTCTAAACCGCGTCTACGTGGTTTTCGAGAGTCATTACGAATCGTCTCGCACGCAGACTCGACGACTTCCAGCCTCCCGAACAAGCCGGTTTCCGAAAAGGCTTCATAGTAGACCACATACATACCCTGCGGCAGATTGTACAGAAGACCGAAGAGTACAATCTGCCACTTTGCCTGGCGTATGTGGACTATGAGAAAGCCTTTGATTCCGTCGAAATTTGGGCGGTGCTACAGTCCCTTCAGCGGTGCCAAGTTGACTGTCGGTATATCGAAGTGCTGAAGTGTTTATACAGTAGGGCTACGATGGCTATCCGAGTACAGAACCAGAGCTCTAAACCTATCCAACTGCAGAAAGGTGTAAGACAGGGTGACGTTATATCCCCGAAACTCTTCACCGCTACATTGGAAGACGTTTTCAAGCTACTGGACTGGAAAGAGTACGGTATTAACATCAATGGCGAGTACATCACTCATCTTCGATTTGCCGACGATATAGTCCTTATGGCAGAATCGCTGGAGGACTTAAGCACTATGCTCAATGACCTCAATAGTGCCTCCCAACGGATAGGTCTTAAGATGAACGTGGACAAAACAAAGATTATGTTTAATGTCCATGTCACACCTATGCCGGTATTTGTTGGGAGCACTATGCACGAAGTCGTTGACGAGTACGTTTACCTGGGACAAATAGTCCGACTAGGTAAGTCCAACTTCGACCGAGGGGTCAATCAACGGATTCAACTCGGCTGGGCAGCGTTCGGGAAATTACGACATATCTTCTCGTCAGGTACACCTCAATCTCTAAAAACTAGATTGTACAACCAGTGCGTGTTGCCAGTGATGACTTACGGATCTGAGACGTGGTCCGTCACTGCTGGCCGTATGAGGACGCTCAAGGTCGCTCAGCGAGCTATGGAGAGGGCTATGCTCGGAGTTTCTCTGCGTGATAGACTCAGAAATGAGGATATCCGCAGTAAAACCAGAGTGACCGACATAGCCCAACGGATTAGTAAGCTGAAGTGGCAATGGGCCGGCCATATAGCTCGAAGAACCGATAACCAATGGGGAAGAAAGGTTCTCGAGTGGCAGCCTCGTACTGGTAGGCGTAGTGTAGGGCGACCCCCCACTAGATGGAGTGACGACCTGGTAAGATATGCAGGAAGTCGATGGATGCAGGTGGCTCAGGACCGTGCTTTGTGGCATTACTTGGGGGAGGCCTATGTTCAGCAGTGGACTTGTGAAGGGCTGTAATGATGATGATGATGATATCGAAATAACTACCTTATAAGAATCAAGCTAAAGCGATTATTTACCATTAAGACAGGAACAAATTATTTGAAAAACTTTGTCTATCTGTCTGTTCAGTTGATTTACGAAAATTGAACCTACTATAATGAACTTCTAGAGCAGATAGTCAATATTATTAGGAGTGATATAGCCTAGTTACTAGGCTTTTTGGATGAAATATACTAGGTCCTAGTATATAATGATTTCTTATATTTACGCGAACACTACAGATTGAAATAATACTAGTTTTTACGGAATTTATCGCGTATATTTAACTTTTTAATTACCCGACGTTTCGAGAGCTTTACAGCACCCATGGTCACGGGAAGGACTGAGATGTTCAACGTCCAGCTGTCATAGTTAACCGCGGTTACCACAGATTAAAATTTAACTTTTGTTCCGATCTACACAGTATGAAGTATCTTTTTGACAAAATTTAAAACTTTTTCTTATAGAATAAGGGTGACATACAAGCATACAGTCCACCTGATGGTAAGTGAATTCTGTGCCCCATAGATAACTACATTTATCTTCAATTAAGAATCAAAATGCAGACGCGTTGTCAGCCCTGAAGACTGAAATGGAATGCCTCGTTTCCAGTAAAAATTGTCTCCGGTTCTTTACACTCAGCATATGAAATACAGCAGTATTAAGCTGCTATTTTGTGCTATCATTCTGTAAGAGCATGATCCTACCCTATTCGAGCTGACCCATTCGTGCTATAACCACAATATATCTGCAGCATGGCTCTTCCACGTAAAAAAAGGATTGATTTGCTTGTATCTTAAAAAACACCAAAATTATTGACAGAAGACCCAGGCGAAGCCGGAGTGGATCGCTAGATAGTCAATTAGTAAATAAAACAATATATTTTTAGACTTTATGTAGTAATAAAGTCAAAATGACACGATAGTCGTATATTAGATCTGTGACAGGATACGTTAAAGTTATTTCACCCCTAATAATCCTACGGAAATTTGTTACTAAGATAGTAACCCTTCCTATCAATAAATTGCTTCCTTATCGCTTGCATATTATTATAGGATTGCCTATTTTAGCGTTCTCCCTTCGAAACGTCCCTGGCGGTGTGGTTGGTTGCATTGGACTTTGTTCAAATGTTTGCCAAACATTACAAGTCCAACACGCGCTTACGACCCTTTAGTGAATTATTGAGATACATCTCGGTTGTTTTCACGCCAGATGTTATTTAGATGTTCTCCCTTAAGCATATTACTTCGACCCAAGTAATTTGTCATAGCGCGATGATGGTTCTAATTTAGTACGGGATGTGGATTCTGGAGCGCGTGACAATACATTTATGTAAATATTAGATACATAAATAGAACGTCGTTATGAAATAAACAAATATAACATGAAACAAATATGTACAATGTATTTGTAATAAAGTAAATTATTATAACAATTGAAATTTATAAAAAAATATTTATCAAAAACTATTTTGTTTAGTGTTCAAATAGGAAAAGAAACTTTTTACTCTCTATGGACTCAAAATTTTAAAATGCAGCTATTTTACGATAATACTATAACTAGAATGGTATTCCATCCATGCACTACAGCTTCTAAAAGTCTAAAATAGTCATGTCTCATGAGATTTGCCACAGTGGCCATAGTTGCCACGCTTGGCAGTCTTTTTATTACTCAGTTACCATCTATCGCCTCTTACGTCACCCACGGGACGAAATGGGGATTAAATGTTGTTGTTTACGTATTGTTACGAGCTTGAGGTTTGTGACAATAAAAACAGCCGATTGAATTACCAAAATTTACACTTTAATAATACTATAATAATAATAAATAAATAAATACACCAACTAAAATTTAAAACACTAATAATTAATCACACTGATTCACTTTATTTCGCTCCTAAGCTTCGCTTGTCTCGCCAAATTCAATACTTCCCCGATCGCGTATTGCAGAGCCTTTAAATACACCTTTTTCACCGAAACATCCAGAATATTCAAGTAAATACGCGCGCCAACCGACCAGGCGCAGAAAGTTCGAGTGTGGGGCTTCCAGAAAGCTTAATTTTTCTGTTCGATACTAGATGGCGCTCTTGGTCGAAAATCAAGATTGACATTTTCTAGGAAGCCCTCCTCGCTCTTGTCCCCGACACTAGATGGCGCTAGTGCTGGGTACATGACGTCAACTTAGGCGCGCAACAGGATTAATACTGCTTATTTAATATTTTTTTCAAATTCTAACAAATGTCACGTGTTTGTGGCGTAAGAAAGCGTATCCAGCCTCCCGATTACATCGCGTGGATGTCGTTAAAGGCTGCTATATGAAATGACTACTCGCTTCCGAAAGACATTATTTACGTGATATGCGGATCCTATTAAAAGAGCCTAGCAAAAATGCTACAATTAGCGGGTTGGTTTGTGTAGTTATCGAGAAGATTTTGTATTCTGTGAGAACATGGTACTTACCCGGTTCAGCCGACCCAATTGTGGGACAACAATGATATAGCTGCAGCAAGACTCTACTAGGACTATAATATAGCCTATTTTTCTTTACTAGGCTGTGGCAGAATAGCAGGAGTGATGGGTTTCCTGTTACAACTGAGTCACAGACCGTTTTGTCACAGTAATTATTAAGTTTGCTATTTGAATATTAATATTATATTTTTGTGGTTAACAAATACTTTTTAATTATCATTTATTATTTTAAATTTATAACTTAAAGCAATTGTATTTATTGATGGAACGGCAAGCTCCGATTTAAAAAGCGCGAGTAGCGTCGTAGTGCAAAATTTATTTATAATAAAATCACCTTCTATTCTTTCAGTTCAAAACTCGATAATAAATTGCCGGCGTCTGTCCGCGTAAAGGAGAATCGGGCTCACATGAATTAAATTCTGATAAAAGAAATTTCTCTAGAGATCTAACCGCACAAAACAAATGATCATAAGCGCCACCCTTTGTGGCATCGAGCAAGGAAACGTTTGCTAAATCGGATCTCCCACTATCCGCCGAGTCCGGATTTGCCATTTTACTATGACATTTGTTATTTGCAACTTTTACAGCTCTATCTGTCACTGTCGGTTGCTTGATTTTCTGAAATATTTCTGCGATAAAATAATCGATATGTTTAATTTTAACGACAGCCTTTAAATAGAATAAATGTTCTAAATTATTGTTATTTTTCATTCCATTAAGAAACAAAATGCAGATTATTCGTCACCCCCGAGAGCTAAGATAGAATGCCTCGTTTTCAGTAAAAAGTCTCCGTATGAAACACAGCAGCATTGAGCTGCTACTTCACGATGGTACTCTGTAAGAGCGTGGTCCGTCCACAGTTGAGCCGACCCATTCGTGCTACAACCATAATATAGCACAATGTCTCTACCACGTAAAAAGGGTATACACAGTGCTTTTCACTTTTTACTAAGTAATAAATATATGATGATGACAGATTAGTTGTTAACGTACCTACTGAGTCACAGGTTTTTGGTTAAACCGTAAGCAATATTTAAGCAAAAACATAAACGCATTTTTACCAGGTTTATGCTGCGTATGGTGCAGGTACGTAAAAAGGGTATATACACAAAGCTAATTCATATATGTGGCGGTGTTCTCCCTTTTATGTTACTTACTTTTATGTAAATTTTCGATCATCTAAGATTTCTTGTACAATGTGGAGCCACACTGCAGCTATATTATAGTTCTAGCACCAATAGGTCGGCTCGATCGGGATAGAACCACCCTCTTACAGAACACCAGCGTAAAATAACAGTTTAATGCTTCTGTTTACTGTGGTGAGTGTAGCGAACTGGACACTATTTTTATTGGAAATATATTGGCAAGTCATCTGCGTTTTGATTTTTAATCTAGGATAGATATCGTTGTTTACGGGCAGTATATTGTACTCAATATTGTATATTAATAAGGAATGCAATAAGGAATAAATAAATAATATCAGGTGAACTGATTGCTCGTTGGTAACTTTTAAAGTGAATCTGAAGATGTACCGTTTTGTTACTATTGGCACGTAGCACAAACAGAAAGTGAGTGAAAATTATTCAATTACTACTCTTCTACAACAAATACAAACTCTGAAGCAACGCTAAAAAGTCAATTACTAAAATAAATTTTCTAATTCGTTACATTAATCCTCGCAGATCAAAGACGTAAGAAAATTGTTCTGTCCGGGGAAAAAAGAAGCAATTTATATAGCGCACGGCGCCTCCGGATATAAAGAAACATAAACAGGGTGGTATAAATGAAATAGGGGAGCCGTATCTCTTCACACAGCTCAATGAGTGGGAACAAAGTGAGGCGCGTGGTCGGTGCGATATGCGTACTCGACTGGACACCGCTAATACTGAATATCCCTTTTATTTTGTAGCCTTCATTAATTATTTTTCCTTTTAGCGCGGCACAATATTTTTTGAATCTCTATTTATATAATTTACTTAATGCTTTCTACATAGCCCAACGGATTTGTAAGCTGAAGTGGCAATAGACTGGCCACATATAGCTCGAAGAACTGACAACCGATGGGGAGAAAGGTTCTCGAGTGACAGTCTCTTACCGTTAAGCGAAGTGTAGGGCGACCTCCCACTAGATGGAGTTACGACTTGGTAAGTAATGCAGGAAGTTGATACATGCTTTTTTCATTATTGAAAGGGTTTTTAAGTAACTAAATAATAACTGTTTTGTGATATCCCAATGCCTGTTGGTGCATACATGCCTTCTTCATACTTTATTTATTTATTTATTTGACAGACATGCAGGCTTTGGTATCATGTTTTCCTTCACTGTCGAACACGTGGTAAATCAGCACTAAAAATAGCAATTAACATATTGTTGGTGCCGCCGAGAATCGAACGCAGTTTGCGCTCGTTTTGTGAACTACGAGCTTTTTTACTACTTTGCTAACACGGCTTCTTAAATCTTTATTAGATTTTTTGACGTTTTGAGATGATTTTCGGAATATATAAAGTCTAAAATATTCCGCAAATCATCTCAAAACAAAAACCATTACGGCCTATAAAAGTCCACTACTGAACATACGACTCTCCCACATATTGCCTCATAGGGAGGACTTGCCATAGTTGCCACGCTTGGCAGGCGGGTTGGCATTTGAAGGTATTTTTATTTTGAGTTGATATGTGGAAGATGCTGTTTTAATCCTGGAAGGTGGTGACTGTTTTAGTTTTCCTTTGTCGCCCCCTACGACACGCGGAGGTATGGAATAGTAGACATTCTAACACCACCACTAAAAGGTTAACACGCCATATTTGTTCTATAACTTAAGCAAATATAGCTTATTTATAAATATAAGATTTATAACTAAGCACTTGAAAACTATTCAGAGGGACTACAAACGATTTTATTAACATAATGATTCATATTCAACATGCATTTAAATGGTCTTAATTAGATAAAGGAAACGCGTTCAGTACCGTTAATTAAAACAGCGGTGTTCAAAAGGCTCGACATACTCAGTGAAAGTACGGAGCCAATTTGTCTAAGATTTTAACCCTGGCTAAGGCTAACTCAAGCAAACAACTTTAGATTTTGTATTTGATAGGGATTTTAATATAATTGTAAGGAAACGGTGACAACGCACCTGTATTTTAATTCTTAATATTAATGATAGGAGTTGTTGAGGAGGGCAGTACCATTAGGTTTACAGTGTGCACATTTTTTCAGTTCTATAAACTGGGGGTAAATCTAAATTTCATTGACTTTATATATTTCATACTACGTGGTTCGGCGTGGCGCATGCTGCAACCATGTTATGGTTGTAGCAGTAATTGGCCCGGCTCGACCGAGGAAGGACCACGCTCTTACAGAATATCAGCGTGAATTAACGATTCACTGTTGCTGTGTTTCATACAGTGAGTGTAGAGAACCGGAGGCCCTTTTTACTGAAAATGAGACATTCATCCTCATGGATGACAACGCATCTGCATTTTGATTCTTAATCAAGAATAGATGTAGATGGCCACAGTATCCTCTTACAATCAGATTCCAATCAGATTTATATAAATAATGTAACCAACACAAGCGTGTTATTTATATGTATTTTTATAGAACCCATATATACCACACTTTTGTAAAAGCGCACAACGGAGTATTGAATATGGGTGATTAATAAAAGTTAGAACAGTTAAAGTTACAGCCTAAAGACATCCAAATCCTAGGCACAGGCCTCCGCTCATTTCTGAAAGGTTTTTGGGGCATATAATAATCTACAAGATGGAGTGAATAGTAATCTACAAGCAATTAAATGCGTGAAGTTCTTATTAAATATGTGATGTGTCGCCAACAGTTTTGTTACATGAAATTGGCTGGCTACTATATACATCGTGTTATTAAAAGACCGAAATACGAACTTGTGCGTGCGCAGTAAATTCAGTTAAAGTGATGCATTACCCCGCATTTTGAATTCAAAATATAAAAAGGACAGAATGTTTGAGCCGCAAATTTAGCCGGTTATTGCAAAATATTACCCTGTATGTGTATCACATCTGTTATTTTACCAAATTCGATAAGCACTCGCCTTTTGTCAGTGTAGGAATCGATCACACTCGTAAACATTAAAGATTTGGTTTTTTTTTTGTTATAAAATGTTTATAGCTGTTACATAGATATTTTTTTCTTTCAGAGTAAGGGTAACAAATGAGCAAATACCAACCTGATGGCTAAATAGTTTCTGTAGTTTCTGGACACCTACATATATCCTCAAAAATGTAGTTGCGTTGTCACGCCTAATAACTATGGAACACCTCGTTTTCGTTTAGAAGTAACCGGTTCTCGTAGTTTTGCATACGAAACTCAGCAGCATTGTGATAATCACAATGCTGTTGGGTTTCGTTAATTTTCGCTTGTATTCTACAAGAGTGTGGTCCCGGAAATGACCACGAGTCATCGAGCTATTATGCACTACGTACTAGAGGTGAAACTGCATTTAGTTACGCTGTACCAGCGCTGCAGCGTTAGCGCCGTACTTTACTCACACAGTCACTAGCTATCTCGCTAGGCTAAAAATTCTGAATAAAATATGCCTTGGTGTGTTTTTAGATATTGCACAAATAATTCAAGTAATGTTAATAAATACCAAGGAATAACTTTTTATCGGTTAATAATATATTTAATCAATAAAAAAGCATTATAGATTAATAATAAAACCAGAAAAGCGGTCTAGGTGCGACCCGAAAGGTCCACACGACTAACTTCCTATTGAAAACAATAAAAAAATATCACATGTTTTAATATTTTATATAATTTTACCTTCAGCACAAAAATGAATTGACCGATTTTGCTCAAAATTTAATGAGGTATAAGTTACATAATTATGCTTTAAATGAAACTGGTCCCATCTCAATAACACTCTTTGTTCTCAAGATACACGAGGAGAAAATTAAATCCGGATATACATTCATATATACATACATACGTAAATGTTCACACACGGACATGCTCTTAAAAAACATACTATTCGACTCTAAAGACCTTGAAACGTGCAGATATGTAAAAATTTCCAATTTGCAAAATCGGACCCATTACAATAACTTCCCATTGGGAAGTTAACAAATTGTTCCTAAGACCGGCGTCTCGTGTCATGGAATATAGATTTTGAAATTAATTTGTTCAGATGCGACATTTCTGTGGGTACTTAAGTATAGAATGAATATATTATTATTTATTATGCATATTATTTTTTGTAGAAACATATAATTTATTATGTTTTAAATGATTATATAATAATTAGGCTAAATTATATATAATAATAATTTAATAAATATATTTAGTATGTTTTTATATTTGACATAGTTACCTTTTACAATATTTAGATAAAAATATTATTAAAAATGTAATTGTGATATAATATTATGTAATATTATATTAAATAAGTAAATATACTATACAAAGTAAATGACAAAATTTAAAAATTTTACTCGATATAATTTACCTATTTAACAATACAATACAATAAAAATATTATTTTCAACTGATCATTCTCACCTCTGTTCACCTATGTTTATTCTATGAAAAAAACCAACCACGTGAACACAGAGTAGCGCGAATTTTGGGTTGAAATAGCTGTTCTAGTACGTAAGTACTTTATTACTTAAATGCCACGAGACGACCAATTTGGGCTGCAACCATAATACCTACAGCATAAAACAGCTTTGGTTGGGCTTTGAATCTAGCACCCTATGGTGCAATAGAAAAGTTCTCAGTCACAGAAATTAATCATTATGACAGTGGAAGGACCACGCTCTCACAAAATACCAGCGTAAAATAGCAACTTAATACCGCCGTTTTTTGTATGATCAGTGTAGAGAACCGGAAACCATCCTGTTCCTTAAGGGTAACAACGCATCTATGATTTGTTTTGTAATTTAGGATATAGAAAGATATCTATGAGCCACTCTATTCACTTACAATCTGGTAGACGATGTGGTCTTTTATGTCCCTTATTCTATAAAAAAAATGTGACTTGAATTTATGTACAACAAATAATTGAAATATTGCAGGGAATACATAATAATACATACATAAACACTCACGCCTGTCACCCAGAGGGGTAGGCAGAGACTACAGACTTCCATTTAGCACGATCCGGACATACCTTTCTCGCCTCTTCCACATCCATATACCTACGCATACATGCTCGTCGGTTAAGGGTATTCTTAATTTGGCCCATTTTTAGTATATCGCCAATTTGGTCGACAAACTTCCGCCTAGGACGTCCTTCATATGCAGGGAATCTCATAGTTATACAACTAGTAAAAACTGAGCCGTTGTGTTTATGAACCCAGTACTTCGGATCATTTTATTGATCGGAGTTCACTTAGATTTAATCTATTACACATATAGGAATCTAAGTAAATTGGTTCTCGGCAAATTTTCTCAAGCGTCGGACTCACGCCGCAGTCTGGACCTAAACACACACCGCCGGTGCGGTCAGATAATTTGCGCGAACTTCAGGCTGCCAAGTTTTCGATTCAATTGTTACTTTATAATCCAACTTGGAGCACGCTGAACTTTGCACCTCACGTTTACTCGTTGATTAATTTTATCAAGTTTAAGGTAAAGTTTCGGCCTACATAACGTCCCACTGTCAGGAACAGTCCTTTTCTTATAGATAATAGTACTTTTTATTTCTGAGTCATGCAGGTTTCCGGTTCCCATATATTTTTTCTTTTACCGTTTAACACCTGATAATTCAGCAGTTAAAATTGCACTTAAAATTAATTCTTACAAACATGTTCGATGAGTTTAATTAGACTACTCGTAATCTCTCTACACTTAAAACACTAATATATATTGTGGTGGAGGCCACACCACAATAATATACTGTATGTACTTAAGTAAACGTGTACTACATAACAACAAAATAACGTAAACGTAATACAAAAATTCTGTACTATAGTAAACGTATAAAAATGTGTTAAGGTAAACCAAAAAGGCGAACAATAAACCGCAGTAGAATGGGGAGTCGCAACTCACGAGCGCTGCATTAGAGAGCCTACGCTCGTTGCCAGTCCAATAAAACCTGCAATAAACACCTCGGTAACGCGCAGTATCTCTCGGTTCCAACCCGAGAATGTCACAATGCTATGTATTTAGTAGGCCAAGGTTAGGGCAACCTTACCTAAACTAAAAATTTAGATTTTATGGTATACTGAATGGCTACTAAAATAAACTTGCTCAACTATTATGAAGTCTTAAGGAGACTTAATAGAGTTCTGCTATAGGACCCTTGTGGCGGCTTGGGATTATTTTTAAATTATATAGTGGACTGTATTGATATTCAATATCCTCTGAAACGTTCAGTTACCGCAGTCACAAAATTACACCAAGAAAACAATAAAACTACTCACGGTCTTACTAGCCAGCTTCCCAAGGTCGGCAAAACGTTGACAGCTCCTGGTGGCTTCTTCTACACGATAGAATACACTAGTAATGCGTTACAATATTGCCACAGTTTATCACCGGCCCTCAGATCGTTGCGGATCATTGTGCCTCGGTATAATATTTGCGAGTTGCGGTTTATTACTGAACACACCCCCCACCAAAACCATCTTGATGGTTTCTCCAAAAGATAAGATAAAATTATAACTTAATCTAACTTAATCTCTATCAAGATAACGCTAAGACACAGAATGGTCTCAACGAGAAGGTTATTAATACAAGTAAGCTAATTTGCATAAGGGAGAGGACTCAGTTTATTAACTGGTCTCTGTAAAGTACTCTTTTGGGTACGAAGCGTAACACAACGAACAATTCTATCTAGGCCGGGGTGAAGAGCCTCTATTCTATCCAAAGGCCAATTGCACGGCGGTATGTTATCAGTTTTTATCATTACAAGATCACCTATTTTAATGTTAGATCTATCCGAATACCACTTTGCTTTCTGTTGCAGCGTACTTAAATATTCACGACTCCATCTACGCCAAAACATTTGTGAACATTTTTGAATATATTGCCAACGTGACAATCGATTCATCGTTAGGTCTACTACATTATACTCAGGTACCACCGTTAACGCTTTTCCTAATAGAAAGTGTCCCGCTGTCAGTACGTTAAATTCATCCGGGTGTTCACTAGCTGGTAACGGACAGAGCGGCCGCAAATTAAGAATTGCTTCTACTTTACAAAACACTGTGGTGAGTTCCTCGAACGTCAAACCTTTTTCTCCGACGGCTCGCGCTAAGAGGTACTTGGCGGATTTCATTCCGGCTTCCCAGAGCCTACCCATATGTGGTGCGCTGGGGGGATTAAATTTCCATATAATTTGTCGCTTTGAGCAACCTTCTAATATATTGTTTTTTTGCTCGAACATAAACCATTGTATTTCGGTTAAATGCTTACTAGCCGCGATCCGAGTAAAGAAAAGAGCACACACCTCGTCGCGCTACAAATCTGTCTAAACACGCGAGGAAACACTCCGATGACAACGACGATAAGACCTCGAGGTGTACAGCTTTTGTCGAGTAACAAATAAATAATGCTAAATATGACCGTTCAATCCTAGCGTTTCGTCGTAAACTTTCTTTTGTAAAGAACGGACCACCGAGGTCTACCCCTACATGCTCAAAAACTTTATTAGGTATCAATCGAGCTGCTGGCAAAGGTGCCATCTCAGGCTGCAAGAGCACGGGGTTGTGTTTAAAACAAGTTTTGCATTTGGACAAAACTGACCGGATAATGCGACGGGATGCTAAAATCCAAAAGTTTTGATTAATAATGTTTTGTAAGGTGCGTGGGCCTACGTGTAAATTTTTTATGTAAATATTCGTCTAAATTAAATGAACAAGAAATTCCGAAAGAAGTGGAAAGGGGTATGGTGATAAGTGTACATGAAATAATGAAAGCAATGAAAAGCATGAAAGCAGGTAAGGCAGCTGGATATGATAGAGTATCACTCGAGATGCTAAGGGCTGGAGAGGGAGTGGTGGCAGGCCTGCTGTACACCTTGTTTAATTTATGTTGGGAATTAAAACGGGTACCGGATGACTGGTGTAAAGCAGTTATAGTACCAATATATAAAGGAAAAGGGTCACAGCAGGACCGCAAAAACTACCGTGGTATACTTGCTTAGTATTGTGGGTAAACTGTATGCTAAGGTGTTAATTGAAAGAGTTATGAAAGAAACTGATGGAAAAATTTGGGATGTGCAAGCGGGTTTTAGAAAGGGAAGGGGGTGTACAGATTAAGTCTTCTCCATGCGCATGATTGCGGAGAAGTTTTTGGCTAAAAACCAGAAAGTTTTTTGTGCGTTCATGGACTTGGAAAAGGCTTATGACAGAGTGGACAGGAATGTGTTATGGCAAACACTGAACTCATATGGGTTGAGCGCTGGTTTGATACAGGCATTGAGGTCTCTTTATAGGGATTCTAGTGCTTGTGTCAAGATCAATGGGGTCTACTCGGACTGGTTTGGCATCCGAAAGGGTGTCAGACAGGGTTGTGTGGCTTCCCCTTGGCTTTGAATAAAACTATTATTTACGGATTTTATCGCGTTTAATTACTTTAATTTATTTTTATTATTATCCCGACGTTTCGGGTGCTGTAAGGCACCCGAAACGTCGGGATTAGGCCCGGTTAGTAGAATATCATTAAGCGAAACATTCGTGGACGTTTTTGCCGAGGCATCGAACACCACTCTCAAAGGAGTGGTGGAACTACTGGGCTCAAGTATACTATGATGTGGTATCACATATTTACTCGGAGTGTCACCCGTATAAAGCTCCATATGCCCTAGATGTTGATATTCGCACATAAACTCTGAATAGGCTTGTCGTAATAAAGGTAAACGATTCAACTTGCGCTCTGTGAACAAGAGTCGTCGCTCGGCTGCCGCTCTTGAAGCGCCCAACGGAGGCGGGTCTGGTATGAATGGTAACAGCACGGAATAGCTACCGTCCTCATTGCGGCTAGAACGAGCCACGAAAATATCTTCCGCTAATTGTTCCAAAGGATTTATCGAAGGCTTGCTGGGCAATTCTTCGACTTCCCAAAACTTACGCAACGTTTGATCTAAAGACTCTTGTTCATCAAACGAGACTGATAAATT
The DNA here is from genome assembly GCA_907164705.1 of Parnassius apollo. Lineage (NCBI taxonomy): Eukaryota > Metazoa > Arthropoda > Insecta > Lepidoptera > Papilionidae > Parnassius > Parnassius apollo. The sequence goes on from CAJQZP010000533.1 coordinate 1,437,962, forward strand.
ATAATTTCTTAAATTGTCCTCTTCATTGCAATAAAGTTTACCACTTACAACAAACCCGAAAGCGGTATCGATCACGCTTGGTATATCCGATGAAATAATATAAGGTTTATCATAAATAAGTTCCGAAACTATATCATTGCCCAACAATATATCAATACGTGTGCGCTTATAAAACATCGGATCAGCTAAATTAAAATTCTTATATTTATTAATAACGTCCGAGGGGAATCGAACGTTAGGCATATCGGCAGATACCTTAGTCACTATGACCATGTTCACTCTAAAACTAGGCAAGTCAGTGTGTAGGGACCTTAATGTGAATGAAATCATTCCATGATTTTTACTGCCTCTCCACCAAGGCCATAAATATTAAACGAACATTTTTTCCGAGATAAGCCCAAAAGTTGAGCGCACTCAGTTGTGATAAATGAGCTCTGAGCTCCAGAGTCAATAACTGCACGGCAGTATTGATACTGACCGCTACTATCAATTGCTAATACACGCGCCGTTCCCAATACGACACCGTAATTCGAGTGAACGTCGTTGTATGGCGTATCTATCGTATAATGCTCCGAGTCGCTCGTAGTCTGAGAAGAAACGAGTGCTTGTTGCCCTTGCGAGTCAGCGCTCAACAAACTGGTGGATGACGAAACCGCGTCGCGCACAGGCTCCCTATGCGATAGATAATGATGTAATGACGCGCATACACCACTAGACATCTCACTTTTACAAGTTGAAGTATCATGATTTCCTTTTAGGCAATTATGACACAATTTTAAAGTATTGATACGGTCAATCCTTTTATCTACGGTCAATTTACGAAATTGATCGCACCTGTAAATCATAAGATTTTGATTGCAATGCGCGCAAATCAATTTATTTTTATTTTTATTATAATTTGACACATTAGTATTTAAAACTGTTTTTGATATACTTTTATTGTAGTTATTATTGTTGCTTTTGTAATTGTTACCTGTAGGCTTATTTCTTGATTGTAACGAAATCGCACTTGTATTAGATGAATGTTCGAGTACTTTAACTTGTTTATTTACAAAACTAATTAATTCCGAAAACGATGGAAGTGAGTTTTGATCCCGATTTTCTTCAAAAAGCCTCCTAGTATGCGCATCCAACCCACGTAAGGCTAAATGACAAAATAAATAGTCACGCAAATTTTTTATTTTTAACGCCTCGATGGCTTTAAAAGAGTGATCGAATGTTTCAATAAATAAGGTAAGATTTGCGGTAGTATCCTTATTTAACGGCGTAAAGTTTATCATTTTGTCGACACGAGTATTTATTACATAAACTTTGCCATACGAGAATATAATTAGTGGATGTTATAGGCAGTTTTTTTAACAATGTTTAACGCCGAATCATTAACACATGAGAGTAAACAGTGAAACTTGTCTATTTCATCGAAATCTCGATTGTGAACAAGTGATACAAATGTATCGTAGAATGTGGACCACTTCTCAATATCGCCATCGAATTCGAATAATCGCAATTTAGGTAATGACGGCCTTAAATCAGTCCTATCTTTCCCACTGATGGGTGCCTGATCGCTCGGTTTTGATCGTAAATATTGCAATCTACATGCCTTATAAAGTTCATCAAATGTATCTAATTCACGGGTTGACAATCTTGTCTCCGGTTTTAATGATATATCTATTTCAATAATATTTAACACTGTTCTCTTTCGGACACTTTCTAATTCGGAATAATCCGCTAAGAAATTCCGGATTTGTGCGGAATCATTCATTTGGGATTTCGCAAGATCGAAAACCTTTTGTAATTTAGCAAATAGGTATTCCTTTTTAAAAATAAGTGTTTGCCTTTTTATCTGCAATTTGTCCGACATTATGAACAAAAACAACAATATGAATTTGGATACTTTATAAACGTACCGCAAGCAATGAAAATTTAGGTAGAAAAGGCGAATTAAATAAGTGTTAAAGAAATAAAATAAAAAACGCTTAACTCAAGTATATGACGTCCACGGGACGCTAATTAAGGGTAGAAATTTTATATATGAAAATCACTAATTTAAATAAATCCGGCTTGAAGGACCAGAAATGTGGCGGCTTGGGATTATTTTTAAATTATATAGTGTACTGTATTGATATTCAATATCCTCTGAAACGTTCAGTTACCGCAGTCACAAAATTACACCAAGAAAACAATAAAACTACTCACGGTCTTACTAGCCAGCTTCCCAAGATCGGCAAAACGCTTCTTCTACACGATAGAATACACTAGTAATTAGATTCTACACGGTACACTCTAGAGTAGTCCTTATTTTTAGATATTCAATCCACGATAACACAAAGAGATGTAGGCTTCTTACGCTTCCTACCCTCCTTTTTATTCTTTTTTCACCCCACAGATTATAGCAGCGCGTTATGCGTCACAATGTTGCCACAGGTTATCACCGGCCCTCAGATCGTTGCAGATCATTGTGCCTCGGTATAATATTTGCGAGTTGCGGTTTATTACTGAACAACCCCAATATAAATAAGATTGACTGCCTCGTTGGTCTAGTGGTTGTAGTAGTGCGACTACTGATCATGAGGTCCTGGGTTCAAATCCCGGGTCGGGCCAATTAAAAATTAGTTTATTGAGTTTTTCCGTCAAGAAATTCTCAGTAGTTGCCCGGAGTCTGGAAGTTGGCGGTATCTCACCCCCGTACCTCGGAAAGAACGTAAAGCCGTTGGTCCTGCGCCTGATCTCTCTCCGGTCGTGTCGGCTTACCATCCCATTGGATTATGAGAGTAAGGGAATAGAAAGTGCACCTGTGCTTGCGCATACACTTGGGCACTATAATCCTGTCCTGCGCCGATGGCTAGCCTCCATTGAGGCAGGCCGCCGTGGCCGAAATTCGGTCTGGAGGACATTATTATTATAAATAAGATATAGTTGTAAACGTTATCATGGTCCATCGATATTTCATACCATAGTGAACATAATAGAAATATGCACACAAAACAATATTTTTAACAAAAAGTTAAAGATAAAAACTTTCTTCAAAGAACCAAAAAGGATTAAAATAATTTCACATTCTGAAGTCGGTGCTACCTAATATCTTGTATTGGAAAATATTATTCATCATCATATCATTTCGTGTGAGTACCAATACAAACCAGTATTGGTTTAATGGTACAAATCAAGCAAATATATAAGAATACTTTTGATAAATAAATATTTAAAAAAATTATAAATTGCTTAAAGACAAACAAAGACATACTATCTAGCTTTTTATACGTAGTAAGTGTTTACTGTCGCATATAGACATCTACATCTAACCTCGATTGCGAATTAAAATGCAAGTGTCTTGTCACCCGTGAGGACTATGATGGAATGCCTTGCTTCCAGTAAAAAGGATCTCCGATTCTCTACACTCACCATATGAAACACAGCAGCGTTTAGCTGTTGTTTCACGCTGGTATTCTGTGAGAGCGTGGTCCTTCCCCGGTCGAGCCGACCCATTCGTGCTGCAACTATACAACCTAAAAAATGTTGAGGAAAAAAAAGTTGAATTTACGCCAATAAATATTGATAAAAATTATTTTTAATAAGTAATTATTTAATGATAATCCTGGGAATAAAGGATACCATTAAAAACATAACTTGTAAAAAAACCAAGTCTCGCAACTCAGTTTTTCTACCGTAAAAGTTGTGAGATCCATGTAATACCAAGTCGGTTAATTTATTCAGTTCCTACTTAAGGGTCCTTCTGTTTTAAGTTATTACGTAATTACTTAACCTAACAACATTTTATAGTGACCATATCAATGTTAAAAGTCTTTTATGTTTTAAATATATAGATTGACTTGGCCATCACATGAAACCACAATGTATCTCACAAGTAATACGTATTATATTAAATTAGATTGCTTAATGCGATTGCCAAGTCAATCTATATATTTAAAACATAAAAGACTATTAAAATTGATATGGTCACTTTAAAATGTTGTAAGGTTAGCTAATTACGTAATAACTTAAAACAGAAGGACCCTTAAGTAGGAACTGAATAAATTAACCGACTTGGTATTATATGGATCTCACAACTTTTACGGTAGAAGAACTGAGTTGCGAAACCTGGTTTTTTTACAAGTTATGTTTTTAATGGTATCTCATTTCTTTTTGTATATAAGATAGTCCTAATTTTTTACCTTTCAGGTACCGTCTACTTCTTGAGAACCAACAACGTACCTATGTACACCTGTAATACATGTACACAGATTCATTCACTGCAAATGTAACTTTGTAATTCTATATATTTATATGGGATTACAAAGTTATTTATGAAGTTAGTGTATCTAAAATACTGGACAGAAATTAACAAATATTTTAGTTTTTCCTTGATTTATACACTAAACACTAATTATATTCTAAATTTGAAGCTTCTATGTCTGCTAGAAGTGCCTTAGAGTTTTGATGATCGGTCAGTCAGTGAGTGACAAAATTAAAAAATTTGACTGGTTACAATTCTTAAAATACTGGTTCAAATATTTATGTTAGTAAGTATTAGTATTTATTTAGTAAAAGAGACATTGTTATAATTAATAAGTTTAATTAGTTCTACATAATGTCAAACATTAAACGTGAACTAATTTCTTTAAAAAATGTACAACAAGTTATATATAATTTTTTACAGTTTTTCGAAAATATATATTCACAAACTAATTCTAATACTAAAAACCTTAAAAATATATATTATAATAACTAAATTAAATTATTAAAAAAGAGGTCCTTTAGGCAAGGTTCCAAAGATACTGGCAGCGTTTCCCCGTTGAATAGCTAGACTAATTCTTTGTCCGAGGTAACTGCCAGCTCTTCGGTCTCCTGTGACGTCGATTAACCTTTTTGCTATTTCCTTAAAAAAGGCTTATAGCGCTAGGACCCCACGGACCAAGGGTCTCGACACCGAAAGGGACAAAAATATATTCGGAGCCTAGACCCCTGTATTTGCAAACTTTAGCCTTTTCTGCCGCTTCACAAGCCGCACCAGCTCTGTTGTTGGTTTCACGTAGATGGGAAGGGGCTGGTTCAAATTGAATGAAATTTTAAATATACCATGTTTATACAATGTTTACTCGGTTACTGAAAATCAGGCTTCTAATTTTATTGACCATGAAGTTATAAGGGGTTGAAAATGGCCTGAATTGCTTCGAGAAAAGATACGGCCGTGCCGCTTTTTTGCTCGACTTGGCGGGGGCACTGCCGTGCCCCCAGATATTAATGAATAAATCCTCCTATAATTGCAAATACAGCTCCTATAGGTAAAACATAATGAAAATGAGCTATATAGCTGCAGCAGGTAGAGCCGTAGAAGTCATTTACACTTCATTTAATCACTATTTTTGTTTAAATTGTAAGAAAATACAACAAAAAATTATTAACTCTTAAGTATATAAACCACATCTTATAGTTGTAATATAAAATATATGATTCATATTGTCACAGTTCTCTTAGTAACTCGACATCTTTATTACTCCGATATCTATTGATTCATGAACAATGAATCAAAATTTATGATTGAACGTCACCAGATTATGAATTATGTTTATGGTTTTATGACAACACCTGACCTATAATCACTAGAACAATTTATTCATTTCTGATCGTATGATTTACCTTAGCTACCAATAGTGCTGGCATTTCAACGTGACAAAATGATTTGCATTAAGTGATATAATCTAATATTCTGGTTACTTATTGTAATTCATAAAAAAAAATGTTTTTGTGGTATTTTCACGTCTGCTTTGCACCCTTAGGGAGCCGTGGTAGCTCATATGGTTAGCGCTCGCTGTAAATTACACTGTACGTGAGCTACCCGGGTTCAATCCCCGCCGGCACCAATGAAATTGTTAATTGAAATTTTATGTGCTGATTTACTACGAGCTCAGCGGTGAAGGAAAACATAGTGAGTTTGAGAAATAAAAGAAATATTTTGAAGACATGTGAATTTCGCCAATACGCACTGGGGCAGCGCGGCGGACACGTCCTTGCTCTAAAACCCTTTTAGAAATGAGAGGAGGCCCGTACACAGCTGTCGGGCGTATGTTAGTACGTCCGGACGTGGGACGTAGGCTGTAACTTTAACTTTAACCTTAACTTTGCACCCTTATCGTTATTACTCTTGTAGCAACACTGTTAAGGGACTGCTTCGTTGGTCTAGTGGTGATCGACGCGATTGCTGACCATGAGGTCCCTGATTCAAACACTGGGTCGGGCCAAAACTAGTTACAGGGGATTTCAGTCAAGAAATTCTCAGTAGTAGCAGCAAGGAGTTAGGAACTTGGGCGAGTTTTCACCACCGTGGCCCGGAGAACAAATAAAGTTCTTACGCCTGATCTCGCTCCGATCGTTTCGGAGTGCCATTCCATCGGACTTATAATAGCATTATAAATAAAACATTACGCTGAACTCTATGGTCTGAAGTTTTTTGAGTCTGGCCACTGTACTACCGAGTTGCGTACTCCATGTTTACAGCACGTTAGCAGTCCAACTCTGACCCGTGGGTGTAGTAAGAGGCGACTACTGGAAATACCAGGGAGACCATTATAAATTATACACTACACTATAAAGTGTAACGTTTTTTGGGTCAAACCACTGCATTGATGAATTGCGCATCCCATGCTCACGGTACGTGCGTGGATGAACAGCCCCATTCTGTCCCCTGGGTGTCGTAAAAGGCGACTATTAAAAATGTCGGAGACAATCACCTCTTGGATTTTGATTACTATCCTACTACGGCAGACAGACTGATACTGCGGTCGTTGATCCACCTGCCAAGCGTGAATAAGGTAAAAAACTACACTACAATTATTCATTCATTCATTCACTTCATTTTAGAAGAAGATTGGGAAAACAGTGTTAAAAAATGGGAAATAACAAAACCAACTCTACATGAAATGCACTTATTTTTTAAATGAACATTACTTACCATCAATATTAATCGAATATAAATATAATAAAAAATACTAATGTTAAGATTCCTAATCAATTAGTAAAGCAAACCTACAGTCACGACACAGATTTATTGATACAAGTGCCTTTATAGATGACTACGATGATCCATATCTGTGCGATCATGTGCTATTTGAAATTCAGATTCAACTGAATGGTGCGTTTAATGGCTGTCTCCTAAGAGACATAATCTAATCTCGAACCATGCCGGAGGAATCATTTATTTTGCTATAACTACAGCCCATCATAAGTCTTCTGTTGAACATGGGCCTCCATTGGTACATTGCTATAAAATACGGCCCTGAACCATCTTCATCCATCGACTAAGTGTATCATTCATGAGATCACCATTCCACCTCGTGGCGCGTAACCCAAAATTGCAATTTTTTATAGGGTTAGGGTTACAAACTAGCACACAGTCCAACTGATGCTAAGTGGATGCTGGGGCCTACAGACGTCTTCAACTTCAACTGTTGCCCACCATACGATACACATTGTACAGGAACGGGAGGCAGGTGCTCTTCAATGAATTGATTTATTGAACGTTTGTTGGTTATATTTAAGTCGTCTTATTGCTAACAGTGTGTATCAGGTAATAATCAATATTTAAAACAGACAGATCTTATAACTAATTGCACGACGTGCTGTGATTGGTTGCTAACAATGACGAGCTCTGATTCGTAGCTAAAAGTTTGGTGTTCCGGTGCGTCGCTAGGCGGCGTTAGAAGTCGCGCCAACATGCCGGCCGCCTTGGAAGCTCCAGCTTCCAATGATGTATCTACGTTGCCGCTTGATTGGAAATACCGCAGGCTGCATTCATGTTGTCGTCCTCTGCGTTCTTGTCTGAAGTTCAGCAACATTCTCTTGCGACCAGCGTTTCCAGAAGTGCTGTTTTATTTGTTCCACTCTTTGAAACCGTTTCAAGCTGTGAGTCCGTGCTTCGGTGAGGTCTCTGCAGGCTGGTGCAGTGAGTGGTCGGCCGATGAGGAAATGAGCTGGGCTTAGTGGACGAAGATCATGTGGATCTGAGGACATAGGACTTATAAGACGGGAGTTTAGGACTGCTTCGATCTGTGCCAACACAGTGCTGAACTCCTCGTATGTCAAGTTAGCGGTACCCACGACACGCTTAAGGTGGAACTTACATGATTTTACTCCTGCTTCCCACAATCCCCCAAAATGAGGAGCATAAGGGGGGAATAAATTTAAATTCAATATTGTCAGTTGATAATCTATCAATTATTTGCTTTGAATTTCGCTCTAACATTTTGTTAATCTCTTTCATGGCTCCAATGAAAGTTCTACCGTTATCTGAGAAAATTTGAGCTGGTTTACCTCGTCGTGAGATAAATCTTTTAAGTGCTAATATAAATTCTTGAGCAGCTAACGTACTGACAAGTTCTAGATGAATGGCCCGGGTAACAAAACAAACGAATATGCAAATATAGCCCTTTTCCAATTTAGCTCCCCTTCCTTTGCGATTCAGTACGTTTATGGGACCCGCATAATCCACTCCACATCGAATGAATGGGAAACCAGGTTCTATTCGTTCAGACGGAAGGTTGCCCATGATTGGTGTTAGGGTTTTACCTTTCATTCGAGTGCAGCGAACACATTGGTGGACAACCTTTCTAGCTAGGTTTCTACCCCCTAACGGCCACCAATTCTCACGCACGGTGGCCAATAGCAGCTGGGGACCAGCATGAAAAAGCTCTTTGTGTTGATGTTGAAACAACAATTGTGTGAAGTTATGTTTACTTGATAAAAGTATCGGGTGCTTCTTGTCGTAATTAAAGTCAGGCGAGTTACTAAGACGGCCACCTACTCTAATTATATCCCTTTCATCTAGAAATATATTAAGCCTAGAAATCGAACCTGAAGTTTTTAAAGGTAAGTTACGTTTTAACTTATCATATTCCATCGGAAACGATTCGCGTTGAGCAAGACGCGCTAACGACTGTAAGGAGTCATTCAATTCATCTACTGATAACGGCCCCTGTGTACGATCTTTCTTTGGTGTGCGTAAGTTATGTATGTATCGCAACAGGTAAGCGCCGGCGCGCACGATACGCTGATAAGAACGAAACCTTTCAAAATTAATAATTTTATTCTTTGTTACATCACAAACCATAACCGTTGTCGTTTGTGATTTTAGTTCTGGTAAGTCGGAGTGTGTAGTCGAAGATTGCTGTGACCATGCCGACTCAGAATTTTTTAAGAACTCAGGTCCGCTCCACCACAGATTACTGTCAATGAGTACATCAAGCCTAAGACCCCGCGAGACCAGATCCGCTGGGTTATTTTTGGTTCCTACGTGTAACCATAACGCATTACTTGTTATTTCATTAATCTCCACTATTCTATTTTGAACGAATGTTTTTAACGAATGTGGTGACATACGTAGCCATCCAAGGACAATAGTTGAGTCTGTCCAAAAGTAAATTTTGTGGAAATTAACACGCAATGACTCGATAATTTTCCTATATAATCGTGCGCCTATTAAAGCCCCGCACAGTTCTAATCGGGGTATGCTGACTGGTTTAATTGGTGCAACTTTACTCTTTGCACACAATAATCTAACAGACACCGATGAGTCATCAGAGTAGGTGTGAACATATGCGCATGCACCAAACGCACTCTGCGACGCGTCCGTGAATACGTGTAATTCTATAAACTGTGTGTGTGCGCTCATAACATGACGCGGAATACGTAGGTTATGCAAATATTGAAGTGTGTCAATAAATTTTTCCCAGGATAAAGCAACATCACTGGGAACGGGATCATCCCAATTTATCTTGCACAACCACACTTTTTGCATCAATATTTTAGCTACTACGACAGCCGGTGTTAAAATTCCTAGAGGATCGTATATTTGTGCGATTATCGACAACATTGTACGTTTATTTAGTAAATTCGGTCTAACTACTCGTGTGGTAAAATGAAGTTCATCACTTTTATTATACCAACCCACTCCTAAAGTCTTAGTTTGGGAATGTTCTCCTAATGACAAGTCTTTAGATATGTCGTGGTCACTGATATCAACGTTAAACAACCACTTACGCAACGGTAAACAAGCCGAGTTTAAAGTATTTCGTAACTTCTCACAGGTATCGAGTAAGCTATTTAAATTATTGTCACCTAGGATGACGTCATCAACGAAAAAATCCTCTCGGATTACTCTCGCAACCTGCTATCTAAACTATTGACTAAACATCTCATACTAAGGTATGGCGCAGACGCAGTGCCATACGTCACGGTGTTTAGGCGATATACACGTATTGGGTCCGACGGAAGTTTACGCCATAATATCAATTGTAAATCTCGTTGATCTGGTTGCACAAGAAAATTCCGAAACATTTTCTCAACGTCCGCACAACCCACGTATTTATATTGCCTAAAGCGTAATAAAATGCTAAAAATGTCATTCTGAAGTGGTGGACCAATATGTTGAATATCGTTCAACGACTTACCGGACGACGTCGCTGCGCTTGCATCGAAAACAGTGCGCAGTTTAGTCGTACTGCTATTTTCGTTAATAACGCCGTGATGCGGCAAAAAATAGTGGGGTGACTCATAAGTTTCAACGCAACTCATATGACCGAGCCTTTCATATTCCCCCATAAAATCTACGTATTTTTCCCGAAATTGTGGCGAACGAGCGAATTTTCGTTCTAACGACAACAAACGTTTTTCAGCCGTTGTGTAACTGTCTCCGAGCACATCAGCTGATTCCTTGAAAGGAATGCGTACGGAAAACCTACCATCTTCCATACGTTTTGTCGTTTTGACAAAAATGTCTTCGCACGCACGTTCGTCAGCACTAAGGATGTTTTTATTAACGTTATTGTTTATCTCTTCGAGTTCCCAAAATAATTTCAACTGTGTGTCAATTGTTTGGGAGAAATTACATTGCACACTCTTAACGGGAAGTGGCTTATTACGTAAAGGTCCCGACATTATCCAACCCAATTTTGTATTTTGTAAATAAGGTCCTTTATTCAACTTAATTTTGCCATCACACAATAATTCCCAGAACTTATCCGCGCCTATCAGTATATCGATGTCTGACGGTGAGTGAAAGTTCGGATCCGCAAGTTGAATATTATCAGGTAAACTCATATTATTTACATCGACACTAAATGTGGGTAATTGATTTGTAATGCACGGCAACACTAAACAATCAATGTTCATACAAAACGAATTTAACCTTGAACGTAATTTTATTTTACAAATGTGGGTGGACTGCGAAATTATTTGACCTACCCCAGCAACGTGATAAGTGGACTGTATTAACGGTGCATTTAATGTTTCACATAACGATTTCTTTATGAAACAATGTTGACTACCATTATCTAGCAGAATGCGTACAGTGTGATATTTGTTATTATAATCTGCTATGTCCACTAACGCTGTGGACAGCAAAACGTTGGGTAATAACGAATATTCCTGATTACTGTTTTGCGATTCTGAATGGTTAGCCGTAACGTGTAATGATGACGAGACAGTGGAGACGTTAGCGGTGACCGGCTGTGCTGATGCACTCGACCCGCTCACCTGTGATGCGCCGTCTACCTGCCCATCAATGTGAAGCAAACTGTTGTGCCTTTTATCACACAACCTACATGGCCCAAACTTGCATTCGTCAAGTGGGTGGGTTGCGCGTAAACAATTGATGCACAGCTGATGCGTTTTAACCATCTTATTCCTTTCTTGGATAGACGAATTAAGAAACCTTGAACAGGAATAAATCGCGTGATTACCATGACACATCACACACACGCGGCTTTGTTTTAGTTTCGTATTACCCTTATTGTTATTGTTAGTAACGTTCGTAGCAACATGAGTATGTGTATATTGTTTCTTAGAGCGCGTTTGTTCGCCGCCTTTGTTCTCTTGGGATTTGTTATGGTTGACTTTTATCATTTCTAAAACGTCGGCGCGGTCCTTAAGAAATTTAAGTAAGTCATCCAGTTTCAAAGCTGACCTCGATTCAATTAACGAACTAGCTGTACCTTGAAAATCTTCCCATTCGCGTTCAGTGGCCTGATCTAATTTGGAAACGACCATGTATATGATTAAAGTGTCCCATGAATCTGTTGGTTCACCTAACGTTTTAAGGGCACGCAAATTTCTCAAAACAATATCTATTAAGTTCCTAATCTGGAAAGCTGACTCTTTATTTAACGATGGAATTTTAAATAATGCCTTCAAATGATTATGAACCAATAGTCGCGGATTATTAAATCTATTCTCTAATAGCTCCCATGCGTGATAGTAGTTGTGAGCCGTAAATTCTAATGCACCTATGACGTGTGCTGCGGTACCGGACAATGACGATTTTAAATAATGAAATTTTTGAACAGGACCTAAATCATCGCGATCATGAATCATACTAACGTAAGAATTTTTAAACTCTAGCCAGCAATCGTATGAACCGTCAAAGGAAGGTATTTTAATATCGGGTAACTTTATGCCTATCAGCTTACATGTTGAAACACTAGACTTGTCAGCTACTTCCTTTCTCAATAAAAGTTTTGCAGAAGCTACAGCACAATAAAATTGATTTTCGAAACGATCTCTCTCTTCCAGCTGTTTTACAAGATCGAGATCTTCCGCTACCTCTTCTTCAATTTTAGTCTGTATTTCACTATACATCTCTATCAAACTCGAAGTACTCTCGACACGTAAATTTAATTCTAATGACTGTTGTTCAGTCAAGGGTAAAGTGAACTTTTTAACATAATTTTCAAACAGAGTTAATCGACCTTTTAAAACTCCTCTTTTCTTAATTAAATCTGACAATTTAGGCTCACTCATTTTGGGAATTAAGGAAATCAAGAGTACTTACAGTTGCAAATTTGTAGATGCGTGCGAGCCAAGGTGGGTGCCGTTGCGCAGGTAGGTACCGCCACTTGAGCACTGGAAATGGAATATCAGCACGAAATCAACACCTATCGAAGGATGAGATGGGGAAACGGACGGGAAGTTCAAACCTGCCACTCCTGTCTGTCGATGCCTTAACGTTGCAGCTCTTCGCTCGATACGTGAATCTCCTCTTCGTATTTTGATGCGACGAATCTTCGGAGATTCCAAGCTTGAACTCCTTATTCGGCTCGATAGGACCACTTTATGTACAGGAACGGGAGGCAGGTGCTCTTCAATGAATTGATTTATTGAACGTTTGTTGGTTATATTTAAGTCGTCTTATTGCTAACAGTGTGTATCAGGTAATAATCAATATTTAAAACAGACAGATCTTATAACTAATTGCACGACGTGCTGTGATTGGTTGCTAACAATGACGAGCTCTGATTCGTAGCTAAAAGTTTGGTGTTCCGGTGCGTCGCCAGGCGGCGTTAGAACGCGCCAACACACATTCAGCTGCTATTTTATGCTGATAGTTTGTGAGAGCGTGGTCTTTTCACGGTCGAGCCGACCCTTTCGTGTAACTATAATAAAGCTGGAGCGTAGCTATACTACGAATAAAAATAATATAAGTATAATTTGGTTGGATTTTAAACCGACTTGTAGGTGAAATTTCTGTTATTTTGTACGTAGGAGTGGAACTACGATTCCTAAACACACAAACCATCACGGTATTGCTTGTAAAAATTGAAATTTAGATTCTGAATTGAAAATTGCAGGTTAAATTCGTTCGCGTGGCGCTTGAACTTGCAAGTTGGAACCCGGCAACAATTCATAAAAATACGGCAAGTGACTCAATTTGCGTCCCTCTCCCCGCTACTTCCCGCTTCTATTGCAAAGTGTAAACAGCCTTCACGACCCGATAACGGAATGGTTTCAATACGAATTTGGGGCGACGATAATTCACTTTCTCTTTGAATTCCATTTTACTTATTTTTTCGTTTGTCGTAACTTCTAGCAATTTATCATCTGTTTACATTGCATTACAATTATTTAGTGCTTTGTTGTGGAAGAGAATCCATTATCCCATCCCGTTCGATGTGTGTGTCACAAGAGGCACCAACTGTGGGAAATTATCTGTTGGCTTTTGACATACGGTTGTTAGTTATACCAACTCAAACAAGCAATATAAGGAATAACGTCAAGGGTGCCTTACGTTTGAAATAGCGATCTGCCGATTGTGTTCGTGATAAAAAATTGGAGCCATTGTAGCATGTCCAGCGGTAAACTTGTAATGAAGAAGATAATTATTTAAACAAATATCAAACACATAAAGCCAATCAGACAAAAGTTTTCGATCTTTTGTTTAGGCCGAGCATACCTAAATCTATAATATAATAACTGTCCTCGTACTCTGGCAAGTTATACCAGTTTTGAAAACACTCTAGCAAAGTTAACATAAATCTTAAGTCAAAACTTACCGGTAACGTTACAGCCTATGAAAAGTCCATAGCTGAGCGTAGGCCTCCCCCATATATTCTCTTATAGGGGGGATAATTGTCATAGTGGCCATGCTTAGAAGCGAGTTGGCAAAAGCAGATTTATTATTTTTTTGGTTATTATAATGAAGACGCTGCTGGTGTTTTCATCTCTGTCGTCAGCCACAGAATAATGAGGGTTAGTGGATGTTCTTACACGGCCACTACACCGTAAGTCAAAATTAGCTTTAAATAATCCCCAATACACATAAAATTTTAATGATGAAACATCTAAGCATCATAAAACAGCGTAAAGTTTCCCAGATTTCCCCTGACACTCATCCCGCGTCCATAACCATTAACCGAACTTCTAGTTTTATTTAATTCAAGATCATAAACTTTGCAACTCGGGGGAAAACCGAAGCTATATTTTTACATATTTAATCACTGCAGTGGTATACTTGAAAAAAGCCAGACTCCATAGTAAGCAGATGAAAGCTTTTCAGAAAGCACAAAAGTTTCAAATTTAATTCAACTAAGTGGGTGAGAGGATGAATCTCTCGCACACATCTGCATAGGTCCCGCTAAATAACAACAATCTAGTTTTAATTGCAGCAATTTGTCTGCGACTCGGATGCTGCGGATTGTGTCGCCAATGGACCGTTTTCGGGGGGCTTTAACATATTAATGAGAGCAACTGTAACAAAGAGGGTTGTACGTTAAATTCTGGTCAATACATAAAATGAATTTATGGGAAAAAATTTCGTGTATTTTTTGCATATTTTACGGTAAAGCCTTTGTATACAAGGTAAAGCATTGATATACAAGGTTTAATAACAATTTTAAGAATAGAAATTACGAAATTTATGTATTTTTTATTTTAAAACAGGTTTTCCTCTAAAATCCGATCGATGTATAAAGAGCATTAATAGGTTTTGGCGAAAAAGATATAAAAAGTTTTCTAAAGTTCGGTACCTCATAAGAAAAAAAACCGATATGACCCTTAGGGTATTATGGTAATTTTACAAGGACAAACATCCAGACCTGGAACAATTATTTATAGGTTATACAAATTTTTGTTCCGTGCGGGATTCGAACCCCCGGACCTCAGCGCTACAACTTATTGCCAAGTCACTCCGCCACTATGCCGTCAAATATATCTTTAATAGTGATAAACATTATACCTAATTATAAATTGCTTACCATTAAATAACGTAACGTAACGAATAAACGTTATGGTGTAGTGGCAGTGTGAGAGTATCCGCTGCTCCATATCCGCGGGTGTCGTAAGAGGCGACAGAAGGAAACAAACCTGGCGCTGGGCAGCAGCGTCTTCCTAATGACAACTGAGTAATCAAAACTGCGGCTGCCACGCGCCGCCCGAGCGTGGCAGCTGTGGTTATGGCAAAATCCCCTTTATGAGGCAATTTATGGGGAGGCCTATGTTTAGCAGTGGACTTTCGATAGGCTGTAAAAGTAACATACTTCTCAGGAACGGACAGAGGCATAGCCATCATCAATGAGGGCATCCACGACGCTACCAAGGCGGCGCTACTGAGGTATGAGGTGAAATATTTGACAGATTTCATAGTGGGGAAAAGTATTTCGTTAGAAAAGTAAAGAGAATAATGATACCTTCTGAAATATTTATTGTATATTATGTAAATTGAAACTAATAAATAAAATTACATTTATTTTTAAAAGCAGAAGAATTAAAAAACATTCAAATGTGTAAAAAATTAAAGAAATCAGCACCGGTGCATACACAAGAATCCAAAAAAAAACTTATAATTAAATCGCAAATTATCTATGATGATGATACTATGTGACCATCTGCATAAAAACAAAGTTACCTTTGTTCCAAACAGCGACATCTAGTGAGGGTAAGATTATTAATCCTCATTAATGAGGTCCACGGTCCCTAAAATATATTAAAAAAATCTGTTTATATGGAACTCTAAGGTTTCGAATCCTACTCGCACTTAACCGGGTGTTTCACAGTGTTTTTTTGCATTTACGAAAGCACTGCAATGGGATAAAACTAATATCACGGAGTTTATCGCGGCAATTTCAATAATTTTTGATCCGATCTACCCAGAACGAGCTTGCAGTATCTTGTAATCTTGCAAATAAAATTAAAATGAAATCCAAACCCATTAGTATTTTCCGCTAATGAGATGATGAGTCTAAACGTTGGTATTTAATGCCCGGCCCACATTAAAAGGAGTTTCAAGCAAAATGTACTTTAAACTTAAAGTTCGATGTTATTTAAGTCGTATTAACTGGAAACTCTTGAGTGTCGTATCATTTCTCGCAATAAAAGCAAGTTTTACGATAATGAAAATATCTTGTTATAGTTGTTTTATATGTCCAATTAAAGTACATCACAATTATATTAGGTTTTTTGTGGAAGTGTGACAAACGAATACACAGTCCAACTTATGTTAGTAAATGCTGTTCGCTGTACACGTAATGAGAATCAAAATGCAGATACGTTGCCACCTCTGCAAAATGCAGATGCGTTGCTACCCATGATGATTAAGATGGAATGTCTCGTTTCCAGTATAAAGGGTATCCGTTTCCCACTCACGATACGAAACAGCAGCATGAAGCTGCCCTCTTTTTTTATGCGTGCCGTTTTGACACGTGGTACGTAAAAAATCACTGTAATCTTTCGTAGCATACTCCTTTTTAATATTGGAATGCGGGTGATGCATGTCAGAGTTATCTTTAAATTTTATTACGAGTAGTTTATTACAATGGTTGGTAATGCACCGCGGGGCTCAAGTGGCGCGAGTTTTTGTTGCCGCCGGCGCTTGCGGCTGCCACTTCGTTTTTAATGACTCTATTAAAGAGATTAATAGGGTCTATCGCTTAAAAACATCTTTAACTTTTTCATTTCTCACAAATTTAATTAATACCGATACAGATCTATAGTCGATGTTTGGGTCGTCGAGGGTAATTTCATTCCGGTTCTCGAATTAGTTATGGGCAACCTGATCTTTTAATTTGTAAACGTGGGTGTTTTCTTTTTTATTAATTTCAATAATACTTAATTCTTGGAATGAGATATAATCGATACAAAGTATTATTACCTACTTCAATAAAGTTGCTTTATGGTTTGATAAGTTAACTGTAGCGGCATTGGATGAGTCTGGTGGTTTATGGCGATATCCGTTGCACGCTACGGTCGTTAAAGTAACAGAGTTAAAAGCACTAAAGTGATCTGTCGGGTGACATGTCAACATTTTTAGACCATTAGTCATATGTTTATGTGTGACGTGTACTAAAACGACCGTGGCTGCCATATTAATTGATAGGAGATATGAGTTATGTGTGAGTTAATTTTAATACAAGGAAAATATGAGAGCAGAGTAATGGTAAGTGGATGCTGTAATCCATAATCATATACATATATTATATTGTTGTGTTTTTTCTGTAACCACCATCGACGTTATATACCTGCCCTAAGGTGCATTGACAGAGGATGCTAGCACTGGGTGGCAAACGAGCACTCAGTCCACCTGATGCTAAGTCGATACTGTGGCCCATAGACATTTATTCGCAATAATTAACAACTCAACTGTAAATGAGTTGTCACCTCTGAGGACTATGATGGAATGCCTGGATTCCAGTAAAACGGGTCTCCGGTTTTTTATACTCACCATACGAAACACGGCAGCAGTACGCTGCTATTTTACGCTTCTATTCTGTGCGACCGTGGTTCCGCCCCGGTCTAGCCGACCCATTCCTGCTACAGCTATAATATAGCTGCAGCGTGGCTCTACCATGTAAATATACCATACACATCATTACAGTCCTCATCTAAGGAATGCCACACCGCACGGTCCCGAGTCACGTGCATTGATTAACTTCCTGCCTGTCCTACCAGGTCATAACTCTAGTAGTGGAGTACGCCTTACACTACGTCTACACTTCATGTAATTACATTGCGTAAGGTTCAACAAAGAATAAATAAATCTATCATCATCTAAGAATCAAACGCGTCACACGTGGCAGCTATGATATAATGTCTTGTTACTAGCGAAAAGTGTCTTCGGTTCACGGACGAAATTAAACACTAGCTCAGTAGCATTATGTTTACGTGATAACGCTGCAGCTATATTGTTGTAGAACGTTGTAGAACGAATTGGTCGACTCCATCGAGGTAGGGACATAAAAAGTTAACGTTACAGCCTATATACGTACCATAGCTGGGCAGAGGCCTCCCCTCATTTCTGAAGGAATTAAGGAAGTGTCCGCCGCACTGCCCCAATGCTCGTTGGCGATTTTCACATGTCTTTGGAATATTTTTTATTTCTCAGACATGCAGGTTTCGTCACGATGTTTTCCTTCACCGCCGAGCACGTCTTAAATCAGCACTTAAAATTGCAATTAACAATTTTATAGTTGGCGGCGGGGATCGAACCCGGGTTGCTCGCGTACTAGGTAGGTACGCTAGCAATCCGGGTTCGTACAGAATACCAGCCTAAAATAGCATCTTAGTGCTGCCGTGTTTTGTATGGTAAGCGTAGAGAACCAGACAGCCTTTTTACTGTAAACGAGGAATTCAATCTTTATCTATAGGGGCGATAACTTATCTATATTTTGATTTTTAATAGAGGATAGATGTGCTCATTAGTCTTATTCTGTAAATAAAAAAAATCATTTATCTCCATCAGATCGTAACAGAGGTGGACAGATTGTCGTTCCTGGTTTGATCCTGTTCCCGGAATATACGAGATTAATAGAGCCATCTATCGGAGCCCACAAGAGTTTCCCGGCGTTTACCCCTATGTCCATGTATAACAATGACCCGTAATTTGATTATTTTAAAAATTACTAGCGTTCTACTCAGACTTTGCACGGTTGATTTCTGGATCTAACGTATCGGATCCAATTCTTAATCTAAACCATCACCGAATCAACTTCAACACACAAAAATTTCATCAATATCGGTCCAGTTGTTTAAGAGGAGTTCGGTCACACACGGACAAAATAATTATTTATATAAAGATAAAGATGTTGAGGTAATATATAAATTCGTCGCCTTATTAATATTTAAATATTGTCCTTTATTTACTTAAGTAATTGTGTGCACAGTGAGACGTTACCTTTAAAAGTTCAGCTTATTCGTCTACATAGATTATCATCGTCGTAAAGTCAATAAAGTATAGGAACATAGCGTGGAGTAAGTTAGCTAGTTCAATATACACTAGTTTGTTACACATAACCATTAGACTAATTTACGAAGTCGACTTAATATGTGACTCCGGCAGAATATCAGCGCTGCGGTGACTCTGTTACTAACGCATTATCCTGCGTATGTAGTTTTGTGCTGAGTAGGTTTTTTTGCTCTTGAAATCCTCTTTTTTATTTTTAATATTAGATAAGTATCTCCTTTGTTTTGTTTTCGTTTGTAATATTGATTTCCTGCAAGTCGCAGCAATGAATATATATGTTCCTTATTCTTTCTTTACATATTTTTTGTTAATCACGAATCCCTATTTCTTAAAACTATCCCCCTCTAAGCCTATCAGCAGTCCATTACCCCCAAGTTAAAGCTCCACATGTCGCGTATCGATCGCTTCGTATCACGTCATTGTGCGGATCCAAGAATCTAACAGGATCGTCCCCTCCGTGTTTCCGCGCGAGCTGTCGCCAGATCTACCGCTCGCTAGTCTGATATATAGCCGGTTTTTGTATACGTTTGGAGATAAAAGTTAAACGCCTTTAGTTGGCCAGTATTGGTGAGGAAATAAAAAATTGCGCGTTATTGGTTTTTTGTAACCGAACAAAGTTATAGACTTGGGTGTAACAAGATGTTGTGTATAGCAAGGCCGCAGTTCAAAATCCGCACGGAACAAGTATTTGTATGACCTACAAATAATTGTTAAGAGCCTGGATGTTTGTACCTACTTGTAAAATTTATATATGTGTTTTACCTCCACGTTATAGGAGTAAAGTTACAAGTTTTTAAAAGAAAAAAATATGTAGTATTGTAAACACAGAACACCTACTATATTAGGTGTGTTCTGTGACTGTAAGCCTTGATCTAATGAATAAAAAGTATAATTTTTAACCTTTTGGAAGATCTCAGGAATGTCACAAGTTCAAGTAAATACGAGTATTAGAATATCATCTTAAGAGAAGCTTAAGATTTCCATTCAAATTTTCATCACCAATTTTCTCCATCCTAAGCGATGCAACTAAATGAAGGATAAGTGATTTGATGAACAGAAATATGGAGTAGTAATTTTAAAATATATAAATGTATAAAAAAAGTAAAACATACACGTCTCACTCGCATTACTGTCAGGGTATTATTGTAAGGAGGTGTCCATCGCGCTGCAATAATGCGTTTTAGCGAATTTCACATCTCTTAGAAATATTTTTTTATGTCTGACGTGCAGGTTTCCTCGCGATGTTTTCCCACATTACCGAGTAGTAAATCAGCATTTTAAATGGTAATTAATAATTTTATTGGTGCCGGTGAAGATCGAACCCGGGTTGCTTCCGTACCTAGGTACTGTGAAATTTACTGTGAGAGTACGCGTAAATAAAAGAAATCATTATATTTAAGCGAACACTACACACTGGGGTGTGATGATGCTATTGTAAATTCTAAGTCATAGTCACGAAATTATTTTACTACCCCACATAGAATACTATAATAAATAGTTTGCCACCACGAGTCACATAAAAATATTTTCAAATTTTTATTTAAAAATATATTATTCATTTATCTCCCACAAAATATTTATACAAAGGTAGACTTCATGCCTGAGACATTATCTACCTGTCTGGTTAAGAGTGGTGCTGAGATAAAAATGGAAATTGTGGGATGTTATGGGATACCTGTTACCAACATTAAATAAAGGTTACAGATGCATTATCAACTATTCGGTTGCTATCGCGATGACTAACTAAATTAAGACATTCCATTTTGTCCACAGTCTGTAGTTATGACACTGACTTTCTTATCCTTCATACTGGAACATACTACAAATATATTGAGAAATATATAAAAACCCTATACAAAAAGATAGTCAACGATGAACATATGCGAGTCCCACAGAGTAGGAAG
This sequence comes from Parnassius apollo, assembly GCA_907164705.1. Lineage (NCBI taxonomy): Eukaryota > Metazoa > Arthropoda > Insecta > Lepidoptera > Papilionidae > Parnassius > Parnassius apollo. The sequence goes on from CAJQZP010000533.1 coordinate 1,459,364, forward strand.
GATCCGTCGTACTGTTCCAGTGCAAATTGGTAAATATCATAATTGTAGTCATAAAGTTATTTATTTTATCCTACTTGGTGGTTTTTCCTTTAGTGTCAAGTACCTAAATGGTAAATCAATACTAGAATTCTCTTAACACAATATTAGTTGTGCTGTCGGAGATCGAATTCAAGTTGCTTGTATATTATGATATTTATCGCAAGCATGTGGCATTTGCTCTACCACAGCTCTACTAATAAGAAGGATTTTTTCATTGCAACCGTGTTTTTATGTATATAAATATTTTACTTATATAAACGATTGTTTTGTAAATACAATACAGAAAATTTCCCTCCATTTAAAACATCCAAAATTTCGTACAAGTAGATAAACGCTTAGGGTCCCATGTCTTATAAGTCGTAGCGATGCAGTGCACGCCTCGGCGTCTCCCGAATCGCGTCGGGTTCCAAAAGTGACTTGATCCCGGCCACGGCCAGTCTCTAGTCTCTACTTTACAGTGCAGTCAGTGGCGTGCCGCCTGCCGAACTAGTAGGGTGTCTTTACGCTCTTCGCGCGCGAACACAACGTACTCAAATACGATAAGTCAAAAATACAGTCCATATTTTAAACATCAACGAAATTCAACTATTTTTCACATACAGTTTTTTTATTATTTAGCGCAGTTTTTACGTCCGCGTGTGTTTAATCCGTGTTTAGTTAAATTATTCTAGATTTAATTTCCTTTGAAAGCAGGTTATAGCGTGAAAAGCTTACGCCGGACGTGGCTTTTGTAATGACAATGACGTTCATTCAAAAGTTCCTGAATTACCATTGACCATGGGAACGTTTGCCATGTTTCCGCTAACGTACCGTTATAATATTTTAATCTCGTGAGAAAAAATAAACGAAAATGATTCTGAAAATGGGAGGAAAGTTGCCTCCGGGAGCGAAGACTTCCGAAAAGGAGAAAAAAGTGGAGAGGAAGGATGGGAAGAAGAAATGGGAGAAATGCGATGACCGATGCCCGGGTGACCCGTGGGCTTACTGTGCGGTGTTGTGGTGTGCGTGTGCCATGAGCCTTATCTCGAGCGGGTATAGTTTATATAAGCAGCAGGGCCTTCAAGATAGGCTCTCGCTGTTGGAAGAGCAGCATTTAGCGTTGAGGAGTGCAGTATTGGAGCCGCAGCAACCGCTGGTGGAGAGACTTCGCAGGGAGGTGCTGTCTAGGCCGCCTGGCTACTGGCGATCGAGACGGAGCATCAGAGATTATGGGGACTGCGTCTGCCCACCAGGTTAGTTCAAGAGGAATATATGAAATACATAAGATATAATTATGTACAATATTTAAAACATCCTGTTTAAAAGTCTAAATTCAAATTCAAAATATTTATCGTAAGTTAAGTGTTAATAGTTACGTACCTATATATAATGATTTCTTAAATTTACGCGAACACTACACAATGAATAAAACTAAATTTACGGATTCTATCGCGTTTATTTAAATCAGTTTATTCAACGTACCTATACATTTGGTGTTAATTTAAATTATGATATGACTTACGACTCAACCACCTTTTTCGGGTTTTACAATATTTGTTTATATTTAATAGGTTTGTGCTTAACATAAGTTACATACTAAATGAAGTTGTTAGTTAATAGAATTAAACAATTAATCATTATTATAAGAAAATATTTTTTTAATTACGTAGAAATCAAATAAAGAACACAAATAAATAATACTTAAGATTTACTGTAGAGTATTTTAATTTTGTAGATATTCTTTCAAATTATATTTATTCACGGTTCGTGTATTAATTTATACTATGTTCAAAAAGTAGAAATGTTATTTATATGTCATATCCATATTGTTCTAGCACTATTTTATAACATTTTTTTACAATGTAAAAACCTGTAAATGGCAGTTTTGCAGACAATAAAAAAACAATTGTAATATACAATACAATACCATACTTTTTATTGTACACCACTGAAAGATAAAAATAACAAAAAATAAACAAATATTGAGGGGAAAACAAAAGGCGGTCTCATTGCTACACAGCAATCTCTTCGAGGCAACCCAGAAAAATAATGACATAAAAATAAGAGAAAGATTAACGAGTGGGGAGCACTAAAATAAGAAAGGATACCAATTTATGCACTGAAAAGACAACATACTTTAGTTAGATCAATTGGAGAGACAAATAGTGTTCCTTAACTTGCATTCAACGTGTAATGAATATTTTACTAAGGAGGTATTCATTGTAATTCATGTTTATAGAGCGAGTTACTGGCTGTGAGGCATTCCATCTCAGTCTTCAGCGGTGACAACGCATCTGTAGCCTTCTTTGCTTGAAGTTGGTAGCACAGGCTTCAGTAGCCACTTACCATCAGGTGGACTGTTAGTTCACTTGTTTTGTTAAAACCCATCATCATCATCATCATTACAGCCCTTCACAAGTCCACTGCTGAACATAGGCCTCCCCCAAGTAATGCCACAAAGCACGGTCCTGAGCCACCTGCATCTATCGACTTCCTGCTCCATGACTCCATCTAGTGGGGGCGACCTACACTACGCCTACCGGTACGAGGCTGCAACTCAAGAACCTCAAAAACTTACTGAATGCTAAATACACTAATACACATGATAAGATCATGAATTATGATCATGTACCTACTAGAGAAATAAGATTATTTTATTACATATTTTAGCTACACATTCTTTAGCTGTGTAAATAAACCTTTTTCTTTTTTTACAATTTTAGCTTTATGTACAAAAATAAAATCAAATTTATATCTAGCCGTAAATGAAATTTATGTAACTATATAATATAATTCTCTATTCATATTTTTTATTTTAATTCCGTTACTAATTCAAAAGAACGATATCCGTTTCGAGTGGACTTCAAGAAGGTATCCACTTTTTGTCGTTTTCGCTAAGCGGTAATTTAACCATAATACATTCGTTTTAGTTTTAAGCGAGAGATAATATCAATATTTGTGCATGGAGTGTGTAAATATTTTCAGTTGAAACCCTTATATATGACTTATGTGTGAGCTGTCGTTTATAATTAGTTCATTTTTCCCAAACACTAAAGTAATTTATAAATTTCGAAACTAAACATCCATATAACGTTATCACTTTAAAATTCATCGTTATTTCCGTGATGAGACAGAAAAAGTGGTATAATTTAAGTAATAACTACTGGTGAAGGTGGAATGAACTCTCTAACACAGGACAAACATAAAAGAACTTCCAGCTGATGTGAATAACCGTCCGAGGTGTCTGTAGTATAAAAACATGCTCAGGGTAGTCCCCGCCATTACATCAGAATCGATAAACCACAAATCCTCGCAAAGAACACCGATTCTTTATACAGGATAATTGGCATAGCTAGTGAAATTAAAAACATCCTAATTTCAATTGAAAAATTTACTGGATGCTAACATTTGCATGAAATTAAATCCAAACCCAAGCGTACCACTGCAGAACTTCAAGACACCGTAAGCTCATTCTGGGCGAATCAAACCAAAAGCAAATAAACATAAAACATAATACATAAACACTCACACCTGTCACCCAAAGGAGCAGGCAGAAACTATAGACTTCCATTTGGCACGATCCTGGCATACCTCTCTCGTCGCCTCCACATTCATATACCTACGCATACATGCTCGTCGTTAAGGGTACTCCTAATTTGGCCCATTTTCAATATATCGCCAATTTGGTCGATAAACTTTCGCCTAGGACGTCCCTTTAAGACTTTTCCATTTATAAAATTATCAAAAGTAAATAATGCTGAAGATAGCCCGGATTGACTGCAAAATCAGGACTTCAGACCTCAAAACTAAGAGAAGGACTACACTCTCTCAGATTACCACAGTAAATTAGCAGCAGCTGTTGTGTTTCGTATGGTGAGTATACAAAAATGGAGAACCTTTCTTCTGGAAGCGAAGCATTCTACCTAAGTTCTCATTAGTTACAAAGTATCTGTTAGTTTAAAGCTTAATCGAGGATAGTTTTATATGTCTATGGACCACAGAACCCACTTACCATCAGGTAGACTCTGCACTCATTTGTCACCCCAAATCTATAAAAAGAGTTATAAATTTTGATTGTGATCATGCTATCAACTTTATTGATTAAGATAAACGTATCATGATCATCACAATAGCCTTTCACAAGTCCACTGCTGAACATAGGACTCCCCAAGGACAGTCACAAAGCAAGGTTCTGCTGCACCCACTTCCGTCACTCCATCTAGTGGATGGCTGTTCTACAACTCGTTAAGTTACGCATCTGCCACTCGAAAACCTCTAAACCTAACGGCTTAATTTATATTATTGTATTTAATTATATTTTTAATGATTAATTTTATTTTTAAAACATTGTATTGTAAACTTCCGTAACCTAAATAGCCATTCTTGCAATTCTATTTCCACATTGTCTATTCACGGCGTCCACAGCACACACACGAAAACTGCCACACCACATTAATCGGACAACGCTCCCGTCGCATTGCTACGTATTGTGCTTTGTTTTACCCGACTGCGCGACGCGAAGGGAGTAATGTGTTCATCAGTCGATATACTTATAATCAGCCGATATATAACAATGTGTATGTTTGTTCCTTTGTGGCGCTCTAGAGACCAAACGCGTCGGTCGATTTTGATGACTCTTGCGTCAATCGATTTGTCTTAATCTTTTAAGTGTCACTAAAGGCATGCCAGTAATCAAAATTCAATATTGTGACAATTACGAATTACGTACTTGACGTAATCTGTCAACTTTCGTATTGTTACGAAACGTCGTACGGGTATTGTTGAATAGGTTTTTGAAAAGCATCTTTTAATTTCTCTAATTATTTTCATTTTGTATGACCATTTAGGATCTATAACGCTTTAAAACTGATTAACAACCATTCTCATTTAGCATATGAAAGGTGTTAGATTCGTCCAAGGCTAAGGGTATACAATTTTCCTTTTATCAGTATACTTTTTACACATTATTTATAAAATAATTGTGACAAACGAACATATAGTCCATCTGATGGTAAGTGGATGCTGTGCACATATACATCTTTATTTATCCTCCATTAAGCTCGAATACCTCATTTCCAGTAAAAAGTGTTCCCGATTCTCTACACCCACATGTTTGAAAGACAGCAGCATTGATCTGCAATTTTATGCTGGTATTTCGTGCCACAATCACAATGAAGCTGCAGCGTGGCTCTACTACGTATAAATTTTTAATCAATGTTTTAATTATTGGACTTGTTATGCTTACTTCGCGTACATTTGAACACCGACGCGTAACGTATGATGGTATAATTGTCATCGTAGCATTATTAATGACGGGATGAAATTGCCATGAGCCAATCTAAAATAACGTGGCTATAAATTATTCTATTCAAACTGCAACGACACGCGGACACTCGATCCCGTACGAATTCATTGTTTAAATTTATACGCTCGTAAAGTTTGGATTTCACCTAAATCATTGCTGCGAAATATTCATCGCGGTCGTCCGCTTCGTATCCGTGAAATATAGCTGATATCTGTCGCAGGCGCTTATTATGTCTTCCAATATAAATATATATATATATATATATATTAGATTTTGGGAAAATTCTTCGAGGAAAGAAAGAGAGGATTACTTCTCTGTGGAATGGTTTACCACCGGCGATTTTTCCGCAGCGATATGACTTAGAGACCTTCGAGAAACGAGCTTACTCCTTTTTAAAAGACCGACAGCGCAAAACTGCAATTGCCCTGATGTTGCAATTGGTCATGAACGATGGTCGACATTTAACATTAATTGTAAAAAGAATAAGAAACGTTAGACATAATAGGTTTCATTTTTCGTCGTTCCACCAAGTAGGTATAATAAACGTTTTCGTGTTTTGGTAAATGTGAGAAACAAACGTGCAATTAAGAAATGTAGGTCTGTCTATATCACTTGTTATAAGCGCCACTGCTGATCATGTGATCTCAGGTATGGATCCCGGGTCGCGGTAAAATCAGTTATTTGGTTTTTCTGTCAAGACATTTTTAGGAGAAGCCCGGAAATAGGAAGTTTGCGAAGTTGCATACCCATGCATCTCTGTCCGATCTCTCTCCAACTATGTCGGATTACCGTCGCATACTCGTAGAACTATGCGAGTGCACCGGTGCTTGCACACACGCTCGTGTAGTATAACCTTGTCCTGCGAAGATAGCTGATCTCCGTAGAGACCGCTGAATGGGGTCGCCTGTGTTCAGCAGTGGTTTAAAATAATAGTAAATTTATTTTAACTGCATTCAAACATCTTGAAGTTATTTTTCAATATTAGCAATGCTTAAAATAATCTCTATCTAAATCTCTATACGTGGTAGAGCCATGCTGCTATCGATTAAATTGCCTAAAACCCGGAAGAATTAGCCACAGGGTTTCAACTTAAACTAGAATTCGCCTCTGGTACTATCCTGTCTAATGATATAACTAGATTAGAAAATTACTACTGGCTTACAAGCGATTGTTAGTAAAGGATTAGCCCAGTTAACCAATCCTATGTACAATTATCAAGTCCGTAACGCATATCATTGATACTGGGAAAGTATTGTACCTAACTCTATGGAGCAGATTTTAATTGAATTGGGAATTAGCTTCCAAATCTGAAATTTTATTTAACAGTAGATTGATTACGGGAGGGTGGTGCTGTTATTATATGGTAGTTTAGCAACTTATAGTTCACTAGCGATCCGATCCGCCCTGGCTTCCCATAGGTGATTTCTGGATCTGAACAACGCTGCCTACCTGGTCCAATTGTAAAAATAAACTATCCGGGACCCGCTCATAAACACAGAAAAAATCATTAAGATCAGTCCAATTTATTAGGAGTTCAGTGACAAACACAGGTACACAATAATTATCTGTATATATAGATGATATACCTAAACTAATTCACAATTTATTTGAGGTATTTTTGAAAGATGTAATGGTGAAAAACTAGCACAAAGTCCATTTAAATGGTAAGTGAATTCTGTTGCCTATACACATCCACATCTATCTACGAATAAAAACGCTAATGTTGAATGTCTCGTCACCACTAAGTGCCTACTCTACGGGTTTTAATCATTCGCCATGTGCTATTTCAGACTAGTATTCTGTACGAACGTGTTCCTTCGCTGGTTGATCCCGAGTTGAGCCATTAGTGCTATAGTAATAATCCACTGTGGCACAGCAAACTTTTTAAATGTGTTCCTTCCCTGGTTGATCCCGAGTTGAGCCATTAGTGCTATAGTAATAATCCACTGTGGCACAGCAAACTTTTTAAATGTGTTCCTTCCCTGGTTGATCCTGAGTTGAGCCATTAGTGCTATAGTAATAATCCACTGTGGCACAGCAAACTTTTTAAATATGTTCCTTCCCTGGTTGAGCCATTAGTGCTGTAGTAATAATCCACTGTGGCACACAAAACTTTTTAAATGTGTTCCTTCCCTGGTTGATCCCGAGTTGAGCCATTAGTGCAATAGTAATAATCCACTGTGGCACAGCAAACTTTTTAAAACATTATAATAAAATACTTTACAATATATACTTAGTTAACCGTATAGTGGCCGTGTAAGAATATCCTCCTCTTTTTGTTCCGTCCGGGACGAGATGCCACAGAGGGAAACTAAAACAGGAGATGAGCAGCATAATTTTTCTGATAAAAACTCAAAATAAAATAAGTATAGCGGTTGCCAACCCGTCTGGCGAGCATGGCAACAATGACAAAATCCTTCCTATGAGGTCAAACTATGCGAAAGGTCTATATTCAGCTGTTGGCTTTTATAGTGTGTAATAGATGGATGAATTCATGCTTTGTTTGGAACTTTAAGCCTTAACTATCAAGTTCCTTTCCCATCAAATCTATTCAGGGAATATGACAAAAACACCTATAAAGTAACTAACACTTAAAACTCCACGGTTGGCCTCACAGACCGACTTAAAAAAGCTATTAAATTTTTTTTACCCCGTCGCAATACCAAGTTAATCCCGAGTTGAAAGCTGTCAGCTAACCCCACGGTTATCTGCCGCTCCCGCAGGCACTGATCGAAAAAATGATAAAGCACCGGATGGTGCGAAAGTGGCTTGCTAAGGGCGACACTTTTATTTAAGGGTTGGAACGTGTTGTTAACGCTTGAAAATGTTTTACTACGATGGTGATTATGTGTGTTTATAAAATGATGTCATCTAAAGGGATTTGAACGAAGCAGTTACTTTATCTATTGCATCAGTAAGTAAATAATAAATAGGCGGTACGAGTTCGCTTAAGCTGATATCTTAATGGGGTTAGGCTTTCAATTATTGTTCATGCCGACACATTTAACGTATTGTATTGTAGTTTTGAACTGTTATTCTTAACGAACACACTGAACTATTCCATTTGTGATATTAAGATTTTAGATATCAACGGTCTTTGTCGAATAGAAATTCTGTTGAGTAATAATTATAAGGGCTTGAGTGATCATTATGCAAAATAATTGAAGTGAAACTTCTTTATCGACGTATTGGAGAAATTTAGTACGGTATTAAAAACCTAAAACCTCATTTTTTTCGTAACGTTTCACCGCCGGGACTGCATGAGTATGGTATTATTTAACATAAGTACTTATGTAAAATAAAAAATAAAGGAAGAATGATATGACACGCACAATTTTTTTCTATTTTTTCAATTTCTTCTAGATTTTTTAAATTTTTATTCAAAGCATATTATTTTTCACAGTCTTATTTAGTTTGGGACTACAAACCTGTATGTGAAAATATTATAATTCAAAAGTCCAATAGAAACAAATGGATATATAATATTTTTAGTTTACGCCAATAAACTTTGGGATCATTGTATCTCCTTTTTTCGTCCTCAAAACAGTGAATTATTTCATGTCTGTATTAAAATTTATTTTATTTTGTGACTAATATATAATTCAAAATTAATCTTTTATCAATTAAATGCGTTATGAGTTCTGCTGCTTTGAAAGAAAATGTAGTTTTAATTTTTGCAATTACCTAACAAATATTATTCAATTTTAGACAACTCAAATAACGCTAGTTAAATGCGTGATAACTGAATATACAAATAAGGAATAATAAATTAGCATAAGACAATACTTCGGATCAAAGCCGCAGTTGGCCTATTGTTTAGTACATTCACCAAGTATAATAAACATTTTGAACAAAACTACAATGTTAATTATCTAACATTCGTTGCGATTTATCCACCGTGGATATTACGCTTTATAAATCTGCAAAATTCATTGAATGATTATTCGTTTTATACTAAAGCTTGTAACAATCACCTATTTGACTAAGTAATATTAAAAAGTAAGAAAAGGTAAGCTAATATACGTCTCATAACTATAAGTAATCCACTCTCCCACAATCCGTGTCTAAAAGTAAGAAAAGGTAAGCCAATATACGTCTCAGTGTAAACCATGTAGTGGCTGTGTAAGTATATCCACTGTCCCACATCATCCCGCGGGCGTCGTAAAAGTAAAAAACCAATATACGTCTCATTAACATTATGGCTGTGTAAGTAATCCACTTCCCAATCATCTGTCGAAAAAAAAAAAGATACTCTCATTAAACCAGTAGTCTGTGTAAATATCCACTGTCTCCCCTCCAAGACAAACTAACCAGGAGATGGGCAGCGCCTTCCTGATAACAAGTAAAAAATAAAAATAAACTGTGGTTGCCAACAATGTATGTGTTTAGTGATAGACGTTTGATAGGCCGTAACTTAAAACCTGTAACTTAATAAAAAATCTATAAGAATTGTGGGGCAATTATTGAACCACGCTGTTCCAGTAACTGCGACAGACTTTACCTCTTGTCTTCAAACTAATTTATTCCTTAAACACATTTCACTGACGAACACGTGATAAATCAGCACTTAAAGTTATCTGTGTAGTGCCGGCGAACATCGAACCTAGGAACTACAACACCAGTCCGTATAATTGATTGAAAATTGTTAATCGACAACATACGCGGTGCAAGTTAGTAACACCAAATCTCGATTTCACAGAGTAAGTTATTAATTCATGGGGCAATGTATACGATATTACAACAAAGTCCCATAAAATATTTAAGGTTATATAGGGTATTACCACGTTTAAAAAATAATTGTATAAAAAGGGTTATTATAATTTAAAATGGTTGATATGGGAACGGGCTGATCGCTTTTTTGTACAACTTGTATTTATTATAAAATTTGAAGTTGCGAAAAATATCCCACTGGGTCTCTCACTGGTTCACAGAATAGAAAAGTAAATAATATAGCATTCAACAAGAATTTATTGCAATATACACGCTAATGAAACTTTTTATATATTTATGTTTATATTATTGTAAAACCAACAGCTTACAAATCTTTCAAAGCTTAGATGTTAATTACAAGAAGCCAATGATAGGTTCTCACTAATAGAAATACTACGAATATCATTGTCAGTTGTCATTTAAAAGACATAACACATATTCGAGCTTCAAACATAGAGCCTAATAAAAATGTACATCATGCAAAAAAATTGCAAATTAGACAGACTATAACAGCTAAAAAGAAAAGAAAATCACTAATATATGCATAACATTACTTTTTATTTATTATTATGACACAAAACAATGTCGAAAACACCCGCCTCGCCGATACATATCTAGTATAAAAATACGTAACAACGGAAAAATAAAAATCCAATCGCAGAAAGTTGGTTAACTCTTTACAGGGAAATATTCGCCCAACAGGAGACAGTTACGAACACGAAACTCCCTCTAATTTTGGTGGTCCGTGTGAACCGGGCGTGCAATCGATAAAAAAGCAAACGAGGGTATGGTGGAACGATAAAACTGACGCGTGCATGTGACAAGCTCCGCTCGCCCCCGGCTTAGGCAGTGTACACACACGCGACTTTTTCCCTTGGTTCATTAAATATTTCTTCTAAAATTTATTACATTTCGAATGAATATTGCTTGTATGTGTAATAAATTGTAACGTGGTAATACATAAATAATTTGTTTATACAGAACCATAAGTACGACCAGCTTAGAGCGCCGTTTTTAACTAGAAGTGCCTCTGATTAAATATATTATTATCTTACCTATTTATGATAATCATCAGCAATATACTCTTGAGTACCGTGTTCAATAGTGATAGATAGTTTTTGAATTTCAAGTTGGATCAAAATTCAGTTATTTGGTTTTTCCGTTAATTTTAAGTAGCAGCCGGAGTCAGGAAGTTGACGGTGTTTGATCCCTGTGCCTCGGAAAGCACATTAAACCGTTGGTCCTGCGTCTAATTTCTGCCCGGCTATCCCATTAAAAAATGCGATGTAATGATTACGTAATACAAAAAGGGACGTTTAAGGTGTATGCCCTGAAAAATAAGTTATCATCGATTTATTATAGGCATTACGTCTTCGGTGATGAAATCACATGTGTAATTGTAATTTTATACCTAAGGATTGTTTGTTTCGTGTAATTAATATGTTTCTCCTCCTTTTACATCAACTCATAAGAGTCCATAACCGGTTATGGGCCTTTTCCATCGTAAGTCATGCGTAGTGTAAGATATATTTTTAGTAGAATCATGTGATATATCAACATACAGTCCACCTGATGGTATTGTATGTGGATGTGTGACATTTAAATCCATCCTCGATTAAGAATCAAAAAGCAGATGGATTGTCATCCCTAAGGACTGAGATGGAATGCCTCGATTCCAGTAAAAAGGGTTTCCGGTTCTCTAAACTCACCATATGTAACACAGCAACATTAGCGATGCTATTTTACGTTGGTGTTCTGTGAGAGCGTGGTCCCTCCCCTGTCGAGTATGCCAGCATGGCTATACCACGTCCCACACATTTCATTTGGATCATGTTCGTATGAAGTCAGCTTTATCGGGATTATTGGAAGTAGAGAAGCAGAGCTAAGTACCGGCCGCTCCAGTACACTCCCATTGATTAGTGGACATTTAGCACCCGGCGTGATCGCTTTTCAATACATAACAGGCGTGGATAACACGAGACTACACACGCTCTACACTCGTTTGTAAAATAGGATCAGCGAATGAATTGCTAACAGTGTTCGCCGAGTGCATATCTATCGCTATGATCATAAGTACAATATATTTCGGAATAGCATTCCTAAAAGCGGCTTTAGGGATTATACGGGAGAAATATTTTTCTGTAATATACAAAATTTGCCCACAGCCAAATTCGAAAATTTTATTAAACAAAGAGTATATAAAAGCGGTTATTACATATAATATTAAGGAATTTATAGATGACAATAACCTCTGGCAGTGAGGTCGCTAACAAGCTATTTCTTATTTGGTTTGTGTAATCAATTGTGATTGAACTGCTCTATTTTAGTAAATAAAAAATGTCAGTCTGGATCTCTTGCTAGTTCTTCCCAGGACGCAAGTGTTTTCCAAACCAATGGTAAAATAAACTATAAAATAATTTTTAAAAGTATTATTTACAATCTATTTTGTATAAAAATTTATTTATCACAAAAAAAGTCACGTAGCGACTGGCATTGACAGAGTTTAGGATTCCTTGTATAATATTTGCACTTACTACAGTATCAAAACAACCGCAAATTATTAACAGTTTTTGTTCCGGCCAGCCCGGATTGCGAATTAGGCTCACAACTAATCAATTTAGCTCAAAATCCTTTGCTGCAGTTCACCCGAGGCAAGGGTTGCCGGGTTATCGCACTAAGTACCGAGGCCATTGTCTCTAATGCTTTCAGCAAAGTCTAGCCTCTGCTTAGAGTAAGCAAATTTACATATTAATGCAAATTCGAGCTATGTGAACATGGCTTGGTAAATATATGAATAATGTTTGCTTGGGGGGTATTTGTTTATTTAATCCTAATTTCTCCTTTTATGCCTTGGAGTTCGTCTGAGTACATACCGCCGTCTCAACTATTTCTAGCGTCAAATAGCCGTGCTTGCATTGTTGTGTATCGGTCTGAAGGTTATTGAGATCCAGTACAGATCCAGTACAGACTTTGGGCATTCCATCTTAATCCTTAGGGATGACAACGCACCTGCAGTTTTCTTTGTATTAAGTAAGCTGCAGGGTCCATGGATTGCTGTAGCCACTTACCATCAGGTGGGCTATAAATTCGTTTCTCACTTTACTTTTGAAAAAAAAAAAACAACAGCGACTATATTAAAACTAAAACTAGTTAGATATTATATGATTTCACTGAATAACTTTTACTTTTAATTTTCAAATGCAATTCTCATCGCAGTGACAAACATTACTCATTTGTTTATTTTTGAGTAATTCGCGATATATGAAATAAACATACAAGTATTTCTGAACGAAGCGATATAAGAAAGTCTTAGCAATATAATTTTTTTTTCAATTATTTTCTAACACTTTTACCCGATGCCTCAGAAGGTGGATAACGCTTTTATAGAGTATGTATGTATAATAATAATAATGCCCTCCAGACCGAATTTCGGCCACGGCGGCCTGTCTCAACGGAGGCCAGCCATCAGTGCTGGATAGGATTATAGTGCCCAAGTGTATATGTAACCACAGGTGCACTCTCTATTCCCTCACTCTCATAATCCGATGAGACGGTAAACCGATACGACCGGAGAGAGATCAGGCACAGGACCAACGGCTTTACCTCCTATCCGAGGCACAGGGGCGAGACACGGCCAAATTCCTGACTCCGGGCAGCTACTGGAAATTTCTTGACAGAAAAAACTCGCTTGCCAATAATTGATTTTTGGGCACGACCCGCGATTCGAACCCAGGACCTCATGATCAGCAGTCGCGCTACTACAACCACTAGACTAAAAAAAATATATGTAATATGTGTGAGTGCGTGTGCGTGTGTGTGTGCGTGTGCGTGTGCGTGTGCGTGTACGTGTGCGTGTGCGTGTGCGTGGTGCGTGTGCGTGTGCGTGTGCGTGTGCGTGTGCGTGTGCGTGTGCGTGTGTTTTTATTTCTCAGTCACGCTCTGTCACCTAAATGGCTTGACGGATTTTAACATATGAGGTGTTTTTAGATTCATATTAATTGTTGGAGTGACATAAGCATAAGCTATATAATATTTGACATTGTATCCGTAAGTAAGAAAAGGGTTTTTTAAATTTTATATATTTTCTTGTTCTTTAAACCGAACGAAAAGTTTCAACACCCAGTAACAGTATCAACAAAAGTTTTCACGTGTCTCACGAGCACGGTAGTTCGGATCTGCAGCAGCCCTATGTAAGTATTTACGAAGTAAAATTGCGTTCACGAAGTTTTATTTCAGTTTCTCTATTATCTAACGGCGCAGGCGAGGGCAGGAATTAATAGCGAGTCCAAACAATCCGGGTGTTTAATCAAAAGTATGTGAGGCCAGAGGAAGTACGAAGCCTTTGTAAATATCGATTAAGCGACCTTACTTCCCGCCAATATGAATGCGTAATCAAGTTTTGTGAATAATGATTTGTTGCATTTACGCAAGTACTACAAGTGGAACAATTACAACGACTTCAAAAAAAAAATGAAATAAAGAAAAAAAAGAAATTTAAAAACTACTGGTCAATCTTGATCAAATTTATACAAAACAACATGAAAAGCACCAGCTTTCAAATAAATAAGAATCATCAAAATACGGTATGGTTCACCTAGAAAATTTTTCTAAGGTAACAAAAAAATACAGTCGAATTGAGAACCTCCCCATTTTTTGAAGTCGGTTGAAAATGATACTAATTTTTAGGATTTTATCACGTTTAATTTTTTGTTTTTAATTTGTGATGTTTCGAGTGCTTAGCAGCACCTATGGGGGAATTAAATGTTTGACGTTCCGTCATAGTTAGCCCGGCTAATTCCCAAAGTTCGAAAGTATGCAGCCTGTGAACTTGTTCAAGATCATCCCAGTCATTACAGATTTGATAGATGACAAATCCTCGTAAAAGAGCACCGATTACTACGAAGGATAACTCGCGAAGCTATTGAAATTACAGAAACATGCTAATTTCAATGGACAAGATGGATGAGTACTACCATCTACTTGAGATCTTTTTATTAATAAAATTAAATCCAAATTATATCATTGCAAGTCTTCAAGATACTGTAAGCTCAATCTGCGTAGATTGGACCGAAAATTTATATCAAAAGCCAATGTAGCCGTAAACGTAGCCGGGGCTAACTGACATCGGGATGTTAAACATCTCAGTCCACCCGTGACCTTGTGTATTATAAAGCACCCGAAATTTCAGGAATTAAAGTTAAAATGAAACACGACAAAATCGGTAAAAAGTAAGTGCATTTAAATGCAACTATGTCTTGTGAATATCATACCCGAACTATTTTCAACATTTTATTCAATTTAATATACCGTCACCGTTACAGCCTGTCAAAAGTTCAGTGCTGAACATAGGTTTCGCTCGTAGATTGCTTCATAATGAGGATATTTGCCATAGTTGCCACGCTTGGCAGGCGGGTTTGGTAACCGAAGTTTTTAATTTTTTAGTTGCAATTAAGAAGTTATTGCTACCTATTTTCTATTAGTTTTTCGCACGGAATAAAATTGTGTAGTGAATATTTTTACACCAACACTACGTGATTAGAATTATAGAATATTATGTAATTAGCATTATAAAAGCTGAAAATTATTAAATCCTATGCTGTATTTATGTTTGTGTGTTTGGGTCTCACCTGATTACCTCTTCTCATCTTAAAGGTTCCATGTTTATGTGAGACTTATAACAAAAAGACTGGTGCCAAATGTGGTACTTGCTTAGTATAACCGTAATAGAACAGCAACCAGTGGGATATTGGGTTTTTGATTGTATAGGCGATGCATGGCGATAGGATCCACCTATAACTTCTTTTACACAATTTTTCATCTTAAAACAGTAATATCAACTAATCGTGGTCCGTTTATCTCACTACTCTTTGGAATTTAATCTACCCTTGGGTATAATATAATAAGAAAATTAAAATTATTTTAATAACATTTAAATTTTTACATACGTAGATAGTAACGTGTTTATTACATTATGTACCTACCAATGTAAAAAATTTAAATTTCAATAAAGTAATTTTAATATTCTACACAATACACTTTGTGTCAGCACCGATTTCTAATGCGGAATTATTTAATTATCTTTTGTTATCTTTTACTTGAGATTAAAAGTTTAATGAACAGAACAGTACGTTTGTAAAATATTGTCCCATTTCTATACAAATATTGTTTAATATTGTTCATACATCGCATAAACGCAATGTTTATATGGTAGAGTCATGTTGCAGCTGTATTATGGTTGCAGAACGAATTAGTTGGCGGGCAGAGAGATGATGACGCTCTCACAGGAGACCGGCTTGAAATAGCAATATCAATGCTGCTGTTTTTTGTATAGTGAGTGTCGAGATCCGGTGACCTTTTCTATTGAAAACGAGAGATTCCATCTTAGTTCTCAGGGGTGAAAAGGCATCTGCATTTTGATTCTTAATCGAAGATAAAAGTAGATAACTATCGACTGTGTACTTGTTTATCACCACAATTCTATAAAAAAAAGTTTTTTTCACGCCCTTAACAATTAATAAACGGATCGGAAGTAGAAAAATTTGTTTAATAATGGTAACAATATTATGTCCACTAGACGATTGTCTCTTAGGCAGCAAAGCGGACCACCTGGGAACACCAAAACCGTAGATTGTTATTATTTTGTAAATGTTTGTGTTGAGAGTCTTTATTAAATGAAACTAGCTACTTCCCAGTTAAAGCAAACAGTGAATTATTTGTATAGGATTGTAAATTCTTAGGTAGACACATAAATTTTGTGTCATAAGGATTTCTGTTGACTTTAACAATCTTTGCGTATTTAGTTAGTTCTAAACGAGGATATAATGTTGACGAAAACGCTGTGATAATCTAGGAAGCTGCAATTCAAAATGTTCAATACATTTAAAACATATGAAAGAAGCACAGTCTCATAATTCAGTTATGTACTTACTTACTTTGTTAGGTATACGAGTATATTTTTATCTTAACTTATTATAACATGTTGGGTTTTTGTGTTAAGTTATTATAACATATTCAAGTTCATAACTTTGTCGTACTTTAATTGGAGAGAAAAAGATCAAAAACATTAAATTACCATCACCTCGTTTCGTCGTATTAAGTAACTATGTGGAATGCCACTAAAATCTCATAAATTCCGAATGAGCCGTACTACTGTCCCGTTTACGCTATACTGTCTTGTTGGTATATTGGTAGTAAGCCCTATAATTGATCCCTATCAGTCAGATCAGATCAAAGATCCCGTGTTCGAATCCCATAAAGAAATTCTCAGTAGTAGCCTAAAGTAAGTAAATTGGCGGTGTTTTACCCCAGTGCCTCGGAAAGCTCGTACAGCCGTTGGTCCTGCGTCTGATTTCTCCGGTTGTGTCGTAGTACCGTCACATCGATCTATGAGAGTCGGGTACTAGAGAGTGCACCTGTGCTTGCGCATACACTCGCGAACTAATGATCCTGTCCTGCGCAGATGGCTAGTCTTCGTGGACACTGGCCGCCGTGACCGAGATTTGTTCTGGAGGACATTGTTAAGCTTGACGGAAAATACCCATACCAACCTCAGAAGTGGCACTGCGATTGGCAACCCACCAGCTAAGCATGACGATTTAATCCAAATTTTCTCTACAATTTGAGATACCGATGTCTTTTAGAGCAGGAAACTTTAAGTGAATATAATTCTGTAGTTTTATCAACTTTTGTGTAACAATACTTTTGATATGTTGAAATCATGAAATAGATTGTTTTTATTGCCAAATTAACGATTTAATAATAATTAATTTTAATATGTTAATTTTTCTAAAACAAAATTTTGAAAGAAAAAAAAACAAATTTGCATGTCTCGATGTAATACATAGTATTTAATAATGCCCTATGTAACAAAAATAACATATTCATATTAAATTAAATACATTGCGAGCTTTCACAATAAAAATTACCACCTAATGACATAAAAGTGACTTCAATTCAATTAAACCACATATTGTAAACAGACCATTTTAAGAACTATTAAAATGAAAAGAAAATATATTTACACACAATGATAAACATTTGAGAAATATGTACAATGTTGATAAAACATGAAAGAAAAACAACGAAGGTAGAACAAGAAAAAACAATTTAATTGTTGTTAACATCATTACCTGAAAAGAAAACTCAAACAACGAATACTGAAGACGTCCTAATAAATTAGGCTATTTTTCAGAATCAGTTCCACTTGCACTCAAACGGTGTTCATTAATGAACCTTATTAAAGCTGTTTGTCTACTCGAGACCTGTGTGTGAACTTTTAAAAGCTTTCAAAGGTGGCGCAGGTCGAGCGCAGCCCTAATTGAATGTTTGCTTTGGCGATGGAGTCGTCGCAGCCCTGCGATTTACATGCAAATCTAAATTTTACGCTTAGCGATATTAACCCTTATTCGTAATTCATATATGGAATGGAATCGAACATGTGGTTAGGAAAAAATCATTTAACCGTGGGGGAAATAAATTGAGTTGGTTGAGACGGTTTTAGATTTATTTTGATTTCGATTGAAGTGCGTATACATATTAAGGACGGGTGCGGGGTTTATTTTTAAAATGGATTCACATTCGTTTAGAACGTTTTATGCGTGTCATCTGCAATATATTTAATGTGTACTCTTAATTCTAAGCGAGAGCTCTAGTGTCATAATTTTATTGGTGTTAAAGATAATTACATATGGTCTTTATTTCTTGCCAGCCGGTTCAACGCCTTGAAATGCCTTCAATAATTTATCATGTTAAATTAAATTTACAAGTGGAACGTGAAGATATAGTTTCATACGTGGTAGGGCCACGCCGCAGCTGTATTATGGTTGTAGCACAAATGGATCGCTTTGACTGAGGAAGGACAGCGTAAAGTAACTGCTTAATGCTGCTGTGTTTCGTACGATGTTTGTAGATATCTGAAGATCACTTTAACTGAAAACAATGCATTCTATATAAGTTCTCAGAAGTGGAAGAACACTTTGATTATTTATCGAGGATATATGTAGATTTTTGTAGGTCAAAGTATACATATACCATTAGGTGAATTTGGCGCTCGTGCGTCAGTCACGTTATCTCAAAAAAATACGGTTGACCCTAGTGGTCAGCCCTGTAACTTCCGGGTAATTCCAAATATAAAGCGCCCCAAAGTCCACCTATTATAAAATTTTCAAGTAAAATTTTTGCACAACTATTTCTCTAGAACAAATGAACCGATTTTGATGCGGTTTGCGTCAATTCATGTTGCTTTTTGTGGTGAAGAGGAATCAATCGATACATTACTTTAAAAGTAATCTCAAAAAAGCATTTTTTCCAAAATAATCTTAGAAATAAGAATTGATTCAAATTCACATGAAATCATCACAAGATCTGATGAGAACTCAATTTTCGAAAACAGGAGTGAAAATAATAACTTACCGATTTTTTGGAAATCATTGATTTTCATAGCGAAAATTTAAAAATTATTTTATGAGAAAACGTGATTGTTAGAGGTAACCTATTTTATTCCAGAAATCATACATGCCACATAATATTTCAGGGTTTACCTATTGTCTCTTCTCTTCATTTATCTTAAGTGTCTAAGCCTTTGTCATTTTTATTTTTTAAAGGGAAAACGCTTATTAAATATATCATCTTGATTATTTTTTTTATTTAAAAAAGCTTTCACAATATTTTAATCAATGGTCGCAACGTTTCCGTTTAACATATTCTTATCTTAACAACGCTTAGAGTGCACTCCATGCCTTCGCTATTGCAGGAGCTGTGGAACGTTGAACAAATTAAATGCAGTCGACACTTGACGAGACAAATGAAGGCAATTCGTTAGATGCAGTGCTCGGAGCGGAGGAAAGGAATTACGAAGAAGCGCCACGGTCCCTCGAGCTATCACAGCATTTGGTAGGTGTTGGCTCGACTTCGGGCGACTGGCGTAAAAAGCAATTGACTTTTGCTTTAGGATACCGAGGTCTTTACGAGTACACCTTTCTTATTCATTTGAAAGAATAACTAGCGAAACGAAAAATAATGAACTATATTGATATTATGAATTTTTTTTTCATTCGCGCGTTGGGTTACATGAAATCATTTTTAATTTTCTTATTGGTTTTTAATTAGATTTAGTACGTAAATGGTATGCACTGTTATATTATTCCCAGTGCAGTTGGAAATTTAAGAGTGAGGTTGTTTGCTTCGAATAAAAACCAAGAATACTTCATTGGTATTCGGAATCCGCTGCCGCTCATCACTTTTGCTCACATCACTACGTAAATTATGCGCATAGTATTGTGAGTTCGCAGCGAAGTTAGAGTTAGTGAGGAAGTCACGTGGTTTGTGGAACGGAACTCTTTAAATACGTTATATATTTATATATCCTTAAGTATCTACACAAATAAATAAAATTAAAGTGTCTGTTTGTAATTTTCAAATAGCAGCTCTTTACTAAATGCATATGAAATGCATATGTACGGTACTTATGTCAAAAGTATATTTTTTAACATTTTTGTCCGTTTGCCTGTTTGTTCCGGATAATCTCCGAAGTGGCAGGACAAATTTTGACGGAAATTTTACTTTTTATTTAAACTTTTCTGGCAGCTATCTCATGTTATGTGGAGAAGCGTAAGTTACTTTCATAAAGAGTTAGGTTAACCCGCAAAAAACTAAAACCCATGAAATCCACTGGTATGACTTGATAAGTAGGATCGATTTGGAAATAAATCAATTGCAGTATGTATAGTATTGACAACATAGTGTTGACAAGATTTTATAGTTGGTAGATATAATACGTGGTAATGCCACACTGTTTCCTATGGTGAGTGTAGAAACCGGAGATCCTTTTGAATGTATCTGCATTTTGATCCTTAATCAAGGATAGATGCAGATGTTTATAAGCCTCGTTTATAACCCTTATACTATTAAATTTTACGTTACAACTGGGTTACGAAAAGCAAATATACCCCTTATAGTACAGAGGATAAGGGTTTGCTCTTAAAGCGCATACAAAACGTTCGTCATATGGGAGCGATTGTGACTGATTACCAATCAGCATTCAGTGATTGTGGAAACAGAGCAAAACATGCATGTAGTCCGAGTCCAATGGAGATCAACGACAGTGTTTCCGCAGAATAAAAATGATGTATTCGCCAAATTTATTGCCATTAAATATTCCGTAAATTGTAACAAATTTAAAAAAATAATCCTTTGTGACCGGATTAGGTATCTATTATTTAGATCTCTTAAATACCTCCTTGCTAAGCTTTCAATGGTAAGTTATCATTTTAGTCCTGTAAAGTTTTGCTCGTAGGTTAAATTATAAAAGAACAATGGTATGAACCGTGTAGTGGCAGTGTAAAGTATATATATAACCCCATAACGTCCCGTGGGAGTCGCAAGAGGCGACAGAGAGAATAAACCAATGGATGGGCAGCATCGTCTTCCTAATAACGTCGCAAAATAAAATAAAATGAAAACTGCGGTTGAATAGCAAATGTCCTCCGTATCCCACCTCTTCACAAACATAGGTTCAGCGGTGAACTTTTTATAGGCTGCAACAGTAGCAGATAATATTAAAATGTCAATTTAAAAAAATGTCCATTGAACATACACATACACAAAATAAATAAAAGAAGGTTTTATTGCGCCATTTCACGCCCTATTGAGTACCCGGAAGTTGGCGAACGCGATAGGGGGTGTTGTCCTAACCCTACCCTACCCAAGCTTTGGTTACATATAATAAAATCAATTGTTTTGTTTTGGTTAAAACAAAAATACGAAGCATTGTCATATCATAAATCTTGCAATTATTGTTAGACGTGGTAAATTTTCATTGTTCCTTTAGATGGGACAAGTGGTAAAATCAAAAATTTTGTGGAACCGAGTTCAATATAAATAAAATGAGAACATCATCAAAGTATTCGAAGTCCATTAAATACGCATTATTTAGGGATAATTCAAAAACTACTGCTCATATCCTGATTAAATTTATTTGAAACCACACGATAAGTATCAGCTTTCATATAAGAAAATATCAAAGTTGGTTCAGTCAGAAAAAAGTTCTGAGGTAACATATAAAAAATACATACAGTCGAATTGAGTACTTCCTTCTTTACGAAGTCGGTTATACTTAAATTAAGGGATAAATGCTTTTAAAAATTTCAAATTTGGAATTTATTTGAGGACATTAAAATTAATACCTACATGGCAAATATTTAAATTTTGTTCCAGACCGAATTGACCGAATTCGGGCGGCTTCTCTAACGAAGCCTAACCATCGGTGGAGGGCAGGATTGTGGTGCACGAGCTAGTGCGCAAGTAGGTACAAGTGCACTCTCTATTCCCTCGGTCGGTGCGATGGTACGACAAGCCGAACGACCGGAGAGATGTCAGGCGTAGGAGTAAAACAACAAACGATACTATGCTCCAAATAAGGCACAAGCCTGGATTCACATAGTAGTCATTTTCGGTGGAACTAGACTTGCATTCTGATTTGTTCGCAGTGAAAAAATTAAGGCTTAATATAATATTAATGAATATATGGTTCATTATAGCGCCTGAAAATAAAATTATAGCTTATACGTTGTTTCTAATATGTATAATGTAATTAAATTATACTAAATTGTAAACTATTACCAAATTACGATATGAAGTACCGGCCCGCTGGCTTTTATGCTGGTTCTTCCTCGGGGCAGAAGTATTTTCCGAACCAGTGGTAAAAGCATTATCGACTTGCGATAAGTATTATCATAATGTATGTTGAATAAAATTATTCTATTTTAATCTATTATAAGTCTTCACAATAGTTGCAAAGCATCACTTATCATAACAAACGTACTCATTCCACACGAACGAAGTCACGGGAACAACTAGCTTATTCTAAGACAGTATGTCAGAATTGTCATAATGACAGAGCTATGTGCAAAACGAAGTATTTAATTAATAAAAAGAGGAAACGATTAGAAAGTATACGTCGATTTCATTTAATGTCCAAGGTCTAATGCTCGGACCAAAGTTTCGGTTGCACGTGGGCTGACTTTAATTGAGTGCTCATACCCACATGTATTGTTTGCTGTTAATTAACCCTTTGTATAACTAACGTTATACAGTTTGTTGGTAAAGCTGGTTATTTATGATTATGTGTAATTACTTTTGTAAATCCAGTTATCTGGAAATTGATTTTCTTCCTGGCTTGTTTCTTTTAAACGAAATTTAGACACAAGTTACCGTTTGGAGGCGGTGTAAGAATATTCACTTCTCCACATCATCCCGCGGGTGTCGCAATAGTCGACAAAGGGAAACAAATCAAGAGATGGGCCGCATCTTCTTCCTAATAGGGACTAAAAATCAAAAATCTACGGTTGCTTACCCGCTGGCCGAACCTGGCGACTGTGGCAAATATAGACCCTATGAAGCAATGTATGAAGGAGGCGTAAAATTGAAGTGGAGCGTGAGTGATATTTTAAATAAATGTAGTACCCGGATGACCGAGCTTTGCTCGTTTTTTTTTTGAAATTACATTTATAAATTACATACTGATGTAACTTAAATAATATTTTTTGATCTTATTGACAGAATAGAAAAAACTGAACTGATTATTTGAATAAAAAATCATGAGTGCAATTAGTTTTATTAAAATTTTCGTATTTTTAAAAATTACTAAAAAAAAGGAAGTGAAATAATAGATTTTTCTCACAAAAGAAGGGAACTTGAAAAAAAAAGGAAAAAAAGCTAGACCAGAGACAGGACGCGAACCACGGAACTCCGATATCACGCCCGACCGACATCCTACCTGAGCTATAACGATCGTTAGTGATTCGAAATTTACCTTCTTTTATTGTAGCAGTTTTTTTATTGCATGAAAACACGGACAAAAGGACATTTTCTAAAAATAAATCCTAGGTGGATCGATTTATTGCCTCCGAAACTCCCTGGACACTAAATTTTATGAAAATCGTTGGAGCCGTTTCCGAGATTCCGATTAAAAAAAAAATATATATATATATTGTATCCTTCACATCCATACACCTCACATTTAAAAATACATCATATTTAAAAAATTGTTTCACGTCGGTATGTGACTTGTACGTACCATTTCGGTCTGGGACTTTTTAAGAGTCTACTAATGTGATATTTTGTGAATGTGGGCGATGGACCTATCGATTCTTTCACAATGGTCAATTTATACCCATATGTTTTGGCTATAGATCCTTGAATTCTGCCTACCCCTCAGGGGTAACAGGCATAAGGAAATACTGCACTAGCAGCATTTGCATAGGAATTTGAAGTTCTAGTTCTGTAGAGATGAGGTTCTGGTTTCTTTCAAACAGGAATAGCCTAACGCATTGTTTTATTTTGCTTTTGTACAGAAGAACCAACTTTATCTAACAAATAATAAAACTGGGTTTTGTTCACACGAAACATGTCCGGAAAATCATCTTCGTTTTCTATTTGTAACTCTACACAAACATTGTAAGATCCTCTGAGAACCTGCTTTCTTGCTATGCATTTTTGATTCAACACATTTTTTTAAGGACGTTATGTCAATATTTCTTACGTCTAAAGAGCAGCAACGATCAACACACCCTAAGTTATTGCACACATGTTTGTAAATTAAGAGAAAAAATTGCATAAGAAATTATTGTATGTATGATGTTTACGCCACGAAAAGTATTTAATCAAAATTTGTCTAATAGATGAAGACCGTTGCGAGTTATGTAATTCATTTAATGCTTCAATTAAATTGGTTCTATTCAATTTAATTATTATTAATCATCATAATCATCATCATCATTACAGCCCTTAACAAGTCCACTGCTGAACATAGGCCTCCCCCAAGATATGCCACAAAGCACAGTCCTGAGCCACCTGCAACCATCTTCTTCCTGCATGTCTTATCAGGTCGTCACTCCATCTAGTGGAGGGTCGCCCTACACTTCGCCTACCGGTACGAGGCTGCCACTCGAGAACCTCTTTTCCCCAACGGTTGTCGGTTCTTCGAGCTATATGGCCGACCCATTGCCACTTCATCTTACTAATCCGTTGGGCTACGTCGGTCACTCTGGTTCTACTGCGGATAACCTCATTCTCCCTCTCCATAGCTCACTAAGCGACTTTGAGTGTCTTCATACATAATTTAATTAATAAATATTAATTAAATTAATATTAATACAACAGGCCCATTAACATTGTTCCTCGACTCTATCAAAACTTGTTTTTTTTCTTACAAACCAGGAATATTCTTAATTTAAAAAAAAATCACTGTGCTTATAAAATTTCGGGCGGTCGCCTATAGAATATATAATCAAAACACGTATTTCAAATGAAACTTCTCGCTCAGCAGCAATTTAACTAATAGGAATTCAAATTGGATGCAATATAGTTTGCATTTATGGAACATAGATAAAATATGGGGACAAATGCGTTCAGCGATAATTAAATTCATTCTTAATTATACCGCAGGCCTATTTAGATAGTAGAATGAAAACAAGCTCTCGTCGGAGCGATCTGAGAAGGCGGGCCCCCGTACAAGTATGGCCCCACGTTCGATAGAGTCATTAGCTGAGCCGTGTTGATATTACTAATTTAAAAGCAAATGCGTTCAGCTCCACCGATTTTAACTGGAAAACTGTTGACGCTTTTCATTTAGCTGCCACACGTAGTTTATTAGGTGTACATTCTAAAATACTAAGCCTGTGAACACGTTTGTATTTATTGAAGTTGTTAGTATATTTTTAGTGAGTCATTATTTTTAGTGTAGAGAACCAGAGCACATCCTAGGAAGTACATGCAAGTCAGTCATTACTTGGGTTGTTAGAACGCGAAGTAATAAAAAAATAAAAGACTGATTTTATTTTATTTTGCAGTTAAACAAATTCCTGTATATATGAAAACTGATGAAATTTTTAATCCTATCTTTAAAGGAGGACCTTCCACAGTTTTTTACCACACAACACAACCTTAGGCAGTCCTAGTGGACAGTTCCCTGACGACCGTTCGGGAGCGCTCTGTCCGTGACTTGTACGCGGGTTGCCTCGAATAACCTGATCCTTGTTGCGGTCGTCTATTCTTCTGCAGGTCTTTACTCTCGTGCATTAATAAATAATACTATATTTACAATAGGCTGCCGTATAGTAGCGGTGCAAGAATATCTACTAACCTATACCAACCCGTGGGAGTCTGAAGAGGTGTCAGAGGGATTGAAATGGGAGATGGTTAGCAGCATCTTCCTGATAAAAATGATATTCTTTCACATTATTGTAAAAGTTCAAAGATCTCAAAAATAAAACCAAATTTAAAATTGCTGAGGCCCATTTACATGATGCCATTTTCTTGTGTGTAGTGGCGGTTGAGAATATCCACTACCCCATGTCTTCCCGTGGGTGTCGTAAAAAGCGACAGAGAGAGACAGGCAGGAGATGGGTAGCAGCATCTTCCTGATAACAACAATTACACAATAAAAACTGCGGCTGCCAACCCGCTCGACAAGCGTGGCAACTATGGCAAACATCCCCCCATGAGCAACGACACGAACAAACAGCCCCCATTCCCCGGCATCCCCGCTATGCCTGGCTACGGTGGTGACCATGGTAACGGCGGGGCAGGGGGTGCTAAGAATCTCCGGTGAAGGTTCGGTTGCCACCTACGACGACTCGACCTGGCAACATATAACGCACGCACACTGAGGACTGACGAGAAGATACTGGAGCTGGAAGAAGAGATAGACAAGTTGCGTTGGCATATTATAGGACTATCCGAGGTCCGAAGAGAGGGGGAGGACACGGTAATCCTCAAGTCCGGCAACTTGTTCTATCACCGGGAGGGCGACCATCTGTCCCAACGGGGTGTCGGATTTATCGTTTACGAGTCTCTTGTTAACAAAGTTGTACAAATTGAGAGTGTGTCGACGAGGGTTGCGTACCTGATACTCAGAATTACCAAACGGTATTCGCTGAAGGTCATGTAGGTTTACGCACCAACTTCGACACATCCGGATGAGGAGGTGGAGGAAATGTATGAGGATATCTCTAAAGCCATGCATTCCTCCAAAACCCACAATACGGTGTTGATGGGAGACTAACGCAAACTAGGCACAAGAGAAAGCGGTGAGCTGAATTTAGGGAAATTCGGAGTAGGGCAACGGAACCATAGGGGCCAGCAGCTGGCCGACTTTATGGAGAAAGAGGGACTCTTTATGATGAACTCTTTCTTTCAGAAGCGGCCCCACAGGAATGGACCTGGTCGAGCTCCGACGGTTCGACAAAAAATGAGATTGACTTCATTATGATAACCAGACGCCAACTGTTCAGTGATGTCTCAGTGATTGGAAGGGTGATAACTGGCAGCGATCACCGAATGGTTAGAGGCACACTGAACCTAAACGTTAAGTTGGAGAGGTCTCGTCTAATGAGGTCAACGCTCCGTCCCTCTCGTGCTCTGATCCAGAATCCCGAAACTTTTCAGCTCGAGTTACAAAACCGCTTTCAGTGCCTAGATGGCTGCAATACAGTGGACGATATGAATGACAAGCTAGTGGAAACTGTCCATGCGCCCGGAGCTAAGTTCTACAAGACCCGCCGCAGAAGAACACAAAAACTCTCCGATCACACTCTTAATCTCATGAATGTTAGTCGGGAGATGAAGCTGCAGTCGTCAGCAGATTTGACAGCATACAGGCAACTGAACAAACAGACCTCCAAATGCATGCAGCAGGACTTACGCAACTTCAATACAGCTCGTATTGAAGGAGCGATTGAGCGGAACCATGGCTCCAAAGTCTTTGCCAGAGATTTGTCTGCCGGAAAGAGCCAACTGTCAAAGCTGAAGACTGAGTGTGGCGGCATCGTTTCTGGGACACCTGAGATTTTGAGTGAGATTGAGAGGTTCTGTGGGCAGCTGTACACATCATCATTGGAGCCACATGCAAGTGTGAGTAACGATCCAAGAGCAAGTCTTATCTGACATTATTCCGATGATATCCCGGATGTCAGTCTGAGTGAGATTAGAATGGCTCTCCAGCACCTTAAAAATGGCAAGTCTCCGGGCAGTGATGGAATTACAGCAGAGCTTCTGAAAGCGGGTAGAACACCGGTACTTGAAGTCCTTCAGAAGCTCTTCAATTCCGTCCTCCATGGTGGCACTACTCCGGAGGCGTGGAGCAGAGACACGGTGGTCTTGTTCTTTAAGAAAGGCGACAACGCTCTCTTGAAGAACTACAGACCGATTTCCCTTCTGAGCCGCGACTACGTGCTGTTTTCGAGAGTCATTGCGAATCGTCTCGCACGCAGACTCGACGACTTCCAGCCTCCCGAACCAGCCGATTTTCGCAAAGGCGAAACCATAAACCATATACATACATACCTTTCGGCAAATTGTACAGAAGTCCGAAGAGTACAATCTGCAACTTTGCCTGGCGTATATGGACAATGAGAAAGCCTTTGATTCCGTCGAAATTTGGGCGGTGCGGTGCGGTGTCGGTATATCGAAGTGCTGAAGTGTTTGTACAGTAGGGCTACGATGGCTATCCGAGTACAGAACCAGAGTACGAAACCTATCTAACTGCAGAGCGGTGTAAGAAGGGTGACATTATATCCCCGATACTCTTCACCGCTGCTTTGGAAGACGTTTTCAAGCTACTGGACTGAAAATGATACGGTATGAACATCAATGGCGAGTACATCACTCATCTTCGATTTGCCAACGATATAGTCCTTATGGCCAAATCGCGGGAGGAATTAAGCGCTATGCTCAATGACCTCAATAGTGCCTCCCAACGGGTAGGTCTTAAGATGAACATGGACAAAACAAAGATCATGTTTAATGTCCATGTCACACCTATGCTGGTAGTTGTCGGGAGCACTAAGCTCGAAGTTGTTGACGAGTACGTTTACCTGGGACAAATAGTCCGACTAGGTAAGTCCAACTTCGAACGAGAGTTCAATCGACGGATTCAACTCGGCTGGGCAGTGTTCGGGAAATTACGTTACATCTTCTCGTCATGTATACCTCAAAACCTGAAAACGAAACTAATGTGTGTTGCCAGTGATGACATATGGAACTGAGACGTGGTCCTTCACTGCTAGCCGTATGAGGACACTCAAAGTCGCTCAGCGAGCTATGGAGAGGGCTATGCTCGGGGGTTCTCTGCGTGATAAACTTAGAAATGAGGATATCCGCAGTAGAACCAGAGTGACCGACATAGCCCAACGAATTAGTAAGCTGAAGTGGCATTGGCCGGCCATATAGCTCGAAGAACCGACAACCGTTGAGGAAAAAAGGTTCTCGATTGGCAGCCTCGTACCGGCAGGCGCAGTGTAGGGCGACCCCCACTAGATGGAGTGACGACTTGGTAAGACATGCAGGAAGTCGATGAATGCAGGTGGCTAAGGACCGTGCTTTGTAGTATACTTTGAGGGAGGCCTATGTTCAGCAGTGGACTTGTGAAGGACTGTAATGATGATGATGATGATGATTTTCTTGTACATACAAGAACAATTATTCAATTCAATTAAATAATTGCAAAAATTGCATTAATTAAATTGCATGAATGCAATAATTGTAAGCAACTTTTTACACGCGGACAATTGAATGCAATTATTGAATGCAATGCAATTCTTGACAAGGAATAATTGCCAGTGTCTTTTGTCCAAGGCATTTGTGTTTGGGAGATAATTGCTTTTAAGTTTCAACTTGTCTAAACATAGGCTTATACGTCAATTTTTTGACGTGTTGCTTTATTGCACGTAATTGCATTGGAAATTTTTTGATGAAGTGTTGAACGTTTTAGTGATTGGCAACTAAAACGAAATCCTAACTAAGCGGCAATCGATGGGGGCAAATCTATATAAGTCTACTGTCGGAGATAGACGTTTTTGGTATAGGCTGCACTGCTGAGTTGTATATGTCACGCTCGCAGCACGTGAACACCAGGTTTTTTATTATGAAAAATATTACAAGCATACCTTTTTTTTATTTTACATCTCAGGTTCCAACTTTGTCACTTACTACTGGGAAGTTAGTAACGTGGACCTCTCGGGTCGCACTCATTTCCCTAAAATTTATTCTCGTTGATGACCTTAAGGTTAATGAGTGAGAAATAAAAATTATTTTGTAAGATGTTTTTTTTTGAACGTACTTTTAGAACGAACAAAATTTTCGACGAGTTTTTGAAGACTCAACCATATACATATTAAGTCTATGGTTACTTCTAGGATGAAAGTGTTTATGTTTAGAATCATCTCCCGCATCGGTGTAAATGTCGTAACCAGCAGCTAAATATTTAGTAACTCTTTCCAAACACTTAGCCAGATCTGAAAACCCACATAGCCAAAAATATCAATTTATTTGTACTGTTATCAATATGCATCAACCTTTAAAAGCTTCCAAGAAATCCAATAAATATATGACACCACATCACAGACAAAATGAAACAAAATAATACGCTTGTAATCGTTCAAAGAAATATTTCGTGTTTATTACACCACAGTTATTTTGAGTGGTAATAAAAATCAAAGCTATAAAACTCCCTTTGTGATACAATCGCAGGCTTTAAGTTATGACTTAGTTGATTCTTTAATGCGTTTTAAGTCATTTCATAATTAATTCTTACCATAATGACTTGATAGCGATGGTTGTATGTCTCGAAAGCTACTAATGAAATTCAATGAAGTTTTTTTTATGGTAAGTGGATGCTGTAGCCTATAGATATCTACATCTATCCTCAATTTAGAATCAAAATGTAAATACGTTGTCACTCCTGAGGACTAAGATGGAATGCCTCGTTTCCTGTAAGAAGGGTCTCCGGTTCTCTACACTCACCATACGAAACACAGTAGCATTGAGCTGCTATTTTCTGCTGGTATTCTGTGAGAGCGTGGTCCGACCCCGTTCGAGCCGATCCGTTCGTGCTACAACCATAATATAGCTGAAGCATGGCACTAGCACGTATTTAAAGGTTTGACCTTAGTATAAAGTAAGTAGGTAGCCTATTTTATATTAAAAAATGTTTAGAACAGAATAAAATAAAATCATTTCTTCTAATGTAGATAAAATGAATACTTATTGAAAGTTATTTATGTCTTACCACTGGTTCGGAGAAAACCTGTCCTGGGAAGAACCAGCATAAAACCCAGCGGGACTTTTTATATAAATGTTACTATACAATATAGTATTTTATATAATTAAGTATAAAAACATTATTATTATCAATCATATACTCTCCAGTAGTATGATAACCCTTATTAAACAAATTTGTTTCAAAAATTTTTGAACTTATTGATAGATAGGTCCTGCATATTTTCTTGGTTTACCATTGGGTTTTACCATTATTAGTATTCTTATTGTCTATTAGTATTCTTACCATTTTTATTTTCCTACAAACTTGCCCAAAGTTTAATATTTTAATTTCAGTAACAAAAACTTTCAAATTTATTTGAATATTTTTTTGCATCAGTTCGTTTTGTCAAAACGATAATAATATAATAATAACGCCCGATAGAAATACAAAAAAATTAGCATACACAAAAGCGATTCATCCAAAAGATTCAAAACATTGTGTAACGAAACGCAAACGTCCAACTGACGCACAAAAAGCGAGTGAACAGACAAATGTTACAGCGCACAGTTACGCCTATCAGTGTGCCGTTACCCTTGCCGTAATGGTAACTGGCTTTTATTTTTATTGCGTTTGTTTATGGCCCCTCTCAGGGCTCTGATTTTAAGTATTCCCTATGCGGTAATTAAATTATTTCTTTTTCGATACCTTTTTAATTTGTCTTGTTCGATGGAAGGTTTTAAATTAGTAATATTTTCTGTAATGCCTCGGAAGGATCATGTACTTATTGAAATATATTTAACAAAAATAAGGAAAGAAGAAAAAATCTTATCAAAGTTTAAGTAAATCATCTAAATGTAAGCGAATATTTTACACTGAAATCTAGGCGTTAAATATTCTATGATATAGGTCTAATCTAAATGTATAACATCTTTGCTCTCAAATGACGAATAAATATTTATGCGGCAGCAGCACATATTTTATTACCTTCTCCCCGCAGTTCAGCCTGCATGGAGTAGTAAAAAGTTCCAAGTATTAATCTTAGACATGGAAGAAAAAAAGCCTTCTCAAAGCTTAAGAAAACTAGCTAAATCCAAGCAAATATTTGAAACTGAAATCTGAGTTCATATACATCACACCTTCGCCCGTAAATTCTAATATAATATAAAAAATAATGTCTGTTTGTTCGTATTTTATGCGTACGTACGGTATGGCTGCGCATAAAATATCAGATTGCGGTAAAACTTTTTCAACTTATTGCTGACACTTTTGCATAGGTGGTCTTAGTACAATTAAATTACAGTAGATGGCGCGTATGGTACCGACCGAAATTTATTTGAAAACTGTATATAATTTATACTCAATAAATGTATTATCATTCCTAATGAAGCAATATAGCTCTTCTAAATTTATAAACGAAATTTCTACATTTATTTCTTCTGTGGTAGCAACGCGCCGGGTACCAGGTAGTGGTGAACAAATATTTATAACGGCATATGTTTTATTTGCATGGTGTAGTAAAAAGTTCCAAGCATTAGTCTTGTACATGGTCTAATATTGGAATCATAAAGACGAATTATTTTAATGTCGTATAATATCTTAAATAAATATAATATGCTGTGATTCTTCTTCTCTTAGATGAATAGCAATTCTCGTTTCTAATAGTCTACTGATTTGCTTGTTATACTATTTTTACGTGAATAGAGCCACCCTGGCTTGTGGACCCCATTGTAGGGAGCCAATGACCCCGTGAATCACGCCCCATGGTAAAAGTTTGGGGAGCGTTATACCGGACACCAACCCTTTGTGTGTATTGCCTGTTTGTGTTCTATTGTGAAAAACCAATAGCGGCGTTTTTGCAAACATGTCATTGACTTTAAAATGTAACCCGGCTGTTTATTTGGATATTGTAACATCAGATGTTGAATGTTTTGTTGAAAGCTTCGAAAACGTTTGTCACCTTTAGGTTAGTATTATTATTTGCCAATGTCCGCAACCAAATTGTTTCCAAGTGTCTTCCATAATTGATGAATATTGGTAGAATTATTCTATTCGTGGCCGAATTTACTGTAAAAAAGATATTATTTACATTTACGTAATTACTGCAACTAAATCTCCGTCAGATGGTTTGGAAAACTTGTTTACTTTACGAATTTAGGATGTTAAAAATAAGATCTATTATGATGTTGTAATACATAAATAAAAAGAAAAAGAAAGCTCTTATTATAGGTACGCTATCTTCTTCTACGTATATCACTATGGACTTACTACTAGGGATCACTGTTACGTACCTTATTCTATTAAAATAAAATAAAATAAAGAAACATTTAATAAAACTATTATGAATTGAATTCCATTTAATTTTAATTTTTTATTTAATAAAAATAGTTAGTGTTAGAAATAGTTATTGTCGATATTTCTCCGTGTATATGCCTTTTTATGAGGTATAGGTGTTGATTTGATTTATTATTAATGAGCGAAATGAAGCATTTGCCCTGGAAGTATTTTTTAGTTTTCCGTCTACCGTTTGTTCTTTCCTTTTAGCTACATAGACTCAAAAAATATTATTACTGTACGTATTATTTACGAGTTTATGACGCAGTTATTTTAACCTGCTGCTCACAGTTAAAACAAACACAAACTTTGCTAGACTGTCCTTGACAAGTTGATATTATCAGCCAAAATTGTGAATTTCGGCAGGAACTTTAGCGATAGTACTTCCAAACCCTTGTCTCCATGGACAGCACTCAAAGTTGTTTATGTAGTTATATCAGACCTATAATTTTGAGATTTTTAAGCTATCATCAGTGAAATGACATATGAAACAAACGAGATTCCGGATGTTTAGAACAAGACAGGACGTATTTTCATACATTCTTTTACGCCGTTACAATACACTCATGCGGAGTTGCAACTTGACGAGATAGATGAGTCTGTCTATCATAGACGGCAATATATGGCATAGGTCTATGTTCAGCAGTAGACTTTTATCGGCTACAATGGAAGTATTGATGAAATGTTAATGTTGTAGATGAAGGAATTTTTGATGCTATGGTATTGGCTGTAGTTATAGCAGTTGTGTCATGAAGTGGCGGTGCAAGAATATTCACTATCACGTATCGTCTCGTGGGCGTCGTAACAGGAAACAGAGGAAAGCTAACACAGGAGATGGGCAGCATCATCTTCTTGATAACACCCGTCTTCCGAAATCTTTAGGTGAGGCATATGTTTAGCAGAGGATTTTTATAGGCAGTAGTAGATAGTGGATAGCAGATGATGTGGGTTTTCTATCAATAATAAGCTTACAATTTAGCTGATATAATTATAAGAATGATTAGAAGTTCCAAAAATATAAATGATAAAAAATAACTAAATAACATAATCGATGTAACCATTTAAAAATTCAGACAGATATTTTTACGCTTGACCCCGTGTGTTGCGCCTCATTGCGCATTTATTTTCATCGCAGCTGCTTTTGTTGTTTAGTATAAACATGACAAAACATTCAATTTAAATGGGGAGTTGAACACAATATACAAATAACTGTGGGCGCAGCCGTGAGAAGCGCTAAGTCATAAATCGTGAGGCACGTGCCAACTTTTGATAAAATTTTGCTGGATTTCGTATCTAGTACCACCCATATGGATCTGAGAGTTGGATTTTCACTGCTGGCCATTTGAGTAAGTTTAAGGACGCTCAGCGAACGAATGGAGAGTGCTATGTTCAGAGTTTCTCTACGTGATACATTTAAAAATGAAGATATCTGCTGAAATTAGGATATTCGCAGTAGAACTAGAGCTAGAGTAGCTTGAAGGACCGACAACTAATGGGAAGGAAAGCTTCTCAAGTGCCAACCTCGTACAGTAAGCGAAATGTCGGGCGAACCACTACTAGATGGAGTGACGACATAGTAAGATATGCGAGAAGACGTAGAAGATGAAGAAGCCACCTGCATCCATATGTAGGTGGCTCAGAACCGTATTTTGTAGCATTCGTTGTGGGAGGGGGGGGGGCTATGTTTAGCAGTGGGCTTATAAAAGGCTCTAATGATGATGACAACAAGTCTACTTTGAAACGCTATGTGAAATCCTCAATAGATGTTAATAAAATACAACCAAGAATAATTCAGATCGTTCAAATACACATCTCCCACCTCTCTCCCCGAACTCACGTCTGCAGTAAGCTTAATGATGCCTCCAGTCCTCGCGTGTGCGCTAATGCACGTAAACACACACGTGTGACAATCGAGCCGGTTCCGCGGCCGTCCTGTACCGCCACATCCGCACGCTCTATTAGCACCGTGTTATTGTATATTACCCGACGCTAATTGTTATGTTTTCATTATTGCGTCGCCTTCGACTTGATGGGGCGATTCATACACGATATTCCTTTTTACTGTTATGTTTTAGCCGCAGTATATTGGTCTTAAACTTGATATATATAACTCAAACCAATTCGTGTTTTTATAATGTAAAAATCTATACAAATGAGTAAAATTGAAGTGTCTGTTTGTAATTTCAAGTATATACAGTTCTTATAAGAAAAAAAAAACAATTTAGTTTTACTTAGGCTACTTTTACTTTAGAATAAATATTACAGTTCCGCGCAAAAAACTAAATGAGTAGGAATGAATTTTAGTTTTATTAGAACAATAACTATTTTTATAATAAGTATTTTTAAATATTCGAAGTTTATAACATAAAACACACATTTTAACTTATAATTATTTATACCTGTTTGAAATATCAAAGGAATTTTACTAATTCTACCATTATCTACCACAGCATAACTCGATGCACCCTGCTAATAAACAAACCAGGTAATAGATAAATAAAAATGAGAGGTAAGATATCGGTTCCGCAAAGCAACCCGCCTGCTCATTAGGGTGAAAGTGAGTGTACACCTAATATTCACCACGGTGACCAGGCAAGCCTTTAAAATCACACCTGACGATTGACGCATTCTTGAATATGTGTCTGTATTTAGAAGTGTATTAAAAAGGTTTATTTAAGGAAAGAAGATGTGTAAATTTCGGAACAGCCAAACTGGATTAGTAACAAGATTTGATTTTCATCATTATCAATGTCAGCCTGTGGCAGTCCGCTGCTCGACACTGGCCTCTCCTCAGGCGCGCTACTCAGCCCCATCTCCGGCTTCACCCACCCAGCCAGCCGCCTCGCGCAGATTCCGTTCCATCTAGCCAGGGGGCGTCCTACACTGTGTTTACCTAAGCGCAGTCTCCTCATTATGATACGTCTACTCCAACGATTATCGCTGCGACAGATGTAACCAGCCCATTGCCACATCAGTTTAAAAATACGGAAGCGAATGTATTCCGAATTTGCAATTTATTTTACTCGCCTATTTTAATTGATTGTAACACACGGTTCTCTATTAATTATAAAAAGAAGAATCTGTAAACCACCTATAAAAGATATAGTCATATGTTATAAGAAGCCTGAAGATTATTTATTAATAAAATTTAATACCTACAAAAACAGTTTCATAAAGTACGCTCTGAATAATCTCCGACTCCCTTCAGGCGGTAAATTCACTGCGCGAACAATCACGCGGACCAGGCCTTGGGTTGCAAACTATATTGTGGCATACAATAGCGAACGAGCCCCGCTAAATAATGTTATAACATTTAAAAATATGACGTTCAGAAGGATTTAGTGGGCAATGCTCACAGAATGTGGTGGAATTTTTGCGGTGCGAAAATGATGGCGCTATATTTTTAAACAATGTGTTAATCTCAATTTATGAGACTTGTACTCATGTCGTGGTTTTCTTTTGTGTAGATATTTTCTTATTAATGTTACAAATCGAGTCTTTTCTTTGTTATTTGCGTTGCCATCGTATATCTTTATGTATTTGCAACAGTTCGCAAAATAATTTAATTGTACAATAACAATAAAAATTGCGTTCAAACCATACCTGCGCAATAATGTTCCGTGCGATTAGACCCCACTTAATCAATTGCTTATAAAATGTACACATCTTGAATTTTTTTATCAAATTTTTTTATCAAGTGTAATTAAGAAAGACACTGAAAGTGTTTTGGCTCAGCATAACCTACAGCAATGATTATTCTGACGTAAAAGTAGAAATGTGCACGAACTGCCTGATTATGTTTTTAATAATATTTTTTTTGCTCCTATAAATAAAATTATTAAGTAAAATAGGGAATTTATAAAAAGTAATAAAAATTATATATAATTAAAACATTGTAACCGATTCCAATCACATTACTAAGCGTGACGTTTTTTGGAAATATATTCCCTTTGTAGCAGTAACCCATTCACAGCTATAGCATTCCAGCTGGTTGGGCGGCGGGCCTAAGGGTTCCCGAGTTCCGATTCCCCGGTCGAGCCTTGGCCCTATTACGCGAGATGTTTACACTATATGGACTGTATACGCGGATGATGCCTAAACAAGATGGCGGATTTGGCACTTTTACTTGACAATGCACTCGCTCTTCCGAAAAAAAAACCTATTGCTTGCCAAGGTTATGAAGGAATCCTGCTTGAGCACATTTATAGAAATGAAATTGGGGCGGATTAATTAACAAAACACAAATACTCAAGCAGGCGTCATAGGAAAAGAAGCGCACTTACCGGGGTGTGACTTCGATGCGGCTTGGACGCTTCCGTTGCTACGGTACTACTTCTGGCGGATCTCCTGGGGCCCCAGGGATGCGGTCCTGGCCGGTGGTGCGATGAAAGAGAGCGGTGCGCGACGATATCTCACTGGGTGAGGCGGTTACTTCTGGAGCTCGACTGCTCCAGGTGGTGCGGTTTGAAACTAGCGGTGCGCATGGGCAAGAGCCCTCTAGGACGCGACTGTCCCAGGCAGTGTGGTTGCAACTAGCGGCGCAAAGGCAAGAGAGCGCTCGAGCCCAGCGCGCGAGCTTATATAGGCTTCTTTCCCACCGAAGTCGGGCGCTCTTCTCATTGGTTGCGAGAATCACGCAACATTCTAGAATTATCT
Organism: Parnassius apollo; assembly: GCA_907164705.1. Lineage (NCBI taxonomy): Eukaryota > Metazoa > Arthropoda > Insecta > Lepidoptera > Papilionidae > Parnassius > Parnassius apollo. Next base: position 1,497,421 of record CAJQZP010000533.1, read on the forward strand.
TTTTTCCCCTCTCACCCCACCACCCCGGTATGTCGGAGGAACGATAGGTGAAGGAGAGGACAACGCTTGGCAAGCCTACTCTCGAATAAAATAAAAATACGAATGGTTGTAATAATTTTATTTTAGCATAGTAAAATTCGTATAAAGTTAATCAATATTATTCGAGCTTATTGCACGCAAACTTCACTTTGATCAATTTGTTTAGGCTTCTCACCACTCATCCGTATCTAACACTTGATATTCAGCCGGTAAGTAGAGACAATCTAGAGTTAAATCTTAAAATCCAGAATGTCAAAGCTTGAGTGTACGCGATATTATGTTTGACTATGCTACACAAAATTTGACATGTGAAGTTAAATTTAAGCGCGAGATTGTCTCTAAATACAGACCTTAGTGTGACACTTTCCTTAATCGATTACAAAAACATACTTACCGAAGAGAATTTAAGCACTACGTTCTAATAATTACATTTAAAAATCTTTTCGAAAGTTTAATAAATTTACTCTTTAACTTCGTGTAACTTTAATTTCGTTTTGTAATTTTACTTTAATCTATCTTGACATACCTCAACAATGACAAATGTGTTATTATAAACATTAAACATATAAATATATTCAAAACATAGCTGCAGTACTTAAATAATTATAATGCAAGTGAGTAAATAAAGACCGTGTAAATTATATTTACTTCAAACAAGTTTTTAAACCTTACAGATGCCTCTCGAAATAACATTAGTGAATATCAGGAACCTTCATTTCAACACCACTAGACATGAGCTAGAGTTGATCCATTACGAAATTCAAATTCACTTCTCATTTTTCACCAGCGCCCTTTTTAATAGTGTTAAAATCTCGTTGTAAGTACAGGATGTTGATTAATTCAACGAATTTATTGGAGGGAACAAAGTGAAATGGGAAAACTTACAATTTAGGGGAGATCAGAAAGAATCGAAAGCTTTTTAAGGACCCCTCTTTACTCTTAAATTGTTTTTAAAGCATCTTAAAGAAGCCTGAAGCATTATTATCACCGAAGTGATTTTTGTGTTATTTTCGACAACAGTTTATTTTTTATTTTTGACATTTATTCATACGTTTGTGTCAATTAATCATTATTATTAGAGAAAGTGTAGTAAATCATATGAGTTTTGTTGAGAAAGTAAGCGAATTTATCAGGTAGTGTATTTATTAATATTAAGCTGACATAATACGATTGTTACCAGTTGTGTGTCTGAAGTAAAAAATTATTGTAAATTAATTTTTTGTTGTCTATATTGAAGAAAAATGATCATTTTCTATTTCATAATACAAAAAATATTTGTTTTTTTTAGTGTTTTAGATGGGTTTAAGTATATTTTTTCGTGGTAGAGCCACGCTACTGCTATATTATGCTACGACTATACTGCTATACTATAAAACGAATGCGTCGGCACGACCGAGGAAGAACCACGGAAACCCTCATTCAACTCACGGATATCGGCGTAAAATAGCAGATAATGCTGCTGTGTTTAGTATGGTGAGTATAGAGTGAACCCGAGACCCGTTTTATAAGAAACAAGACATTCCATCTTAGTCTTCAGGGGTGACAACGCATCTGCATATTGATTCGTAATCGAGGATAGGTGTAGATGTCTATGAGCCATAGCAACCACTTACCATCAGGTGGACTGTGTGCTCGTTTGTTATCCTTATCCTATTTAAAAAATCTGGGCGTTTTCAAGGCAAAAGTGAATAGGCTTTGGCTACCCTAAGACAGTGCTTAAACTTAAAGCTTCATCACTACTTACCATCAGGTTGGATTGTTATAAGACAATCCCTGGCTTATAAAATGTTAAAAAAAATAAATGTTATATTTGAAAGTAAATTAATGTGCTGCTATTGTGATAATCATCCTGTATCTCTGTCGGGGACAAAGCAAAAGCAATTGTATCCCATTGCAATAATAAGCCAGTTCGTTCCGTCTACAATTTCGTCGGCCTCGCATTTCGCGACAGATGTTAGTTTTGATGCTCGTGCCTCTGTTTTTTGTACAGTTCCATCCGCTGTTTACTCTGAGAATTACTCGCTTTCATTTAGCTGTCTCTGGCTGGAATACTTTTTGTGTTCAATTAGTTATCTTCAGTGTATCCGCGCTCCAATTTTTTTTTATAATTTTCTTTCTTTGTTAATTAAAAATTAAAAATAGTTTGTATATTTAACTTTTTATTAATCGATCCGTTTTTGTTTTACTTCTATTATTTAGTTTTATACATGGTGGAGCCACAATGGAGCCATATTAAGGTTGTAGCACGAAGGGGTCAGTTCGATTGGAGTAGGAAAACGCTCTCACAGAATGCCAGCGTAAAGTAGCAGCTTATTGCAACTGTGTCTCGTATGGTGAGTATAGAGAAACCTTTTTGTACTGGAAACGTGGCATTCCTTCTTAGTCCTCAGGGGTGACAACGCATCGGCACTTTAATTCTTAATCGAGAATAAATATTGATTATTGGTAGATCAAGTGGTGGTAGGCTGGTTTGTCACCCAAAAAATAGTTGCAATGGTTAGGCATACTTTAACATATCGTGGGTGGTGAAACAAACAATACTGACTATAAAGCTCTGCTGCTGCTACTGCTACTTTCTAAAGATTAATGAAACAAAGTTGAAAAAATAAACAAATTAAATGATATTTTATTTGTCCCGATCATAAAATAGGTCAACAAGGAAACATAAATATCGCACGTACGCTTCAACAGATGTTGAAACTTCCTACTACTAAACTTACTTATTACACTTGTATCGCTCCCAAACAAGTACCCTGAGGCCTTTACATTACTTCACATGTCTTCTTAAGCAAATGTTACATGTCTGTATATGTTTAAGATTTACTATTGCGACTATTGAAGTAGGTATATACTTATAAGCACATCTCCAGTTTGAATCTGTTTCGTGAACGTTTCCTTTGTCGATGAAAAGTGACACCTCAAGGTGTTTTATTTTTTCATTATAGGATATTAAAGGCAACTGCAGGACCTCCCCATAGATTGCCTCACAGCGAGGATTTTGCCACAGTTGCCACGCTCGTCAGACGAGTTGGCAACCGCAGTCTACTATTTTGATTTTTTATCAGAAAGATGCTGCTGTGCCCATATTCTGTTTAAAATTTCGCCTCTTACGACACTTATTTTACCATCTTATTCTTATCACGTTATAATTTTATAAATCAATATAGCAATTTCCGAAGAAACTTTGAAGCTTAGCATACTTTTAAATATACTAAATTATACGTTTGTGGTATAACTTTTTTTTGAAATATTTAAATTTATTTCCCACAATAATATTTCACATAAAGAAACAAACTAATATTGTGTAAGAGATAGATTTCCCAACCAGAAATGGACCTGTGTGATAACTAAACCTCCGCCACACGGGTTCATTACAATTACATCTTCATCAGCCCGTGAACTTGCAATATTGGACATAGGGCTTTCTCGTTATTCTGATATGAAGATTTTCTTATTAAGGAATTAAATAGATATTTAATAAAAATGTTATTCTATGTTAACTAGAATATCTTTTATATTGATTGTTTTATTACATTAATATTGATTATTTATCTTAATTGAAGCCTTAACAATCTAAAATATTAAGACGATAGAGGAAGCGATAAAGTGAGTTAGTGAGACCATAAACTCGTTAGTTAAATGTCACAATTAAGGTCAATCTCACGAAACAGAAATTTTGTAGAGAACTAAGTCCAGAAACGAATGGTTAATACTATATAGTTCTCAAAAGTACTATTTTATTTTTATTTTTATATTGTTTCAAGTTTATCAAGTCCTAAGGGATTCAGTAATATTTAAGGGTTTTAGGCTTCGGTTTTACACCATAATATATTGTGTTAGATTTAAGTGCATATTCGTAGCACGTACAAATTGTTGTAAAAATTTTGTGGTAAGTTCAGAAATCCTTGTAGTGGTGGAGTAAGTGATTCCACTACCCCACATCTTGCCGTGAATTTCGTAAAATGTGATTAGAGGTAAAATGTAGCAATAGATGGGTAGCAACAACTATCTGATAATTACTTAAAGTTAAAGTTACAGCCTATATACGTCCCACTGCTGGGCACAGGCCTCCCCTCATTTCTGAGAGGGTTTTAAGGCAAGGAAGCGTGTTGGCGAACTACACATGTCTTCGAAATATTTTTTTCTTATTCCTCAACCATGCAGGTTTCCTTACGATGTTCTCCTTCACCGCCGAGCACGTGGTAAATCAGCACTTAAAATTTCAATTAACTTAATTACATAATTAATAAAAAACTGACGTTGCCAAGCGCCCGCCAAGCAAGGGTTTTATTGCAAAAACCCATCCTATTAGCCAATCTATGTTAAGCGATGGACTTCTGACAGGTTTATTGATATTGCTAAATGCAAAAAAGATCAGCTAATATAAGTGAATATGTAGCTTCATACTGAGTGTTGTATTAAAGTCCCGTGTTAAACAAACTTGCGCGTAAGAACATCCACTGCCCCGTCTCGGCCCGTGGGTGTCGCAAGAGACGACAGAGGGAAACTAAATTGGAGAGGCGGCAGCGTCCTCCTAATGACCACTAAAAGTTATAAAAAAATTCGGTTGCCAACCCGCGTGTGGCAATTATAGCAAGATCCCCCCCCCATCTAACCTAAGGAAGAGGCTTATGCTCAGCCGTGGCCGTTCGATAGGCTTAATAAATGATGAATATAAAAAGACAAGATAACATAGGTGAATAGCTCCATAGCAATCATTGCAGTATCGGAGACTTTTGTTAAAAAAACTCGCAGCCGCCCACTTGAGCGGTCCCTGCATTTCTGACTACACTGCTACTTAAATTCGTTCACCCACATAGACCTGTTCCTCTTAACAGCACGCCCACACAGGATCAATTACATTCGTATTAATAATTCATTTGCAAGTAGAAAATCGAGATATATGCCGCCATATTACCATTTTGTAGACATATTGGAATTTCGATTCGTTTATCAATTCATATCAAAACTTTATCTCTGAGTTTTCATTTTAATTTCGTTTACGAGTAAACACTTGTAGTCGCATGTCTATCTGTTTTTTAACCGTATTCAAAAAGAGGAGGTTTTTAATTCGAGTATATGTTTTTGTTGATGTATGTTACGAGATATTTTCGCAGATTGTGAATAGATTTTAATAATTCTTATTTTATTAAATTGGATTTTCCCAAAGGTGATTCTATATTTCCTCTATCATTCTATCATTCATCATATCGCATACTTCATCCATTTTATCATTCATTGCCCCCCTACGTTGAATGTATGTGGGGCAATGAATGATAAAATGGATGAAGTATGCGATATGATGAATGATAGAGGAATAGATGTGTTATGTGTAAATGAGACGAAAAGGAAGGGAAAGGATGTCACTACACATGGCATGTATACCGCATACTGGTCTGGTGTAGACGAGATCGAGCGGGCATGCCAGGGAGTAGGTATCATCCTTTCAGAAAGAATGGGCCAATGTGTGAAAGAGTATGAATGTGTAAGCCCAAGACTGCTGTGGATACGAATGAAAGTGGGCTTAAAGAAGTTGTTTGTGTTAGGGGTCTACGCCCCAGACATGTCTAAGCCCACTTATATCCGAGAGCAGTTTTGGGAAATGGTAAGGATGGTGTTAATGGAGTGTAAGGGAAATGAAAATATTATTATGCTAGGAGATTTTAATGGAAGGGTTGGGGTGAGGAGGCTTGGTTATGAAAGGATATTGGGAACGTTTGGTGATGAAAGTATAAATGAGAATGGTGAAAGTCTCCTCACCGTATGTATGGAAAAGAATCTTTTTGTGACGAACACTTGCTTTCGCCACAAGAGGATTCACATGTATACTTGGGAAAGAGGTGACGATAGAAGCATGATAGATTTAATAATTGTGGATGAAAGATTGAGGGGCGCAGTTGTAGATACAAGGGTTTACCGGGGTTCTAACGTAGGAACGGATCATTATTTGGTTCTATGCCGAATTAATGGTCTATTCAGGCGTTGGCGCCATCGGTCATCTGTGTCTACCACTGCGTTACAGCGTATTAGAACAGAAAGGTTACAAGATGAAGGTGAGAAAAAGAAGTTCAAATGTAGACTGAAAGAAAATATAAGTGGTTTGGATGAATTATGTATGAAGGAGTTAGACTTGGAGAATGTATGGCAAAATGTAAAGAAAGGTTTAGTGGATGCAGCTACCGAAGTATGTGGTGTTAGTAAGAGAAAGAATGAAAGGAAAAATAATACGTTATGGTGGGATGATGAGGTACGTATGGAAGTTGAAGCAAAGAAGAGAGCATGGCTAGATTTACTAGCAACAAAGGCTGGTAATTCTAGCGGTACGAATGATGATATTGAAAGAAAAAAGGCAGTCTTTAGACATCTTAATAAGAGAGTAAAAGAAGTAGTTGAAAGAAAAAAGCAAGAAAGAACGGATAAGAATGATAGAAGAATATCGGATAATTTCCAGGCAAATATTAAAATGTTCTGGAAACTTGTAAGAACTGCCAGGGGACATTCAAAACAGCCTATGATGAATGCTATAAGAGACGAGAATGGCTATATTCTGAATGATGAAGTTTTGAGTTTAAAGAGATGGAAGGAATATTTTGAAAGCGTGTTTATGAGTGAGGAGACAACGTGTGTACTAAGTGAAGTAGAAATTCCGAAGGAAGAGGAAAGAGGTAGCGAGATTAGTGTAGGTGAAATAATGAAAGCAATGAAAAGCATGAAAGCAGGTAAGGCTGCCGGATATGATAGAGTTTCACTCGAAATGCTAAGGGCTGGAGAGGAAGTGGTGGCAGGCCTGCTGCACACCTTGTTTAATTTATGCTGGGAACTGAAGCGGGTACCGGTAGACTGGTGCAAAGCCGTGATAGTCCCAGTATATAAGGGAAAAGGGTCGCAGCAGGACTGTAAAAACTACCGTGGCATCAGCCTTCTTAGCATTGTGGGAAAACTGTATGCTAAGGTACTGATTGAAAGGGTCATGAAAGAAACTGATGGAAAAATTTGGGATGTGCAAGCAGGATTTAGAAAGGGAATGGGATGTACAGATCAAGTCTTTTCCATGCGCATGATCGCGGAGAAGTTTTTGGCCAAAAACCAAAAGGTTTTTTGTGCGTTCATGGACTTGGAAAAGGCCTATGACAGAGTGAATAGGGATGTGCTATGGCAAACACTGAACTCATTTGGGTTGAGCGCTGGCTTGATACGGGCATTGGAGTCCCTTTATAGGGACTCTAGTGCTTGTGTTAGGATCAACGGGGTCTACTCGGACTGGTTTGACATCCATAAAGGTGTCAGACAGGGCTGTGTAGCTTCCCCGTGGCTGTTCAACCTATTTATGGACAGTTGTTTGCAAAATTTGAAAGTTGAAGAATGCGGATTAAGAATGGGTGAGTTAACCGTCAAATGCCTTTTGTACGCCGATGATCAAGTTAAACTTGCGTCGTCGGCGGCCGAGTTGCAAATGATGGTTACATTAATGAACAGATCATTAAAAGAAAGGGGTATGAAAGTGAACGCAAGTAAGACGAAGGTTATGGTTTTTGAAAGAGAAGAAAGTAAAACGATTTGTGAAATAAGAATAGAAGGGGAGTTGATCGAGCAAGTAGACGAGTTTGTATATTTGGGCTGCGTATTTAGCAGGGATGGGAGATATGATAAGGATATAGAACGACGAGTGAATGCGGGAAATAGAGTAAATGGGGCCCTGCACTCTATTGTGAAGAGTCAAAATGTGTCGAAAAAGGCACGTATGGCAATTCACAATGCTGTGTTGGTCCCTACTTTAACATATGGTAGTGAAAGTTGGGTGTGGCAGAAGAAGCACGAGAGTAGAATGAACGCAGTAGAAATGCGGTCGTTAAGGAGTATGTTAGGGCTGAATCTTAATGACAGGGTAAGAAATTGTGTAATAAGAGAAGAGTGTGGTTTGCAAGATGATGTTGTGACCAGGATTAAGAAAGGAATGCTTCGGTGGTTTGGTCATGTGGAAAGAATGAATGAGGAAAGAGTGACAAAGAAAATTTATGTTGCAGAAGTGAATGGCAGAGTCGGAAAGGGACGTCCTAGGCGAAAATTTATCGACCAAATTGGCGATTTATTGAAAACGGGCCAAATTAGGAGTACCCTTAACCGACGAGCATGTATGCGGAGGTGTATGGATGTGAAGGAGGCGAGAGAGGTGTGTCAGGATCGTGCCAAATGGAAGTCTGTAGTCTCTGCCTACCCCTCTGGGTGACAGGCGTGAGTGTTTATGTGTTATGTGTTATGTGATTCTATATAAATTTGGAGAATAAATTCCATCCCTAAGGGTTCATCATCATCATTACAGCCCTTCACAAGTCACCTGCTGAACATAGGCCTCCCCCTATAGTAGTAATGCCACAAAGCACGGTCGTGAGCCACCTGCATCCATCGACTTCCTGCATGTCTTACCAGGTCGTCACTGCATCTAGTTGGGGGTCGCCCTATACTACGCCTACCGGTACGAGGCTGCCACTCGAGAACCTTTCTTCCCCATCTGTTATCGTTTCTTCGAGCTATATGGCCGGCCCATTGCCACTTCAGCTTACTAATCCGTTGGGCTATGTCGGTCACTCTGATTTTACTGCGGATATCTTCATTTCTGAGTCTATCACGCAGAGAAACTCCGAGCATAGCCCTCTCCATAGCTCGCTGAGCGACCTTGAGCGTCTTCATATGGCCAGCAGTGAAGGACCACGTCTCAGATCCATAAGCCATCACTGGCAACACGCACTCGTTATACACTTTAGTTTTCAGAGATTGAGGTGTACCTGACGAGAAGATGTGTCGTAATTTCCCGAACGCTGCCCAGACGAGCTGAATCCGTCGATTGACCTCTCGGTCGAAGTTGGACTTACCTAGTCGGACTATTTGTCCCAGGTAAACGTACTCGTCAACAACTTCGAGCATAGTGCTCCCAACAACTACCGGCATAGGTGTGACATGGACGTTAAACATGATCTTTATTTCGTCCATGTTCATCTTAAGACCTATCAGTTGGGAGACACCATTGAGGTCATTGAGCATAGTGCCAAGGTCCTCCAGCGATTCTGCCATAAGGACTATATCGTCGGCAAATCGAAGGTAAGTGATGTACTCGCCATTGATGTTAATACCGTATCCTTTCCAGTCCACTAGCTTGAAAACGTCTTCCAACGCAGTGGCGAAGAGTTTTGGGGATATAACATCACCCTGTCTTACACTTCTCTGCAGTTGGATAGGTTTCGAACTCTGGTTCTGTACTCGGATAGCCATCGTAGCCCTACTGTACAAACACTTCAGCACTTCGATATACCGACAGTCAACTCTGCACCGCTGAAGGGACTGTAGCACCACCCAAATTTCGACGAAATCAAAGGCTTTCTCATAGTCCACATATGCCGGGCAAAGTGGCAGATTGTACTCTTCCGTCTTCTGTACAATCTGCAGCAGGGTATGTATGTGATCTATGGTACTGAAGCCTTTTCGGAAACCGGCTTGTTCGGGAGGCTGGAAGTTGTCGAAACTGCGTGCGAGACAGCACGTAGACGCGCCTCAGAAGGGAAATCGGTCTGTAGTTCTTCAAGAGAGCGTTGTCGCCTTTCTTAAAGAATAAGACCACCGCGCTTCTGCTCCACGCCTCCGGAGGAATGCCACCATGGAGGACGGAATTGAAGAGCTTCTGAAGGACTTCGAGTACCCGCTTTCAGAAGCTCCGCTGTAATTCCATCCTCGCCCGGGGCCTTGCCGTTTTTAATGTGGTAGAGAGCCATTCTAATCTGGCTCAGACTGACGTCTGGGATATCATAAGAATAGTGTCGGATAAGACTTGCTCTTGTATCGATGTGTACAGCTGCCCATAGAACCTCTCAATCTCACTCAGAATCTCTGGTGTCCCGAAAACGATGTTTCCACAATCAGTCTTCAGCTTTGACAGTTGGCTCTTTCTGGCAGAGAGATCTCTGGCAAAGACTTTGGAGCCCTGGTTCCGCTCGATCGCTTCTTTAATACGAGCAGTATTAAAGTTGCGTAAGTCTCGCCGCATGCATTTGGAGATCTGTATAATCAGTTGCCTGTATGCTGTCAAATCTGTTGACGATTGCAGCCTCATCTCCCGTCTAACAGCCATGAGATTAAGAGTGTGATCGGAGACTTTTTGTGTTATTCTGCGGCGGGTCTTGCAGAACTTAGCTCAAACCGCATGGACAGTTTCAACGAGCTTGTCATTCATATCGTCCTCTGCATTGCAATTTTCTGGGAACTGAAAACGGTTTTGTGACATGAGTTGAAATGTTTCGGGACTTTGAATTAGAGCACGAGGGGGGACGGTGCGTTGACTTCATTAGACGAGATCTCTCCAACTTAACGTTTAGGTTCAGTGTGCCTCTAACCATTCGGTGATCGCTGCCAGTTTTCACCCTTGCGATCACTGCAACCCTAAGGATTGCAAATAAATAATTTCTTTTTTTAGCAATATGAAGTCGGTTTTTGCTTTTTGTTAAAAGTTATAATTATTTTTTTTTATCTTCACGCTCAATCCCTAACGGGGTAACCAGAGAGAACAGATCGCCAAGTGTCACGATCCTTACATACCTCTTTCGCTTCTTTCAGGTTCATTAACTTCTTCATACATGCACGTCTAGGTATCCGAGTACTCTTGACCCTCCCCTCTTCGAGCAATTTGCTCACATGGTCTTCGAAAGTTAGTCTCGGTCTACCTCGACACCTTTTAATATTTACTTTCGCTCTATATATTTTCTTCACCATTCGATCTTCACTCATTCGTTCAACGTGCCCAAACCATTAGAGTACGCGCCTATCAATTTTTGTGATAAGGTCATCTTTCAATCCTGTTTTGTTTAAATATAAGGGTTTATATAGAGCAATACCTCTTATTGGCAATGCTTTTATTGACCATTTGATGATAACAAATAATATAAACGTTATAACTTATTTGAATATATACATATAAATAAAATTGAAGTGTCTACCTACAATATTGAAATAACTGGCTTTCATATAAGTCAAAAGGTTATTTGCGTGTTATTGATAAATAAATAACCATTTTAAAAAAAAATATCTGTCTGGGATTATTATTGGAATGAGTGAACCGATTGTGATGATGATGAAACTTTAAGAACGGGTAGAAAGTAATGTCGGAAGTGATCTAGCCTATATTTTACGGCCTTTGATTATATTAAGTGTAAATTACTCTACATTAATAGATCATATCCAGGCGAAGCTGGGGCAGGTTTCTAATATAAATATAAATAAATATTTGATGAAACGAAAGATAAGTATGTGACGGCGGTGTCCTCGTCAGGCAAATCGTTTTAATTTACTACGCTTAATTTAAGTATGTATTCAATGCAAACAATACCCGCACCAAGACGTGATTTCGCGTATGCAACCTTCGTCCTGGAGGTCCCCGGGCAATAAAGCCTCCGCAATGAGATACGGGATCCGTAAACATGTCGATCGCCTGCGGGACCCTGTGCGTTTCGCTTGCGTACATAAAATTAGAGAAAGTATATTTATCTTCAGCCCAAGTAAAATTTAAATTAAACAAGTAAAAAACTCTATTGCTTGTATGATTTGCAGCAATAATTTTCTTAAAAAAAATAAAGATTTAAAACAGTATATAATAGAGCCGCTGGACTGTACTGTACTAAACTAAGGGCCCGACTTCAGAAGCTATTGTGTGGAAATTATTTTATGCTATTTCTTTTTTGAAGTTTTTAACATTTTTAAAGTTTTTTTTTTGTTAATATTTTTGAGGACTTTTAACAGGAATGCCGTCTAAACAGTGCTAATAATACATTTATACACCATTTTTGCAACCATAGGAGTGATTTTTTCAGCTGTTTTCGAGAAATCGTTGAACGTACATAAAACCAACATACGCGTCGAATATATAACCCTCTCTATTTATAAACTTATAATTATAACTACTATATAACTATAACTACCCTTAACCGACGAGCATGTATGCGGAGGTGTATGGATGTGAAGGAGGCGAGAGAGGTGTGTCAGGATCGTGCCAAATGGAAGTCTGTAGTCTCTGCCTACCCCTCTGGGTGAAAGGCGTGAGTGTTTTTATGTATAACTATAACTTATAACTATAAACTATGTCATAAATAATACCGAAATATTTCGCTTCGATATTCTTTATTAATCGATCCAATATAAAAAAAGTAATTTTTAAATTCTGGCTAAAGAAGTGATTTACGACAGTAATTAATCGGTGGTCTTTCCAAGTTTGCAATTCTAAACCTTAGTCTTTACACCACTCGCATTTAAAACTCAGTACATGATATATCCAATTCCACTTGACTTTATCACAAGATAGTAAATAAGACGTTTCAATTACAAAGATGTTTGAACAAGAAGTTAAAGGGAGAGCACTCGCACTATTTATAAATTGTACCAAAATTGTAAAAGTGTCGCGTGAACAACTTTTGGAAATTTAAACCTTTCAACGGTAAACAAATGTAACAGAGCTCCGAAAATATCTCAAAAGGGCTTACGCTCGTAAAATTTCAATATCCGTTAAGACGGCATCGCTTTTAATCTTGAGTAAATTTGTCCCCCGTCGCCTGTTATTGAGTTAGACGCATCGTCGTCACCCCCGACGCCCGCTCTGATGATAACAATCAACAATTGACAACCATAATGGCATGACTCGGCAACTGGGTCATTTCCTTCACGGCTTTTTTCTATTTCTCCACGGATTACGTCGTCATCTTTATCAATATCAGGCCCCAATTCGATATGCTTTAAGCTTAATTTTAATTCTGGTGCTTATTCTTTATTACTTTCTGTTTATTCATTTATTTTTAAATACATTACCCACACACTAGGATTTACTTCTGTATCGTGGAAGCGGTTTACAAACACAAATTGCACAAGGAAAAACATCCAGAGCTATGTATGTAGGCCATACAAATACCAGTTCCGTGCGGGGTCCGAACCTGCGATGGAATACTATATGAAATGCCAGAAAAATCTTATCGATCATTGAGTGAGAAGTGAAATATCCAGACGATTTTTCACTGGCGGTTTTTTTAGACTGATATGACTTAGAGACCTTCAAGAAACGAGTTTGCTACTTCTTTAAAAGTTCCCCTGGTGTTGCAGTTGTTCATAGATGGCGATCGAAACTTACTACAAGGTGAGCCGCGTGATCGTTTGACTGTTTGATCCCTCTTCTATAAAAAAGACTACACTGCCAAATGTGTGAGATCTCTTGTACTTCAATATAGAAGTGTGAACGGGAGAGGTTCATATCCAGCAATAGACGTTTACAACCTGATGAAGAAGAAGTGTATGTGGTGGTGCAAAAATAAATTATAAACATACTATCTAAAATTTTATATCCTACCACGTTCGTCCTACTGCGTCGTTCATAGGTGCAACTGACAGAAAACATTTTGTGTAACAAAAGAGTATTTAATTTTATTCCTGCTTCGTTTATTTTAAAAATATGACGTAACTTAAACTAATCAAATTTTTTTTTGCTCTACTTTTCTTGTTATCACTCGGACCTACCTGGTAGGCAAATATATGTGTAGACTCAATCTCGGGGTCGAGGAGAACAAGCTAAAAGGATATTAAAGATCAATCAAAGATAGGCATCGAGGAATTTTCATAAGCGCCTCGTCACGACTGGACAGGATATCATTACACTTATCTTGATACTGCCAGTGCATTAAAAGTAATTTATTTTTATCTGTGATTAGCATCGCACGAGACAGACCAATCGATACTTTGTACTTATTAATTTTTAAATTATATTTATTTAGGCATGACAATGAATCAGTTTGCTTATTTTTTTAGATGCTGATGTTTATTGAAGTATATTTACTTGAAAATCGATTATGATTGTTTAGTTAACATTAATTATAGCCAATTTTAATAAAGTTCATTAACTACTCGCGGACCGCCCGGCTACTTCTAGATGGGAAATATTAGTGTTTTGTCATTCATATTTTTTTAAATAATCATCGATGAACATTTGTTTTATAATTTTTTCCAATAAACAAATAGAGCTCAAGTTTTTTGGGTTCCGTAGCCAAATGACAAAAAACAGAACCCTCATGGATTCGTTATGTCTGTCTGTCAGTCTGTTCATCTGTATGTCACAGCCACTTCACACACACTCTGAAACTATAAGAACTATGCTGTTGAAAATTGGTGAGTAGATGCATTCTGTGAGCCGCATTAAGATTTTTACACAAAAATAGAAAAAAAGCAATAAATATTGGGTGTTCCCCACTTTCTAAACTGAATAGTTTGCACGAGAGACACTTCCAAAGTGTTAAAATGTGTGTCCAACCCCCCTGTAACTTCTAAAATAAGAGAATGAGAAAAATAAAAAATATATGATGTACATTACCATGTAAACTTCCTTCCTAAATTGGTTCTTCCTTCTTAAATTGGTTTGAACGAGATCTAGCGAGTAATTTTTTTAATACGTCATAAATCGTTAAAAAAATACACTATTTTTAAAACATCGATCAAAGTTACAACGAACTACAAGAAGTTTTATATTATGTTACTTGCTGCTAAGGAACTCTTCATGAGCGAGTCTGACTCGCACTTGGCCGCTTTTATTTTTTATAGGATAGGTTTTTCATCACAATAGTTTTAGCTATTTTTTTTTAATTTTTGTCTATGTGTTTCCTATATATATAAACACTCAAGCCTGTCACCCAGAGGGCTAGGCAGAGACTACGGACTTCCATTTGGCACGATCCTGACATACCTCTTTCGCCTCCTTTACATCCATATATCTACGCATACATGCTCGTCGGGTACTTCTAACGTGGCCCATTTTCAAAATATCGCCAATTTGGTCGATAAACTTTTTTCTAGGGCGTCCCTTCCCGACTCTGCCATTCACATCTGCCATATAAATTTGCTTTGTCACTCTTTCCTCATTCATTCTTTATACATGACCAAACCACCGAAGCATTCCTTTCTTAATCCTGGTCACAACATCATCTTGCATACCACATTTATCTCTTATCATGCAATTTCTCACCCTGTCATTCAGATTCAACCCTAGCATACTCCTTAAAGACCGCATTTCTACAGCATTTATTCTACTTTCGTGCTTCTTCTGCCACACCCAGCTTTCACTACCATAAATTAAAGTATGGACTAACACAGCATTATGAATTACCATACGTGCCTTTTTTAACACATTCTGATTCTTCATAATAGCGTGTAGTGCCCCATTCACTCTATTCCCTGCATTTACTCGTCGTTCTACATCCTTATCTTATCTACCATCCCTGCTAAATGCACACCCCAAATACACAAACTCATCCATTTGCTCAATTAACTCTCCTTCTATTCTTATTTCACATACCGTTTTGCTTTCTTCTCTTTCAAAAACCACCACTTTCGTCTTACTTACGTTCATTTTCATTCCCGTTTCTATTAATGCCCAGTTCCTTAATGTAACCATCATTTGCAACTCAGCCGCCGATGACGCAAATATGACTTGATCATCGGCATACAAAAGGCATTTGACGGTTAACTCGCCCATTCTTAACCCACATTCTTCATCTTTCAAAGTTTGCAAACACCTGTCCATAAATAGGTTGAACAGCCAAGGAGAAGCTACACAGCCCTGTCTGACACCTTTTTGGATGCCAAACCAGTCCGAGTAGACCCCATTGATCCTGACACAAGCACTAGAGTCCCTATAAAGAGACCTTAATGCCTGTATCAAACCAGCGCTCAACCCATATGAGTTCAGTGTTTGCCATAACACATTCATGTCTACTCTGTCATAAGCCTTTTCCAAGTCCATTAACGCACAAAAAACTTTCTGGTTTTTGGCCAAAAACTTCTCCGCAATCATGCGCATGGAAAAGACTTGATCTGTACACCCCATTCCCTTTCTAAAACACGCTTGCACATCCCAAATTTTACCATCAGTTTCTTTCATAACTCTTTCAAATAACACCTTAGCATACAGTTTACCCGCAATACTAAGCAAGCTGATACCACGGTAGTTTTTGCAGTCCTGCTGTGACCCTTTTCCTTTATATATTGGTACTATAACTGCTTTACACCAGTCATCCGGTACCCGTTTTAATTCCCAACATAAATTAAACAAGGTGTACAGCAGGCCTGCCACCACTCCCTCTCCAGCCCTTAGCATCTCGAGTGACACTCTATCATATCCAGCTGCCTTACCTGCTTTCATGCTTTTCATTGCTTTCATTATTTCATCTACACTTGTCTCTATACCCCTTTCCACTTATTTCGGAATTTCTAGTTCATTTAATTCAGACGACTCCTTACTCATAAACACGCTTTCAAAGTATTCCTTCCATCTGTTTAAATTCGAAACTTCATCATTCAGAATACATCCGTTCTCGTCTCTTATAGCATTAATTATAGGCTGTTTTGTACTTTCCCTGGCAGTTCTTACGAGTTTCCAGAACATTTTTATATTAGACTGGAAATTATCAGGTATCCTTCCATCATTCTTATCAGTTCTTTCTTTCTTTTTCCTTTCAACTACTTCTTTTACTCTCTTATTTAGACGTCTAAATTCTGCTTTTTTTCTTTCAATCTCATCATTCATATCAGGAGAATTACCAGCTTTGGTTGCTAGTAAATCTAACCATGCTTTAATACTCTTTCATAACCAGACCTCTTCACCAGAACTCTTCCATTAAAGTCTCCTAACATAATAATATTTTCATTTTCCTTACATTTTGTCAACACCATCCTTACCATGTCCCAAAACTGCTCTCGGATGTATGTGGGCTTAGACATGTCTGGGGCGTACACCCCTAGCAGGAACAGCTTCTTTAAGCCCACTTTCATTCGTATCCATAGCAGCCTCGGGCTTACACATTCATATTCTTTCACACATTGACCCATTCTTTCTGAAAGGATGAAACCGACTCCCTGGCATGCCCGTTCGGTCTCGTCTACACCAGACCAGTACGCGGTATACGTGCCATGTGCAGTGGCATCCTTTCCCTTTTGTTTCGTCTCATTTAAACATAACACATCTATTCCTCTGTCATTCATCATTTCGCATACTTCATCCATCTTATCATTCATTGCTCAACATACATTCAGCGTAGCCAGACGGGCTTCCGCAATCCACTTTTTGCCCCTCCGGGAGACAGAACGTGACGGGTGGCGAACCTCGTCGCCGGTTTTTCTCCCGGAGATTCTTCGCACCCCTGCCCCATTAAAGGGGCTCCGGGAACTCGAGGCCATTTCTTTTATTTTCTGACTCATGGTGCGAACAAGGGGTGGTGGTAGATTTTACGCTGCTCCTTGCTACGGCGAGGAGCCGAGTCTATTTTTTCGGCTTTATCGCTCGTTTAGCACCACCTGGGGGACACGTGTAGGGTGAGCCTAAGGATAGGTGGTCGAAGCCTACGGACGCGAGCGACTCATCCCATGTTTCCCCCAATGTCATCCCAATAATATGAAACTAACATTCTGAGTTCGATAAAAGGCAGTTATGTCGACATGATAGACAGGCACTTCAATTTTATTTATAAATAATACTTTAGCTTACTGTGAATGTCATGTATATATTTAATACAAGGATATCACTTATTATATATCGGCAACACATACAATATTTTTAAAATTCTTCATCATAATCCAAGTTATCTCAGTTACTGTATTTGTTTATTTTTAAATACAATATTATGTTCTCACGAATATTGCCTATTCTCACAACGTATAATTTATTACTCCTCCGGCAGACTTCACTTCACCCACTTTAAACGAAAACAAGCTCCTCTATTCTAAAGTATTATTTCATAAGTGTTTGCGAACTTTCGCTTCAATTTCATCGGCCTAAATTTGAACGCTTTAATTTCTCAGAGGTGCTTCGTTCACACGCTTTTTTGAATTAATATTTTAAGTTGGATAATAGGTACTAATTGTGTGGTTTTTAATTTTATATTACATTTCAATCTAGACGTTTTGAATGCTTCACATTACGTCAAGTGTCATATGGTCACGGGGAGAATGAGTTGTTTGACATCGTAATGTTATAGTTAATCCAGTCCACCGTTAGCTTTTGAATAATAATTAAAGGGAAATTAAAAATTAAATTTTTTGACTAAATTTTTAGTCACAAAGTGTTTAGATATTATTGGTTTGGCACAAGGCGCTTCTTTCGAAGCTCCCTTCCTGTGGGCTTCCCGAGAAATTGTGCAATTGGATGACCAACTTTTTTGCAGATCGGAGCATCAAGGTCGTTGTAGACGGTGCAAGATCCGATTACAAGCCTATTAATGCTGGTGTTCCACAAGGCTGCGTGCTATCGCCAACTCTGTTTCTTCTGCATATCAATGATATGTTGCAAGCCCGTAACATTCTTTGTTATGCAGACGACAGCACTGGTGATGCTCTCTACACCGGCAGTGCCAATATTTTTCGGGAAAACGTCTCCGAGTACCGGGACAAACTTGTGTCTGAAGTCGAGTCTTTGCTGAACAGAGTTTCGGATTGGAGGCGACTAAATCTAGTCCAGTTTAACCCTCAGAAGACACAAGTTTGGGCGTTAACCGATAAAAAGAACCCCTTTGTCGTATCTCCTCAGTTTCAAGGTACTCCCCTTGTTGCCTCAGCCAATTTTGGAATCCTCGGCGTCGACATATCGAGTGACGTGCAGTTTCGTGGTCACTTGGAAGAGAAGGCGAAATTGGTCTCAAAAAGCCTGGCGTGCTCAGCAGAGCGCTGTCCCGCTCTATTTCATGCCGGCACACCGTCTGCAACTTTACAAGGCGCAGGTTCGGCCGCACATGAAATACTGTTCCCATCTCTGGGCTTGGGCTCCCCAGTGCCAGCTCCTTCCACTTGGCCGCATCCAGCGCAGAGCGGCTCGAATCGTCGACGACCGAGTGCTTTCCGATTCACTGGCGCTAGGAAGAGATGTTGCATCTCTTAGCATTTTTTTTCGCATATAGCACGGAGAGTGCTCTGAAGAATTGTTCGGATTAATCCCAATCGCCAAATTTCGTGAACGCACTACGCGGCAAACGTCCCGATACCATCCACTGTACATTTCACAAGGAGTTTTCTTCCTCGTACGACCTCTCTGTGGAATAGTTTATCACTAGCTATTTTTCCGGATCGATACGACCTGGGGACCTTCAAAAAAAGAGCTTACTCCTTTCTAAAGGGCCGGCAACGCACCTGCAATTCCCACGGTGTTGCGGTTGATCATGGGCGGCGGTAGTCACTTAACATCAGGTTAGCCGCATGCTCGTTTGCCCACTCTTCTATAAAAAAATAAAATGATTAATCTTATTTCAGCAGTCGTACGAATTATTCTCGGCAGGATCAGTGGTCTTTTGTGACAATATGTGATCTATCAAATCTAGCGATGACCTACGGAGCTAAAACGTGGTCCTTCACTGCTGGTTCGGAATTTTTTTGCGAGATTAAGTCAGTAACGAGGATATCCTCAGCGGAACAAGAGTACTCACACAACCCAGTAGATCAGTAAGCTGAAGTGGCTATACTATACGTATTTCTCGAATAACAATAAAATACAATACATGTATGTCATATATGTATTATCATTTGGGGAAATATATATTTATTTCAAATAATTAATCACAAATTATTCGAAATACATATATGTTTATATAATTATAGATATAAATGATAACATGATAATATAACTGTAGACTTTTGAATCTGATAAACAAATGTTTTGAAATTTTGACAAGTTCCCTAAACTTCACCCTCCAGTGACAGGTGAGTCGCAACGGAAATTAACGAGCACTTATCATCGCGACCAAATTAACCATTTCCACTCGGAAATGGAAACCACGCCAAACTGCTACCAATTAATTACTCCACCACTGGCCCTGGCATCACTTCGCGTTAATGGCTTGATAGTTACTTCCGCTATTAGACTGCTCGGTACTCGACATATCGATAATTGCGGTTGTCGACTGAGGGCTGTTATTATCAAAAATTTTATGACTGTCTTATTAGTTTAAAGTTAGTTCATCATCATCATCCTAACAGCCCTTCACAAGTCCACTGCTGAAACAGAAACAGAAACTTTTCTATTCAATATAGATTATAACAATACTTATTGAAAGTCACCTTTTTTATTTACCCTCGTTCGCAAAAAAACCTCTGTCCTGGGAAGAACCAGCAAGAAACCCAGCGGGACTATTTTTTTTCCAATAATAGCTTACAATCATGTTTACAATTAGCATCACAAGACAAATTAGAAATAGCTTGGTAGCGATCACCCTTCCCAGGGGTTATTATCATCCATAAATGCCTTAATATTATAATAACCCTTTTTATACAAACTTAGCTTAACAACATTTTTGAATAATGATTTCTTATATTTACGCGAACACTACACATTGAAATAATACTAGTTTTTACGGAATTTATCGCGTATATTTAACTTTTTAATACCCGACGTTTTGAACGCTTTACAGCACCCATCATTTACCATCAGTCAAGTGTAATGTCCCTCTGCAAGATGCAGGAGTGTACAAGCTTGATTGTGAATGTGGTCTCTCCTACATAGGACAAACTAAAAGATCAATAAAAACCCGCGTTAAAGAACATATAGCTGATGTGAAGAATCGACGCTCCGGGAAGTCTGCAGTCTGTGAACACGTACAGGATCGCCCCCGTCACTACATCAGATTTGATAGACCGCAAATCCACGCTAAAGAACACCGATTCCTTCCAAGGATGATTCGCGAGGCTACTGAAATCAAAAAACATCCTAATTTCAATAGAGAAGATGGCTGGGTGCTACCATCTGCTTGGGATCCTACAATAAATAAAATTAAATCCCAACCCAAGCATACAACTGCAAGACTTCAAGATACCATAAGTTCATACTGCATAGATCGGAACAAAAGTTAAATTTTGATCTATGGTAACCGCAGTTAACTACGACATATGGACGTTGAACATCTCAGTCCCGCCCGTGACCATGAGTGCTGTAAAGCGTTCGAAACGTCGGGTATTAAAAAGTTAAATATACGCGATAAATTACGTAAAAACTAGTATTATTTCAACATTTTTGAACTTTGTGTATAACAAATTTTGTATAATTTCTGGGATTTTGTTTTAAAAGCGCATCGCCCCAAGAATGAATTATTGATTCGGTGGAGTCGAGTACAACTGGTACTACTAGCTTGTGTTGCTGAACGTAGGCCACCCCCAAGGAATGCCACAAAGCACGGTCCTGAGCCACCTACATCCATCAAATTCCTGCTTGTCTTACCAGGTCGTCACTCCATCTAGTGGGGGATCGGCCTACACTTAGTCTACCGGTACGAGTTTGCTACTCGAGAACCTTGCTTTCCCATCGGTAGTCGGTTCTTCGAGCTATATGGCCCGCCCATTACCACTTTAGCTTACTAATCCGTTGGGCTATTATGGACTTTCAAGTTCTACTGCGGATATCCTAGGATATATCTTAAGTATATCACACAGAGAAACCTTAAGCATAGCCCTTGCCATAGTTCTCTGAGCGACCTTGAGCTTCCTCATACGGCCTGCAATGAAGGAACTCGTCTCTGATTCATAAGTCGTCTAGCAACACGCACTGGTTGTACAATTTTGTTTTAAGGCTTTGAATTTTGAGTTATACCTGACGAGCAGATGTGTCGTCATCTCCCGAACGCTGCTCCTCCGAGCTAGGTCCGTCAATTGACTTCTCTCGGTTGAAGTTAAACTTAACTAATTGGACTTTTTGCCCCAGTTACAAGTTCTAGTACTCGCCCAAAAACCGTCACTAAAAAGTCTCTTTCGATGTTTGATTATTTTTATCAATTGTAGCACGAATAGGTCATCTCGACTGGGAAAAGATCATACTCTTACAGAATACCAGCGTAAAATGGTAGCTTATTGCTGCTGTATTTAATACTGTAAGCGTAGAGAAACCCTTTTTACTGAAAACGAGGCATTTCAGCTTAATCCTCAGGCATGTAGTTTGGTTTTGGATGAATATCCTCGAACAAGAACCAAACTACATGCCACACATTCGTGTGGTCGTTTTTGACCATTATTCTACTAAAAAAAATTATGATTACGTTGACAATGACACATGACATTACCGCTTATTTAAAATATTGAACAATTTTTCGCAATACAGGCCTGTTGGTCTAGTGGTTAGTGACCCTGACTGCTATGCCGGAGGTCGTGGGTTCGATTCCCACCCAGGACAAATGTTTGTGTGATGAGCACGATCATTTGTTCCGTGTCTGGGTGTAATTTATCTATAATATTTATATATTTAGAAATATATAAGTATGTTCATCAGTTGTCTAGTACCCATAACACAAGCTCTGCTTAGCTTAGGACTAGATGGCGTTGTGTGATAGTTGTGGAATATTATTATAATTATTATTTATTAATTTTTCGCAATCATTTTATTACAATCCGACAATCATGCGATCGGCCGGTCTTTACTCTTTGTTGTCGACATATCAAACCAAACAAAGCGGTTTTGGCTTCACTTTTAATAATTGAGTACAGCAATAAAGTATATTACCAGCATAGTCATACAAGGCAAAAGTGAATACATTTTACCATCATTGCCTACATCATAATGGGAAAATCAAGTAGGATGGTAGTCAAGCATTACTAAAATAGTATAAGCTTGTAATAGTAAAATAGACTGAATAGAAGTGCTTCAGAGCTTGGTACGTATACTTGTGACACTGTACCATATTTTACTCACGTATAGATACACTACGTATAGATACACGTATCGATACGTAGTGTATCTATACGATCACGTATATACGTACATTCAGGCATGGCACTTATAACAGTGAAATATTTTTTGATTGTTATATAAGGGATTTTAGTATTCACTAAAGGTAGCAAACTAAATTCAATTTTGTTAAAAAATATTATTCAAATCTGAACTAACTGACACTCGTCGGTAAAGCGGGGTCTTTGACAATACTCTTACTGCCCGAGAAATGCAGAGATAATATAATATATTACTATATATGTGAGTTTTGATTTTTGATTGTACGAGTTTTCTGAAGCAAAGATATTTACATACATACATAAACACTCACGCCTGTCACCCAGAGGGGTAGGCAGAGACTACAGACTTCCATTTGGCACGATCCTGACACACCTCTCTCGCCTCCTTCTCGCAAAGATATTTCTATACGTTGAATACTCATTTTGACAACACATTCAATGGGAACCACACGGTATTCGTTTATGTTTCGGTCTATCAAAGTCTATTGCTGAAAATCATGAACTTCGCCCATAGATTGCTATTTGCCATAATTGCCGCGCTTGGCGGTCAGCTCTGCAACCGCACTGTTTTATGTTGAATTGTTATTGAAGAGACGCTGCTGCCCATCCTCTGATGTGTTCATTGACAGCATTATGACACGCATTAAGTTGATATACATTTGAGTAAAGTCCCAGATGAGCTCCGGTTGCTTGAAGAATTATTACCTTACCCACTAAATACGATTTCAATTCTCCGTGAATGAAAAATGGGTTCTTAAGAGTCTAATGCGCTCTTGCCACGCACAGAAATCGTTAGAATAAACATTTCATAATATAGGAAATTTAAGTAAGGCTCACGCGTGTGTGCCTGCCTTAATGTGTACGAGTCTACAAAAACTACAGGTGCGTATTTGACACTGGAATTTTTATAGAGTGCGCGCTCAACACGCAACCGGAAGCCATCCGTCTATGGCATGTATTTTGTTACTAACCGTATATAGCTTAGCTGAGTACGAAATGTCGTATTGTGTAATCTGATGCCGGTTTTAGCCGATTGCGATGGAGCTTAGAAGAGTAATAGAATCAGGTGTTACTTTGCGGAAATCTATTATAATAAAGGTGTTAAAAATAGTTTGATAAAATGCGTAATAAATTTGTCTTAACTTGTTTAAAAAGCACTTCCCGCCCTCCCTCAACTGTATGCACTATCCCCATTACCATTACCCCCAATGTTGAATACTCAAAGCTCCTTATATACGTAGAACAATATTAATAATTAAAAGTTGAATCACAATCAATTCCCCACAACCATGGTTGCTGTAAAGTGTCCGAAACGTTACGAATGAAAAAAGTTGAATTAAACGCGATAAAATAGCCTGATACCACGCGTAGTGTTCGCTTGAATATAAGAAACCGTTATTATTTTGAGTTGTAATCGTGCTGTTGGCCACTTCTTGTTTTCAGTCGCCACTGTCGCCTCTTACGAGCTACGGAATAAGTGGGGCGGTAAATGTTCTGCACCGCCAATACATGTCAATAAACGAACCAAACAAGTGTAGCATACGAATGATCGTTTTAGGTGTGTGTTTTATACATTATATGCAATTTATATATAAAACGCCTCCACGAAATAATAGAAAATCCTGTACATGGTTTGCTTAAACAAAGAAACGGAAAAATATAATCAAAATTTTAACTATACTTTCAAAAAAAATCTGTAGCCTTGTTTGTTTGCAGTTAGTTGCGCAAATTTAAACATTACATAGGCAGTTGTCATCAGGTTTCTCACCCTATATTTATAAAAGTAGATATCTCAAAACGCCTACGACTTAGTTCTTTCCGATCAACTTGATCCACTGGCCTTGCAAAGAAATGTTGGATCTCTATGCATCTTCTTTCGCATAAGGTACAGGGAGTTCTCTGACGATTTGTTAATTTCAGTCGCAAAATTCATTATTCACCTGCGACATAATTTGAAAGGGGGGATGCCCACTATTCATAGACACTTCGGCCATGGGTGTCCACATATAAAAGCATATGGAAATGATAATATGCAATTAAAATAATGAAATGGTTAAGGAATTGGTTTAAAAAAAAGTCGGGATTTTTATGATATAAAGCTTTTTATTTTCACAAATACAGTTTTTTAACGACTACTTTTACCAATTTTATTGCTTTTAATTTCTTTAACTTTTAATTCCCGACCCGTGATTTTTCTTTTTGGAGGCCTATGCCAAAAGGCACACCGAACAGAGGGACTTACTTTAACTAGTATTACAATAGGAACTCAAACACAAATATTATGTAACCCCAAAGTTCGGAAATAAATGGCTATATTATTATTATACTATTATTATTAATTCCTGACGTTTCAGGTGCTTTATAGCACCCATGGTCACGGGGTACTGAGGTGACTGCCATCCCAATGTCAGTATTGGGACATGGAGTACCTTCAGCTTTTTATTATTATTTTTATAGTCCAATCTACGCAGATTGAACTTACTCTATCTTTAAGTCTTGCAGTGGTATGCTTGGGGTTTGTTTTAATTTTATTAATTATAGTGTACCAAGCAGGTGGTAGTACCCAACCGCCTTCTCTACTGAAAATAGGATGTTTTTTAATTTCAGTAGCCTCGCATATCATCCTTGGTAGGAATTAATGTTCTTTAACGAGGATTTGTGGTCTATCAAATCTGATGTATGTCTATCTGGTTGGGGTGACACCCTTGACATACGGTAGTACAGCAGGCACACGCTCAACTGCGGTCGGCTTTACTCGGTCACTGTGACGAAGACGTGGGACCCGAAGCTTGATTTTGTGCAGAACCTGCTTGACGTGCTGAAGCTCCGCGGCCAGGTGCTTGTTCTCACAGATCCCATATGCTCTCTGTAACAAAGATTTGCTCATGGTAACTAACTGTGAAGGATTATGGTGAGATTCACCGCTTAAATATCAGTTTGTATGGGTCTTTTTTCTATACACAGTGTGACCTATGATGTTGTTAGGATTTTGGATAACAAAAACATCTAGGAAAGCTAAGAAATTATTTGCCTCAGATATAATATCATAATTACTGAATAGAATTTGGCACAGAGAGTGGTAACGATGGATAAAATTCATAGGAACAACATCCTGATTTAATATTTCTTGGGCCATATTCATGAGCCGCTCTAATTTGTTTCTTGGTACTTGCAATAATGCCTATATGCATTCATCACTATCTCCTGTTCTTACTTTCATCAAATATACAGCAAGTGCAAAGCATCCACTATGTTTACTTGACATTTTGGGCACTTCAGACAGAATTTATTGGCATTGTGCCTTTGATAAGCGTAGCTAATAATGTACAGTATATTCGGGCATATTGTAAATATTTTCAAAGTCTATATGATGGTAAATATTATCTTACAATAATGTAGAAAAATCTATAATTTGTGCTACACTAAATGTTTTAATATGGTTATATATTAATTCTAAAAGTAAATACCAAGAGTTACTATTTAAATGGTAGTTACTGATTCTACATTCTGGAGGTACATAGTAATTGTATTCACAAAAATACATACCCGCAATGCTGATGGAACAGTGAGTTGATTGGAATTGTTACAACCAGGAAAAAATATTGATTTTGTGTGAGTGGTGCTCTTACAAAATTAGGCAGCAGTATATTGTACGATGTATGATCTAAGCTTTGTTGTTCTAGGTTCAATACATTACTCACTTTAGATTGCTACAAGGATGGACTAGATGATTCAGATGGTTCCCGTTCTAAAGTTTAACGTGTTGCTGCTTTATCAATCCTTCGCAATCATGACACTCACGCGATGACGATGGCAACTGAAATAATATTAAATAAAAAAAAATAAGACAAAGTGAACAAAATAAAATAGATTTGTTTACTTTAAACTCAAATATAGGTAAACGTTACTTAAAACTTAATGCCCTATATTATTTAATAATTAAGGACTGACTGCCTACCAGTAGTCCAAAAACAATTAAAAATCGACTGTCTTATTTCTTGGCATTTGATAAAAATTGTCCATTTCGTAACTATCTGGTGTTAGCTAGCTAATCTTATCGCCGTGTTACAAATAAGCTATTTTGTTTGTCAGGTATAGCTTGTGCATATGTTAAATAATAAAACAACTTCATCATTTCATACATTCATCACTATCAAATATCAGCACTAGAATTAATAAATTAAAAACTGTTGAACACTTACTTTTAACTGTTGTCACACTATAATGTGATCGACAATCTCACTCCATATGAGTTCTCGAGAATTTATTTGAAAAATAACAAACAAAATAACACAATGGCAACTATTTAGTTGTGAATTCACTAGTACCTTTTTACTTGTTGAATTGCGATTTCATTTCGCATGACATATTTCCTATAGCTGTCAGATTTGATGTTGCCACATCACTAACATAAATACAACGAAACGATATCGATTTGTATTCGATTAGTAATTTAATGAAAAAATAATAATATTTGAGTTTCGCTTTCAGTTCTACACGCTTTTTAAAATATATTTTCTTTTATTTTTTTAAATTATGTTTTAAACGTATTTTTAAGAACAGTTAAAATGTGGAGTAGCGTATTGTTATGCTCTAAACAGTTCATGGTAAATCAGCTAAAAATTCACTTGTTTAATTATCATAACATGATTCCATTTTAAATGTATTGTTAAAACAGATAACAATAACAGTTTAATTGTGCAGTAGCATTTTATTGTACTCTAAAGAATTCATAGTAAATCAGTTAGTAATTCGCTTGTTTAATTATCATAACATCATAATATCCATAGCGATTCGATTATTATTCGATTAATAATTTCATAAAAAGAGAATAATCTTGGAGGTGTTTTAACTTCTGCTCGCTTTTTAAAATGTATTTTCCTTTTTTATTTAAATTCTATTTTAAGTGTATTTTTAAGAACAGTTAATTGTGCAGTAGTGTTTTATGAAGCTCTAAAAATTCATGGTATATCAGCTAGAAATTCACTTGTTTAATTATCGTAACATGATTTCATTTTAAATGTATTGTTAAGAAAAGATAAGAATAACAGTTATATTGTGCAGTAGCGTTATGTTATACTGCATAGAATTCATTGTAAATCAGCTATTAAATCGCTTATTTAATTATCATAACTACAGATGTGAAGGCGGTTGTTAACGTTTTCAACCAAGCCGATAACAACGGTTGTTTTTGTCTTGAAATTGATAAAAATTGTGCAGTTGTGTTTTGTTAAGCTTTAACCTTTTGAGCGCCACGCCAAAAACGCATTACCGTGTCCTGTACGCCAAAGCGCCAAAATAAAATAGTGTTGCCAAGAGTTGATATATCGATAACGTGAAATAACTTGTTTTTGTTGGTTTTTTATGCTATAAATGACTCTTAATAAACTGTATGTTTTATTTAATCTTGTGCCGTCTTCCACTTCTTTTTATATATGTACTTTGTACATATAAACATAAATAAAAAACAAACAATAACAATAAAATAGTAGTAAACATTAGCACTACTCTCCATCCTAATGACGACACTGTCGCGACTGGACGACAACGGCGTAGCTGACCTTCCCTTTTGAAACATTCTTAGAATGTTGTGTATCGATTTCAAAATCGATCTAACCGAAATATACAGACATCGATTCATAATATTTTATGTGTCGGGGAAGGCGTAGGCCAAGTGACGCACAGAAGAAAAGTCTTACACTCTTATGACAATGGGGATTTGATATGATGCTGATGCTGCTAGATGATTTTGAGACTGAGAAAGAAAATGGCACAACACAAAATGAAAAATTGCTCTTCACACCCTAAGTAAAAAAAACATTAATTCTAATTTTGTATTATTATTAAAAAAAGGTACATAATTATTCATTAATCAACAATTGTATATAATTATTCGCACTAGGTAAATCAGCCTTATAATACTAAAATCTTGGTCATGGAATAAATAAACATATTTGTTCACCAATCAATCAAAAATTCAATTCATCAATCAAAAATCAAAATTCATCATCATCGACGCTTTCCAAAATCCGAATGAGTTCTGAGGAATCGTTCATGTTGCATTGCTCTACTTTTCGCGGTAATCACTTATGACGTCATCAGGGTGTCGTCTATCCTTGATCACGGTGCCCAGTGAACTGATTTTCGATGCGCGCTAAAGATGCGCTAGAGTTGAGATATTAGATTTATTATGCGAAGATAACCTGATAACATTTTTTTATTCATGTAGCTAATTATAGTTTTATGTTTATAACCTTTAATTTTATTCAAATATCAATAATAATAGAAAAAAAAACACCATTGAGCTGAATTTTGGATAGTTTTCAAGAAATCTATGCCTCCCGCGTTTGATACTAGCGGTCAACCATAGACGACTTTGGCGTGCTGGACATAGTATTTGCTTAGATAAAAATCCATTTTTATTAGTTCAATGTTTCTTAGTACTTGTGGCTCTAGAAGACTTGTTTTTTATACTCACATGTTGCTGGGTTATTCCTATTTTGAGGAGTGTAGAATTAAAATACCTGTAATAATTTTCCAATATCTATATTTCATATTTTTCGGAGCCGGGTTTTTTGTCAACTATAGACGTCGTTGGCGCTCAGGGCCCGCAGGTGTTGGTCAAGTATAGGCGACTTTGCCGCTCAAAAGGTTAAAGGATTCATGGTAAATCAGCTGGAAACTAACTTGTTTCGTTATCATAACATGATTCTATTTTAAATGTGTTGTTATAAACAGATAAGAATAACTTAACCGATCTTCTTTAAAAACAGATAAGAATAACAGTTCTTATCTGTTTTCAAAGAAGATCGGTTAAGATTAACAGTCAAATTGTGCCGTAGCATTTGTTACTCTCTAAAGAATTCATTAGAAATCAGCTAGTAATTCGCTTGTTTAATTATCGTAACATCATAATTATTTAAAAATTATATTAGCACTGTAATGATGACACCGTAAATAATCAATCGAAAAAGAGAATCGATTTTTTAAATGCGTTTTGTGATTGGCAACACTTTTTTTTTTATTCACAAACTAATGACATAATGATTTACCTAATTTTTATTATTATGTTTCCGGTACTTTTAATTTGTGCAAAAATATTCCCATTGTTTGAGGATAAATGTTTACCGCGATTAATAACCATAAATAAAGATATAATTTTTTAACCAATTGTTGGGCGTTCCATGGCCGAAAATGGGCGTCCCCCTTTCATCAACATCACCTTGATGCGAATAAGAAAAGACAAATAAAGAAAAAAATAAAGAAATAAGCAACTAGCAATACACCAAAACAGGTTGGATACAAAATTAGTCTCAGCCATGACAGACAAGCGGAGCTAATTATCTTAATTAGCTGTCATTATAGGAATCGAATTCAATGAGAGAGGTTCGTGCCCCCCCCCGAGCAACAATAATGGACCGGTAATACGTCATTACGATTGAGATCTAGCGCAATTAGTTGCTGTAGACGTTGCAAGCTCGTCTGGGCTGTTGCAAGTTGTTTTAGTTATATATCATAATGATTCGTTCAACTACAAAAGAATATTGAATTCATTTAAGTAATCATTAGAATTTGTGAATGGATTTAATTAAACGAAATCACATTAATATATAATAAAATGTTATAATGGTTGTAATTCGGTGTAAAGGTTTGCTTACATATTTCAAATCATACTTCAAAAATTATAAACTCTTCTAATTTTTTTTAAATATGTCACAAATATAAAAACAGGCATGCAGGAGAAAAAAGTCTTCAGAAACAAACCACAACATGAGCAGCTGAACAATTATCAGAGCAACAGGGGAGGGACATCTTGCCGCTGACACGGCTTGCCGCGTCCCAAACTTTCACCTCGCCCGAATCAATTTCATCCCTCGCTCGATACTTACGGGTTCGCTTATTTTACCTCTTCTGTTCTTGTCCTGTTATTCTTATCAAACTTGCGAAAGAAACTTCCAACTTATAACTTTTGTTTATATCTAAAGCGTTTTGTTAAGCTTCTAGACAATTCGGGATATATCTTTATTGTTGCAGAGGTATAATAACATCTTCATTGTTAACTGTAATATTATATTACTGTATTTAATGGTTCTATTTTTTTTCGTTTATATAAATTGTTGGTTCTAATAAATCTAGGTTAGTAAATGTTCCATAATGATCAGTTACCTTCTTTCCACCACTTTATTATATTTGCAGTATTAACTATGAAGGCGTTTTACATGCAAACATTTCCGTGCGATAATTGATCCTTGTGACCCCCACACTCGCCTAACACAGCCTAACACTTAACTACTATCAGACCATTAATATCCCCTCGTCTGTCCAAATGCCATATTCTGGCGTCTCAAATAATATGCGCATCTGTCAAACGCCATAATATGGCGTCGAGTGGTAGCAAACTATTTGTAACATATATATGATATATAACATACATATATATAACATATATATATATGTTATGTATAATCTGATAGCTTATTTAATAACATTTCCATTGATATATGATTTTAATATACTTACTGAGTATATGTATACTTAGTAGCTAGTAGTACTTAGTACTTAGTATACTTGTTATATACTTACTTAGTACTTCGGAAAGTGCTCGACAGATGCGCCATATTGGCCAAAATGACCCCGCCATTCGAGTGATTCTTATACAATTTCTGCCACGTCGTCGTTCGTCTGATGCCTGACAGGGAATGGACCACGCTCTTATAGAATACCAGCGCAAATAGCAGCTTAATGCTGCTGTGTTTCGTAGTGATGTGTAGTGTGTAGTAGTGTAAAGCACAGGAAACCCTTTTTACTGGAAAAAATTCATTCCATCTTAGGTGGTTTCTTGATTCTTAATCGAGGTATAATGAATTAATTAATGTATATCTATAGGCCACAGTATCTACCTACCATATAAATGTATTGGGTGTTCGTTTGTCATTCTTATTTTATATAAAACAAGTAGCGCATGTACAGCATGCGATACCCGCAGCTACATACAGTTCAAATGACGGAAGCTGTCGGTACCACTTATCCAATTTGCAGGAGCGGGTACAGCATCACCTCCGTACACTTTAAACACAAATTGTCGAGCCGTGAGCCGGTGCCTCGGTAATTGAGTGGGGAACGCTGCACTGCACTTCTTTTATCAATTTAGCAACGAAGTATGAAGAACAGATTCCGGTAGAACGAGGCTGGCAGTGATTTCATTAAGACTTTTGCGTTTCTAGTCCGTAGTCAATTTATATAATGGAATTAGTTTAAACCTTCAATTGTATATAGGAATCAGTGATATTTCCAATAAATTGCATTTAATTTTGTGAATTCGCTAACCTTAAGTTTTTTACCTTAATTTACTACTTCGCGTGACTTTTTTGTAAAATAACGTTACCCCTACTGGTGTAGGGGATTTCCTTCTGCGTTGTGGAGGCATTTTACGTACATAAATTGCAGAAGGACAAATATCCAGACCCGGAACAATTATTTGTATGCATTACACAATTATAGTAAGTAGGTATTGTAGATATTACACAAATACTTTCTCCGTGAGTGATTCAAACCCGCGGCCCTCAGCGTCGCAACTCGATGCCTGCGCTATGGAGCCTTCAAGTAAAAATAGTTTTGGTAAATTCTTTAAAACATAATTGCTTTCATCATAAAGCGCAATACTACTATTATTTATAAATTTTAATTCAAATCAAGATTTGAAACGAAAATAAATGTTTGCGGTATTTTCAAAAGCCATGTGTATAAAAAGAAAAAAAAAAAAAGAATTAGTAATTTTTCACGCAAATGCATATAATTCACGCTACTGTTCAATCTGAAGCAGTTAGTCTAGACTCGGCTTGCGTTTGCACCTTGAGAGCCAACGTAATGGATTTAACACCTCTCGCCCGTGTTCAGTTACATCCGAACACTTCACCGCCGGAGGCGTGTGATGTATACCTCTACATCTCCACGTCTCTTTAAAATGCTCAGAGTGATATTTTTGTAAAGAAGGGAAAAATAAAAATAGTTATTCATTACTACTGCAAGAATGGTGATGGCAGATGACTGTTTCTTTCTTTTGTCCATCATCAAAGCCATGACTATTCTTGCGAATAAGCTTGATATTGTACTGATGGACCAGGCACCGTTAGGGATGTTTTTGATCGACATTACCATTCGGTAGGTGGCTCACGAGGTGACCGACAGTCAGTCTCTCAGGTCATCTGAGGCAGCTGGGACTCCGTGACGGACCGCTTCAGGTTCAAATGCAGAAGGCGGTGCTCCTCGATACCGCCCGCATCGTCCGCCGGTTTTTTTTCCCTTTCCCCCTAACCCTCAGCCATTTCGTCTCCCCTGCCGAGAGCCTTCATCTGGTTGGACTTTTATTTATATATGTATTATTTATTTATGTTAGATTATTAAATATATATTTATGTATATTTATCATTTCCTTTTATGTATTTATTCAGCCCAACCAGATAAGAATACTCTATTAACAGTTTGATGCATTGTATATGTATTGTTCTCCCCCCATGACCATGAACATGGGTGCTGCAAAGCACCCGAAACGTCGGGAAATAAAAAATAAGTAAAATAAACGCGACAAAATCCATCAAAGTAGTTTTTTCAATGTGTAAGGTTCGTGTAGATACGATAAATCATTGTCATTACCACATAGTAGAGCCTTACTGCAGCTTTGTTATGGTTGTAGCACGAATGTGTCGGCTAGACCGGGGAAGGACCAGGCTCTCATAGGATAACAGTAATAAATAACAGCTTAATACTGCTGTGTTTCATATGGTGAGTGTAGAGAACCGGAGACTCTTTTTACTGAAAGCGAAACATTCCATCTTGATCCTCAGGGGTGACAACGCATCTACATTTTGATTCTTTATCGAAAATTGATGTAGATGTGTAAGAGCCATAGTATTTATTTACCATTAGGCGATTAGCGTGCTCGTTTATCACCTTTATTTTATAAAAATAATTAAATAAATATCATGTTTGTAGAGACAAGAAATACCATATTATTTTAACTGAGAGGCGTTCAGTTGAGTCTGTTTGAATTAGCAGACGCCTCGTTTTCATAATCGCCTGTGTCATCGTTGGAAACAGCCGGCGGATATTGTCGTAATGGTAGGTGACGATATCGCGCCGGCGTCGGTTGGCTCGCAGCCAGAGCCGTATGCCTAGACGCTGGCTAGACCACCGCCCACGCCCCGATTGTAACGTACTAACACACACGTGGAATTTTATCCAATGAACCTAGTCACGTATTTCATGTACGATACATAAATACAGTATTATTTTAAATATCTTTAATGTACAATAATTAAATTTAGTATTATTTTAAATTCACAATCCACCCTTGCTACGCCTGTGTTGATCTTTTAATGTGACTTTATTTAGATTTAAGATAAATAATATTTTTTTAAAGAGACCATTTCTGTAATATCAATGTTTAATCTTTTTCAATAGAGTTAAGCCTTGATCCCTCCAGGTATTGCTATTTGCCTGTTCTTGAAGTTTCATTACCATCGGTTCAGCTTTTCTAAAGATTAGAACTGACAGACGATAGTCATTTTAAAACAAAAATTGATATCTTAATGGCATGTAAATATCGCACCTTCTCAGCTCTAATAATAATAACAAAAGGCAGTTATTTAGATATTACAGAAAGACACTTCAATATTTTATGTTATAGTTAGTATAGTTTATTCATATAAAATATTCGTTGTCTTATTTGTACAATTTTAAACAAATATAAGGCATGCAAGTTTCCTTCTTAAATGTCGAAAAGGTAAAATTTAGCATTTAAACGACTTTTGGTACAGTAAAGACAGAACTTGATTTGCTTACTACTGAGCTAATGTACGATATAGGAGATAGGTTTCCTTTAATAATATACGGTACACGGTACGGTACACGGTATAGATACGCTGCAATTATAATATTGTTGTAGCACAAATGAGTTGGCTCGGTAGGAGAAGGACCACACCCTCAAGGAATACCAGCGTGAACTATCAGCATTACAGTGTGTAAGCATGTTTTATATAGTGATTGTAGAGAACTGGAGATACTTTTTACTGGAAAACAGACATTCCATCTCAGTTTTCAGGAGTGACAACACATCTGTATTTTGATTCTTAATCGAGGTAAACTATTTTGTAATCTGTGATTGAGGATAGATTAGATATCTATGGGGCACAGCATCCACTTATCATCACGTGGAATGTGTGCTTGTTCGTCGCCCTTATTATTTAAAATGTAAATATAACTTTAAACGTTCGTTGTACACACATTATTATTCATTCGCACACACGTATTCATTTCTGTCGCCAAATAACAGTACATGCACTGCTGCTCGTCCCGGTCTGAATGGTATTAGAGAGCTGTATAAGAACAGGTTGTAAGGCGTTCTCTCGTAGGCCTCAGAGTTAACAACGCACCGGTGGCCCTCTTTTCTTAGTTGATTGCAAGTCCATAGACTGCAGTAGCCCCTTACCATCAGGTATAAATCAGTTTAACACTTCAGTTTCATAAAAAACGCAGTTACACTAATGAACCCCACTGCGACAGTTTAGCCATAACGCTCGCGTAGACGGTAACTGCTTTAAAATTTGCTCGGCTGTTACCGTTGCAGGCTATCAATAGTCCACGGCCGCACACAGGCTCCCCTATATTCTATCTCAGGCATCTATCGCATATCTCCTATATTTAATCACGAGACGATATGGGAAGTGGATATTGTTACACCATCACTACAGTCAAATTAGAGTACAATATTTGTTTTAAGTTCTTTGTTTTCTATTCCATGGCTTTTTCTTATCATTGTTATAATATTACACTATTATAATCTCTCCACAAATTTAAACAAAGTACGTGAGCAATTCAGGTTTTGTTGCCGCGGGCTCCAATAGAATTATTAACTACAATTAATAATGTTATTATACGTGCAAGATCCAAGCTGCAGCTAATATTATGGTTGTAGCGCGAATGGGTCAGCTCGACTGGGGAAGGACCACGCTCTCACAGAATACCATCGTAAATTAGCAGTTCAATGCTATTTTGTATTGTACGGTTAATATAGAGATCCGAAGACCCTTTTGACTGGAAACGACGCACTCTATTTTGGTCCTCAGGGGTCACAGGTGACAATGCATATATGTATATGGCTTCTTAATCGAGAATAAATATCGAGCATTTAGATTATGTACTCATTTGTCACCCTTCTTCCATAAACAAAACAGTTTATTTATTTAGACTTTGTTGCACAAAGTGTGCACCTTGGACCAACAGCTCCATAGACCTCCCATAAATGCTCTCATTTCTGTGGTGAGGCATGCGCCCAGCAATGTGCCATGTAAGATTACTTTACTTTGCTTTATGGATTACAGATTATTTGTCTATTGTTATCGCTTTTTATGCTAAAACTATGTTAAAATAAACTACTCGATCGACTTTTGTCCGTAGCGAGCTCGGTCAGCGATCATGCATTCACACTCGCGACACAACGCCATTCTCAATTGCGTTCCGTTCGGCTCTGAATAGCCAACTTAAAGCGCACGTGATATAAATGACCATATTATGTTTTGTATTATGCTGCAAACGAATTTATGGGACAGTTTCTCGTGGATAATGTAACTATCTACTATCGCTTTATGGACGTGAATATGTCTGGATTGACCCCAAATCTGTTGACCCTTTGTTTCTTAACTTTAATAAAATTTGATAAAAGATTTAGAATTTCGTCCAAAGATAAATGATGATCGCGAGGTCAATTATTACTTTTATAAATCTGTTATAAGGCTGTGCTTGACATCTTTTCCACCGGACGGTAAGTGTTGATGCAGCCGAAGATGCTGCCTTAAAGTCTAACCATGTTATTTACGGATCCATCTAAAAATCCCCCCCCCCCCCCTCCTAATAAATAGCTCTAAATCTCATGGCAAACATTATGAATTATTACTAGAAATTTTATTAGATTTAAATTGTAATTTTCTCCAGTGTTGTGGAGACTTTACACACGTAATTAACACGTGGTGAAACATCCAGAACAATTATTTTACACAAAATTTCCAGGTGAGATTCGCATACTTGTCCCTGCAATTCCACAGCTTAATGGTCAGCCACATGCTGTCAACTGTTGGTAATGTTTCAAAAGGCTTCGATTTCACACCCAAACCGCGGTCAAATAATTGTTTTCTTCAAATTGTTTTGATCATCACGTCAGTATTTGGGTAACTGCATTTCATACTTTGCCGAATTACAATCATCTACGTAAAAAGTTTTTCAAAAATATAAACCAAAACCACAGAAGAAAGTGTCACAATATATATTTATTTCAAATAATTTAAAATAAAAATTCTCAATGTTGGGCACAGGCCTCTAAATCACAAGGAAGTGTCCGCCGCGCTTCCCCAAAGCGTGTTGGCGAACTTCATGTCTTCGAAATATTTTTTCTTTTTTTATATTTCTATTTCTCATACATACAGGTTTCCTCACAATATTTTTCTTCGCCACTGAGCACGATATATCAGCACTTAAAATGCAATTAAAATTTCATTGGTGCCGGCGGGAATCGAACTCGGGTTGCTCGCATACTGTGAAATTTACAGCAAGCGCTAATAACCATTTGAGCTACTACGGCTCTTGTAATATATTAACTATAAAACCAACCGAGCGAAATTTAGTTCGTTATTCTTATAAACCCTGATGAATCTATGAGGCGAAACCGCTCGCTCGGTTTTGAATATTGTAAAAATCTTTATCCAAAAAAGCTTTATTTCTTACATAATAAAGTGCTTATAAAGATTATAGCGTTAAACTTTGAAGTACAAATTAACGTTAAATGACATTAATATCTGTTTAATACATCCATCCACGTCGGCCAGTGTTTTTAATAACGCGGATAATTAAAATGTTAATAGTTTGGAATGGCTTTGAACTGAAGACGCCGCTTATGAGTCTCGCACCTCATGAATAATTTAGTACGCAATACTCGGCTTCCCGCTTTAATTATTGTGTACGGCGAAATAGTGGGTTTTATTGCGGCTTGTAATTGAATGTTACGGGTTCGTTCCGGCTGGACGGTGGCTGTATTTATAACTCCTTAATTGTATCCTTCAGCTTCATCGAATTTAAACCTTAATTGAAGGAAAGTAATTTCTTTAGGATAGAGACAAAGTGAGAAGGGTTAATGAATGCGATAGCTTGTTAGGAGTTTTATCTGTTTTATTAGCACTGATCAATGATAATTAAATATACATTCAGGGACTAAGTTTCACCACTGTATTGAAAATGGACAATAATTATAGACTACTTTAATATGTTGAATGTTGTTATAAAAGCAAACGTAATCATACTCGTAGGTTACAAATGAGCACACAGTCCACCTGATGGTAAGTGGATGCTGTGCCTCGATTAACAATCAAAATGCAGATGCGTTGTCACTCCTGAGGGATAAGATGGAATGCCTCGTATCTAGTATAAAGGGTCTCTGGTTCTCTGCACTTACCAAACGAAACGCAGCAGGATTAAGCTGAAATGCTACGCTGGTATTATATGAACGTGTGGTGTTTTCCCGGTCGAGATGTTGCAAGATGGTTATACCCGGTTTATGATTGGGAAATTTTGCGAAACTATTCTCCAATTCCAATAATTTGTATCTTTTTATCTTTTTTACTAATAATTTAATAGTGGTATAGGTGAAACAGCTGTAGTGTAGCAATAGTTGTACTTGTGTTGTATATTCGTTCGTACGTTACTTAACAGAGGACGCGCTGACAACCAGCTTTGTGATTAGTTTTTACGGATTTTATTTTGCATTTAGTTTTTTCTTTTTTCAGTTCTGTTGTTATGAGTTGTTTAGCCTATATTGAAAGTTCTTTTCTTCAAATTTTTATCTCGTTGGTACGTACCCTGCTGACTGACGGGTGACAATTCTGCATTATAATAATAACGGGTGTTTTTTAGAGTTTTGGTTTTTAAACTGGCAACGTTATTTTTAAAGACTGTCAATTTGACAGTTGACAGTTAATTTAGAGTCAGTACGCTTTGCCATTTTATCATGAATAAATTGACGCCAGAATAACACTTGCAAATTGTGTAAATTTATTTTGAAAATCATGGTTCGGTTCGCCAAACTTATCGTGCACTACATTCATTTTACGGTTGACATAGTCGTCCATCCGAAGTTATTCGAAACGCCATGGATCGTTTTCGCACCATTCACACTCTAGTGGATAATACGCATCCACAAAGATGACAAAAAGTGCGCAACGAAGAAGTTATTAAGTTATTGCTGCTGTGGAGAGTAGTGTTGAGGAAAACCCGAATGAGTCGATCCCCCACCGCGCACAGCAATCGGAGCTGTGCCCATCCACTTTGTGGAAGATTTTGGCTTAAAAGCTAACAACAGGCGCCACCATCAATTTATATTATTGCAGGAAACATTTGGTGAGCGCATAATTTCACGTAATGGACCTGTGAACTGACCTCCACAATCGTGTGATCTCACGCTTATAGATTACTTTCTTTGGGGGTCATTCTATACTGATAAATCAGAGACGTTGGACCATTTTGAAGTCAATATTTCCCGCGTTATTGCTGATATACTGCTCCAGTTACACAATAAAGTTTTAGAAAACGATTGACGAATTGAACGAAACGATCACGATTGCGTTATATTCGAGCTAGCGGTCAAGCCGAAAAAAACAAAAAAAAAACAAGGGTTTTTTTTTTTTTTTCCTAAAAAACCCCCCAAAAAATTCTCTCCAAAAAAAAAAACAGGGGGAAGGGTAAAAAAAAAAAAATTTGCAAAAACGCGAGAACAAGTATTGACTTAAAACTTATTGTACATATACATAAATAATTACACAAATAAGCACACGATAAAAAGCTTAACTATGGTTATATAAGTTCTGTAAGACAATAATTATTTAAAATTAATTTATTTACTATTAATAATATTTACATAGTAGAAGAAGCGCGCGCTCAAAAATTTGAAACAGATAGTACGTCGGTAACGTCTCGCGGGAAATTGGTCCTTATTCCTTACTTTGTGACATTGTGGTTGGCAGGCGACGCGCGGATCGAAAAGGCACTTGAATGATCCATCAAAAAATGTATAAATCCACCGCAAAAAAAAAACACGATACGGTAGTTTCAAGATAAGCACACGAGCAAAAGCTTTATATTGATATTATTTATAGTAAAAAAGAGTATTAGTACTTATTTAAAATGAAATTTAGCTAAAAAGTTAGTTTAGCTGCAAATAAAACTTAGTTTGGTATCTTTTTTTTAATTGAGAAAATTTTATTGCATTAAGTATTGAACGGATACATGGTAAAGAGAAAGAATGTATTTAAAATATTAATTTCAGATAAATGCAATAATTTGCCTATCAAAATAAAATTCTAAAACAGGCAAAAACAGTAACACCCAGCCTTATTCGCGTAAACATAAGAAATCATTTAATATAAAATAAAATCCAATGTTACTCCGAGTTTCACTCAGCATAAAATTGCAAAGATACGAGAGAGACATATTGAAAAAAAAAACTAGCAACTAATAAACAGGTGCCGGCACCTCCGCGGCGTCCGACACTCAATAGCTGGGCCAAATAAAAGCAAGAAGCACGCAGACCACACAACAGCCCCCATAGGGTGGTACGTACGCGAGCTTTGAAAAATTCAACACTTATTTAAACTTTGCAAGCTTTCTCCCTACTCTCAAGATTTTATAAAATTTAAACATGTTAAAAGTTTGTTTTTTAGAGATGTACATTAAATCTTTTCGTCAGATATTTCTGACGAAAAGATTCATATTTTATATTTTAAGTATGTTTTGATAGTTAAAACTTAAAGTTTTATGAAACTTTCAGTTAACTTTGCTTCAATTTCATATAACTTATAATGTAAAGTTACAGACAGGATACGTCCTACATATACCAGGATCTAATGGTCAAATACTCAAAGGGTACTCAATTTTAAGATGTCGTTAAGTCTCGTGGTGTCTCAGTCACTTTGACTTAAAGTGATTGAGTTCGACATTGAAGTAAAGTGACTTAAAGAGACATAACGAGACTTAACGGCTGGGTTAAATGGCTAAGTATCTGCCACGCGTCCGTGTAGCAGCGCTGAAAGAATATCCACCACCTCATACCGTAGTCTTAAGCGGCGACAGAGGAAAACAAACTAGGTGATGAATAGCAGTGCCCTTATAACAACAACCAAAAAGTCTGTGGTTGCCAACCCTAGCGTGGTAACTGTGGCAAAACTATGAGAACTTTTGATAGGCTGTGACGGTAACCCAATACATGTTATGGGAATTAAATTTAAACAGGTATCGTCGCGTTAGTTTTTTTCACTAATATTATAAAATCACAATTAAAAACAAAATATTTGGTGCCAGCGGGTATCGATCCTAGGTTGATAGCGTACTGTCAAATATACAGCGAATGTTTAAGTCTCGTATAGACTTCTTGCATCAAACATTTCATGACAAACACTCATAAATAACGGCACAGTAAATTACCATAATGCTACATCAACACGATTACCGTGAGTTATAGCTTACAAATTAAATAAAAATGAATGATTAGGTTTAGGCTGGGGTTACTATAATGGGATAATAGTAATTTATAGCCCCAGGAAACACTTTACATTCGATATTGTGATTGTACTTTCCGTATAATACTAATAAGGACACTAAGTGACGACATAACTCCGTTATAGTACTGTACGCTCGGCTTGGTGAATAATTTATAATATTTTTTATGCATAAAAGGGACAAACGAGCACGTAATCCATTTGATATTAAATGGACGCTGCGGCCCATAGATCCTTAATTAAGAATCAAATTCAGATGCGTTGTCACCCCATAGAACTATAATGAAATGCCTCATTTCTAGTGAAGAGGGTCTCCGGTTCTTTACACTGACCATACGATACGCTACACCACTTTGCTGCTATTTTACGCTAATATTCTGAGCGCAGTCCTACACCGGCCGAGCCGAGTACTAAGATAGAATGCCTCACAGCCGGTGTCTGTGCTGGTTCACACTGGTTCTCTGCATCCTTCTTAACAAAACACAGTGCTGGAAGCGCTGATACTTGACTTTGTACCCTCCTAGAAGGACCCTTAGGCGAATAAGCAGTCCTCTCCATCATTACAGCCGATCTTAAGTCCACGGTTGAACACAAGCCTTTCCCATAGATCAAACGCACAGGCAGTTCAAACAAATTTCACACAAACTAGTCGTGTATTTACGCCGGCCCCACAAGACAGAAATCCTTACAAATTAGTGAGTTTACAGAATACCGTTATTTCTTGGATTTCTTCATTGAGGTATTCTGCGTCAGTGTTGTAATATATTGCGATAAATAAATGGCTTATCTTAGAGTAAAGCGTCGTATATTGTACAAACTACATTTTTTATATTATATTATAATCGGCGGTAAGTCTGTAAGGGATCGTGTAGCTTCCGAACGAATTGACCGATTGAGGTCATATTAATACAATATATTTGTTTTGTGAACACTGCTAGTTCATTACT
The DNA here is from genome assembly GCA_907164705.1 of Parnassius apollo. Taxonomy (NCBI): domain Eukaryota; kingdom Metazoa; phylum Arthropoda; class Insecta; order Lepidoptera; family Papilionidae; genus Parnassius; species Parnassius apollo. The sequence continues at coordinate 1,539,761 of CAJQZP010000533.1, forward strand.
AGGATCCTATAGGTGGCACAGTGCCCGTTCGAGTGGTCGAGTTATTATTTTATTTTATTTGTTGGATGGGATCCGTAAATACTGCATATAAAATGAAATATTGTGTTACTTGTATAAATCGAACAAATTGACAATGTATTTGAGAACAAAATAAATAATGGAAATTTTAAAAGAAATATATATATATATATATATATATATATATATATATATATATAATTTCTCTTTTTATTCGTCTTTGTGTTGTACTGTAAAAAAGTTTAGGTGTTTGGTGTGCAAACTCATCGCGCCACCTATCGGTAAAGGCAGATAAACGTCTGCCGGGCCAACTGCTGAATGATAAAACAATGAAGAATACTTGAATTTTCTCAAAAACTCATCGTCAAAATCAATCTTACTTCAGAGCAAAATACGCAACAGCAGCCGGAATTATAAATTCAAAGGTTGATGAAATCTCGTCGTGGTCCGTGTTCTCGTCTCGCGGCAATTTAATCAGCCATGACAGCGCGATCCCTATCTTATAATAACGATTTATGATTACAAATTAATATCTTCACTATAATTAAATATTTCAATAGCTTACAATTTATCCTATTATTATGTACTTACCTATTTTGCGTAGTGAATATCGATCTTTCTAAAGATAACAAGTTACTGCTGGGAGGTTACAATTTTCTGCGATTAGAAACTTCAAAGCTTTCCCTTTCATCGGCCAATCTAATCAATCAGTTATTTTTACTGTATATTCATCACTATAGCTCTGAACTAATTCACTGTGAACATAGGCCTTCCCCAAGGTATGCGAATAAGTACGGAACTAAGCAACCTTTTATCGACTGTCTTACCAGGTCGTCACTCCACCTAGCAGGCCACCCCTACACTTCTCTTACCGGTACGAGATTGCCACTTCAGAACCTTTATTAGCCAACGGTTATATTCTTGAGAGGGTAGGCAGAGTTCAAAGTTTAGCCGAAATGCTTATAGGCTTAGATGGAAAGATGTGAAAAGAGGCTAGGCCATCGCCTACACAATCACGAAAGGATATCCCGTTAGTCGCCTTTTACGACATGTTAGGCAAGTGACACTGATAGTCCACTCGTCATATACAAAAAGGCTTACCCTTTCACAGATGTAATCGATCTAAATCCACTAGAGGACTTTTTCTTCATTCATTAAAATTAAATACATAATATACATATTTGTATGTTTTATAAGAATCAAATATTATGTAATTTAAGCTTATTTTTTTCTTTATTTCCTTTTATAATACGTTACGTCCACACCAGGAATTTGTTTATCGTTCGGGCGGTTTATATACATAAATTTCATAAAAATTTTACAACAAACTTCTAACTTCCCGGGACAATGATTTATAGGTCATACAAACACTTATTCCGTGCGCTCTTCAAACTTAGCTCAAATTATTATTTCAAATTTATATTCATTTCAAAATTTCAAAATTAACACATTTAACGCGAGCGCTTTCATTCTCAACCATAGCCATCGCTATAATTTTAGCCAGACTTTCTATAAACACAGCCCTTTCCATGCGGAAGGAAACGAGCACGTCCGAGGCCCGAGCTGCACCGTACAGTCAGCTCCACTCATTAGAGGCCCTATATGTCCAAACCGCCGCAAGGCTCATTTTATTCATTCACTTATTTGAAACATTTATTATTCTAATTATGCACTGTTTACTCTTTTTAGACTTTAAACAGTTTACACTTTTTTTAAAGTGAAAACATTAATTTGAGTTCAGTGTAGTGACGGCGTAAGAGCATCATAAACTAATCTCAAACCACTATTACTCATAAAGAATAACACCTTATTGCGACCAATTTTCCTTTATTTATTTTTTTATAAAATAAGGGTGACAAGCGAGCACACATTCCACCTGAAGGTAAGTGGATGCTGTGTCCCATAGACATCTACATTTATCCTTGATTAAGAATCAAAATTCAGATGCGTTGTCACCCTTGAGGACTACGATGGAATGCCTCGTTTCAAGTAAAAAAGGGTCTCAGGATCTCTACACTCACCATCCGAAACACAGCGGTATTACACAGCTGATATTTTACGCTGGTATTCTGTGAGAGCGTGATCCTTCCACAGTCGAGCCGACCCATTCGTGCTACAACCATCATATAGCTGCAGCCCGGCTCTACAACGTATAAAAATTGGTCTTGGATTAGGTCACACCTGGAATTTGAATTCGGGACCTCATAATCAGCAACTGCGTTTACAACTACTGGACCACAAGGCCGTCAACCTGTTTACTGTATCGAACTATTGATTATTGTAATATTATCGCTCTTCTAAATTATAAATCAATTTTTATGTTTTTAAACTTAACACCCTAAATACAATTTTTAACATACATATTTAATACATCTTATTAATAAATGAGTATTAAGATTATTTTAATTTATTATACAATTTCTTTCTTGTGCGATATTATTATTTACTTAAGTATTTTATTAATTTAAGTAGCGATAGGTCTTATTAGGACTTTTATGATCCCATTTACTTCTTTATTAATTAAATTAAAATCTAAACTAAATGGGTTCACAAAAGTATCGAAATTTTGTAAAGGTGGGCTCAGCGATTTTATCTAAGATTGTTCATATGAAAGCGTATTAAAGTTAATTACTGTAGAGATCTTGTTGAAGATACGTGAAGTCTTGAGTGATTAATCTCAATACGTCGCTATTGTTGCTCGCTTACTTTGAATTTAATCCCATTTTCTAAGACGTATTCATATTTTATACATTTGCACATTATGATGTAATGAAATATATATACTGAAAATTTTGACGTTAATATTGTTTAAGTTGTGTAGTAAAATTAAAATTCACCACCCAATATTATAATGTTTGTATCGAAAGAAGCGACAAAGGAAAATAAAACAGTCGATGGGCAGCCGCGTGTTGCTGATGACAATACAATACTGCGGCCGCCCACCCGGCCACCCACCTGTAGTTAGTTGCCTGTCGTTTAATAAGTGTAACTAAGCCAAATAGCTCATCAAACAGGGATCGTACAGGGAATTCCATATGTTCAGCAGTAAACTGTTGATAGGCTGTAATGATTGATTTCGACGGCTCCGTGGCGCAGTGCTTAGCATTGGGTTGCAGTGCTGAGAGCCGTGGGTTCGATTTCCGTACGAAATAATGTTTATACGGCCTAAAAATAAATTTTTCGGGTTTAGATGTTTGTCTTCGGGCAATATTCATATGTAAAAGATGATGATAAACACTGTACAATAGTAACACAAATTAATGTCATGTTAAATCCGTATTATTAGCTTAATCCTTTCAATCTTACTGCCTTCAACTTCACACTAATACTACACTAACACTACAACTCACACTTCGCACAAAATCCCTCGTTGCATGAAAGATGTTTTCATGGAAGTGAGGGTGACAATCGAGCACACAGTCTATATATCTTCAACTAATGTCAATCTCATCTATCTGCGAGTAATAACCAACATGTAGATGCGTTGTCATTCTCGAGGACTCAGATGGAACGCCTCATTTCCAGTAAGAAGGGTCTTTGGTTTCCTTCATACACTATACGAAACACAGTGGCATTATGCTGCCTATTAATGTAATGATTTATTTATGTAATAAATAAATGTAATAATTTCTTATTGTCAAAGAGTAACTCGACGTAGAATAAAAAAAATTCTTTCATCTATTTTTATTCTAATATATATATGCATCACCCAAGGAAATATATATATATATATATATATATATATATATATATATATATATATATATCACCAATTTAGTGGTATATATCGTGATCATTATCATTTAAACTAACAAAAAGTTTTCGTTAATGATAATCATCGAAATGATCAGATATGATTTATGATTAATCGCCTACTGTTTCTATTCAATTTGTTGACTAAAGAACTGACAATAGAATTTTGTATGCAAGATGAAATAACAAGCAAAAAAAAAGCCACCCAAACCGATTCCGAATGTAAATAAAAACAAACAGAGGTCTTCATCGGACTAACAAATCACTTAGTTTTTGTTGGACCTACACGGTTTTATCGAAGTCTGTGGGGTGAACACAGCTTTGCTTTCCATATTCTGATACCGATCTGGATGTTTCTTAATAAAACGCATTGATATTACGAAGAAGATATACTCGCATCTTATCTTAATTTTGTGGTGGAGGACATTATTTCGTCGGGCGTATCTTGGCTTGTATAGTGATATAAATATCGATTGCATTTTTTCTTAGTTATACGTTTAAAGATAGTAAAGAAGCAGCCTGCGTGCCTCGTTTTTGAGAGGGATGGGGTCAGGAAATGTACACCGCGCTGCCGCAGTGCGTGTTCACAGACTTAATATGTCTTCAGAGTACTTATATTTTTTAGTTTCAAAGACATGAAACATAAAACAAAACGAGATAAAAGTCGCGAAACCATTCCATCTATATAATACCACTAACATGCAACTTAACAGAAGTTTTCTTCCTCGCACAACTTTATGTTATACGACTTAGGGACCTTCAAGAAAAGTGCCTATTCCTTTTTAAAAGGGCGGCAACGCAACTGCAATTCCAAACATTAACTAATATATTTAGAGAAAAAAAAAATAACAACTACGTTTTTTTTTTAAATTTCAATTTATCATATTGTATTAATATAATACTGGCAGGAAATAACTATTACACTTTTTCTATATCACCCTTGTCATAATAACGTCAAATATTATAAAAACACCATTGACTCCCGGAACTGAGTGACAAAAAGCATTATAAATCACTCGTGATCGCTTGTATAGGAAACACGCATCGTTCTATGTATTTTTTTTCTTTTTCCCATGCAAGTGTGGTTGAAACATTCCCCGCTGACTCCCACAGAGCATTCAACAGTCGGTAGATGGTGTTTGTTAATATGATTTTTGTGGATTTTAGTGGATTTTAGTGTATTTTTGTGAAATATAATTCATGGTGATATTCTCAGAAGTTATTACGAAAACGTAACTATAACCCAATGTTATCGAACGCCTTGAATTGCATAAGACTGAGTGCACTTGTAAATAAATAAGTAGATTTTTATTTTTGCAATTTGATTTCAATTGGGATTCAAACGTCCAGGAGCTTTGAAAAATTAGGCACTGTGAGCATCAAGTCAAGAAGTTGTTACAGCCAGTGGCGGACCTAAGGTAAATGACGACCTAGGTTCGATGTCGACGGCACCGTGGCGCAGTGGCTTAGCAATAAGTTGCGGCGCTTTGAGCCGCGGCGTGGGTTCGAATTCCGCACGGAACAAGTATTTTCATGGCTTACAAATAATTTTTCGGGGTCTGAATTTTTGTCTATGTGAAATTTATATTTGTAAGCTGCCTCCAGAATACAGGAGAAAATCCTAGCGTGGGGATAATATTTTTTTCTTCTAAAAAGAAAAGGTGGGCCTCTAAATCCAGAAAAAAAAAAAAAACTTAACAAGATTGTAATTATTAAAATATACGAATCTAAATCAAAAATAGAACAAGGATAGATAGATCTAGCCCTCGTGGGCCTCTAAATCCACTGGTTTTTAATTAAAAGTAAAAAATATGTAATAAATAAATTGCAAAATTATACAAATTAAACATAATACAACATAATATAACATATAAAAATTGTAGTTTTAAATAAATACATATAATATTGGAATTTAAACTTATTAAAAACTTAACAAGATTGTAATTATTAAAATATACGAATCTAAATCAAAAATAGAACAAGGATAAACCGCACAGTTCAAGTACGAAACCGTATGATGATAAATGATTGTACTAGCGCTCGCAGATTGACTTGAAGCAGAAGTCTAAGACCTCAGGGCGAGAGTTCGAACGAGAGACGATAAAACTACATTCAATAACATTTTCCCAAGATGGCCCCTGACTCCTCTTTAGACCTTCTTCCTCTAGAAGACCTCTAGGACTTGTCTCTCATTCTTTTTCTTTTTCTTTTCCGTCCCAGGTACCACCTCTTACCCACTTGTTCTGCCACCAAATAACAGTTCTCGCACTCCTGTGTTCCTGTCTGAAGGGTGTAGAAAGTATGTAGGCTGTGAGGCATTCCATCTCAGTGCTAAGTGGTGACAACGCATATGTGGCCTTCTTTGTTTGAAGTTGACATAATTAATAAAAACAGGCCTTAGTTACCGAAAATCCATTATTTAAAGATGTTGACATGTTTCATTCAGTGCAGGTGTCCATAAATTTCAGTAGTTAAGGTTTTTCTAAGTTGAAATACAATTATTATACATTCATCAAAAGTAGGTAAACTAAATCTTTATTTTTTTCACTACCGTAATGGAAGAATACATAATAACATAAAAATTTTCAATAACTTAGACGATTTCTTCTATAATCGAGCCACATCTATTTCCCCCCTCATTTCCTACATCTTGTGCCGTTGCAGTATCCCGCGGCGTCATCGTCGGTGGTCCGTACACTCAACGGGGGGCCATACGTGTATCGCAAGGCTACGGAGCCCCGCCATGTTGCTAAACTACTAGAAAACCTTTTGCTTGCTTCGGAAAAATGTTATGCCAACAAAATAATCGTTCACGAGAAACCAACTTCTTCTTGTTCACGACGTGTTTGTTACTAGGTATTGAGTTGGTAGTGTATTGTGAGTTTGTGGGTCAGAATTTATTTTTGTTAGAATCTCTTCTTTATGAGAATTTTAGGAGAGGTGGATTATCATATGTCGCTAAGACAGTCCTCACGGGTGACAATGCATCTGAATTTTGATTCTTAATCAAAAATAGTTGTAGATGTCTACGACCTGAGCATCCACTTACAATTAGGTGGACTGTGACCTCGTTTGTGACCCTTAGATCCCACAATATAATTCCTTATACCGTGGGTCTCCTGGTTCCAGATAAATGGTGACATAACCATCATTTTACGCCAAGGATAAATAACTGACCAATGACGGGGAGCAGTGTCATAGATACTAGACGTCTGATACGGCGATTGTCAATTCGTTCGCCAAGCTTGGCAATTGAGACAATACCTTCAACGGGAGCAGCTCACATGCAGTTATGGAAAGTAGTTTTAATTGACAGTACCTATTCGCTGTTGAAGAAGAAGTAATGTTGAACAATGACCCAAGAAGACACAGAGCAGTAAAAACGCATAATTTAATGTACAAATATTGTGTTACGTAATTGTAAGTGTTGATTTACCACGTGCTCGGAATAATTTGAAGGAAAACATCGTGAGGAAATCTGCTTGTCTGAGAAATAGGATGAAAAATATTTCGAAGTCGTGAAGTTCGCCAACACGCATTGGGCCAGCGCGACGGACACTTTGTCATAAAACCTTTTCAGAAATGAGAAGAGGCCTGTGCCCAGCTGTGGGACTACACAGGCGGTAACTTTTATCAATATAATAATGATAATTATGAATCGGCCAAACAACATTTTTTTTTTAAATTTATTGAGTAAATTTATGTTATATTTAAGTACAATATCTGAGGTTTTAGGTACAATACAAGAGAGTCGTCTTATAAAAAAGAAAACTATATTTAACAAATATTAAGTTACTACATTCTATTAGCACTATAATAAGTTTGGTTCATTTATCAAATAATACGGTTATTTTATACTGGGCCTATTAACATTATCTCGACGATCACATCATTTAAAAGGAATTCTCGCCTCATCGCTCCTTAAATTGAATATAACTTAATTAATGCACAAACGGTATTTTGACCTTTAAAGTTCAAGTGATTGAATCCTTTATCACATAATCGCACGTGTTGACTTGATACTCTGTCACATTCAAGAGCACAATGACACACTTCTCTAGCCCAGTTCAAGGTATGTCAAGTGTATTTAATAGAATGAACTCTACTAAAAGCATTCCGTAACAATACCTAATTAATTCGATATTTTCGTATTTTCCCGCTTTATTGAAAAAAAAAAAGGTTTTTCTTTATTGATTACCTGAATTAGAGCTACAATTATTAAACTATTACAAGCGCTGTTTTTTTTTTTTTTATAAAAGAAGGGTAAAAAACGGGCACACAATAAACCTATATATATAAAAATATATATATATATATATATATATATATATATATATATATATATATATATATATATATATATATATAGTAAAAGTGGATCATGTGGCCTATAGATATATATCCTGGAATAAAAATCAAAATGTAGATGCGTGGTGACCCCTGAGGACTAAGATGGAATTCCTCGTTTCCAGTAAAAAGGTTCTTCGGTTCTCTACACTCACCTTACGAAACACAGCTGGTATTCTGTGACATTATTAAATAATGATAAAATATTAAATGATTGGCGAATGAACTAATTTAATCCATCAAATGCTTGGAAAGTTTCCTACAAAAGTTATGGAGTGAGATACGCGAATCCCACGCTAGCAATATTGCGCAATGAAATATGATACTTCACCACAAAGTGATATATTGTTTCGAGTTACTTTTTTATTGTACATTTACGAAACCAGTTTTACAATAAATCGTTCGATCAAAGTTTTTTCATTATTTCGTTTTACAAAACTTTATGGGATTTTTTTTAACTTAAGCACTTGACTTTAAGTGTAATGTTACTAAGTTAATAATTTTAACTATATTTGCTACTAATATTAGCTCCAATAACCAGTAATTTTATCTATACATTTAAATAAAATTTAAGTGTCTGTAATAATGAAGTCTTTGGAAATAACCAACAGGTGGCCTGTGTGCTCGTTTGTCACCCTTCAGTAAAAATATTGTGGGAATACTAGCGGCTATAAACAAACCGAGTACAATTACCACGTAAGAAATAAGTTCATCACAAATAGTAACAATTAGTTAATTGGTCCCCCTCATCGGACACTCCGTGCGTGCCGCCGCTTCGTTAGCTTCACGATGGACAAATGTTGATTTTCGTCTATTTGTTTTTGCTCCTCGCAGGTAAATATTTGCTGGGATATTGAGTTAAATTTGATCTACGCCCGGGACTACCTCCGTCAGAGTTGTCATGTCAGCTCCGTAAGCGACGGTAGCAAATTGGTTGTGTGTCTTTTGATGTATCTTCTACATATTTGTTTCCAAGTATTTTGAGTAGGGTCCTCCATTAATTATGTAGATATTAACTACAGTAAGCACGTTATGGTAGTTATTTATTTTTGTATATGAATTTTTTTTTTCAAAATTGAAAATCAGGGAAATCAAAATCGAAACCAAGGAAGCTCAAATACCAACTTTTAATAGTACACAAGCAATAATAGATTGAGGATAGAGGTAGATATCTATGAGCAACAGTGTCCACTTACCATCATCGTTATTTGTCATCCTTATTCCATAAAAAAATTGGATGTACCTAAACTGTAACGGTAGTTTAAATTTAGAAATAAAAAGAAATTTGGCAAAAAAAATTGATTTCTTACACCGCAAAAATGAATGTAATATTTCGTTTCCTTTTATTTCATATCATTTTATCCGAGTTCAATACCCACCACTGAAATTATTAATTGTAATTTATTACTATCACATCTATTTGGTGAAGGAAAACAGTTCGCTTGAGAAATAATATTTTAGATGATAATATGATGAAGTCTGAAGACAAACACATATATGTATTTTCCATCCCCGTTACATCGCATTACATCCCATTACAGCTTATACAAGTGTACTGTTGAACACAGGCCTCCCCCATACATTATCGGGATGATTGTTCCACATCAGCCACGCTCTGCAGGCGGCTGTTCCGCCGCAGTTTCAAATTACTTCCAGTTTTTTTCATCAAATTACTTCCAGTTTTTTTCATCAGCTCGATGCTGCTGCTAATCTTTTGTTTTAATTTCTCTCTGTCGACTCTTACAACACCCAAGGTACACGATATGGCGTAATGAATATTATTACACCGGCACTACATGGGTTTTGCATGTTACGGTATTATATACATACATTCATTTTACATACATACATTATGATGTAACTTTAAGGTCATCATTTAGTTAAAAATAAATTGCGATCTTTAAATTCGTTCACTAGCATATGTCTGTCAGTATCGAAGTATTATTTGCAATGATTTGACTCAGTTTAAGGTTAGGAGTTTACGTTTACTTCTTTTTCTTATAATAATAATTTTTTTTCTTCCTTTATTACACTGCGATACTAGGATTTTCCTGTACCCTGGAAGTAGTTCACATACACTAATTACACAATGACAAACATCCAAGCCTCGTGAACATCAATCATTGAATTCACACTCGACTTTTAATATTTTGATTCTTAATCAAAGACAGATGTAATCGTAGATATCAATGGGCCACAGCATTCACTAATGTTTAGATGGGCAGTGTGCTCGTTCGTCATTCTTGTTCTAAAAATTAAAAAAAAATATTCGGTCGAGAAATATTAAATTTTAGTACAAAAAGCGATAAAGTCACGAGAAGAGTTTTAATCGAGGAAAAAGATACACATACCAGACATCTCTATTTTTAAAGGAATATAATATAAGTGTTTAATTTTTGAAATAAATTAAAAATTTATATTAAAATTATGCATATGCACTACATGAGCAAAAAGTTGGACCTAATTTAAAATTCTGTCCAAGATTTAAAAGACAACGACGACGGATGAAATTTATAAATCTTCATTTTAAATAAATTACATTCCGATTTGATAAAAAAATTGTGTATACTAATTAGTGAATATTGTCAGCTTCGTGGCGTAGTTTCCTAGCAGAGAATGTGAATTCCGCAACGATCGAGCATTTACATCGCATACAAATAATTGTTCCGAGTCTGGATGTTTGTGTGAAATATATTGCTTCCACTATTCAAGAGATAATCTTAGTATGGAGGATATGTTTTTCAAGCAAATTGATATAGAAATAAAAGATTGGTGGTAACCAAAATCATAATAAACTGAACTCAAACAGTCCGATAATAATTTCCCAATGGTAATCCTCGCCCTGAAACTCTTCTCTTTAAACTGACATTCAACGCAATTTGAAGCTGTGTAAACTTTTGATAAGTCTTGTACACTGAGATTAGATAGAATTCTCTATCAATTAATATAAATAAAATATATTTCTCTAATAATTAATTATAAAATTTTATACAAAGTGGTCTTAGTAGGTGGCTGGGTCTCTTTCTTCTTTTCTTTGTTGCTGGCGCATTAAACTCCACAGTTGGGCGCGGCTCGACCGATATTCAACAAAAAAAAACTTGTTGATGTGCTTCGGTATTACCATTGACAAAAGCCTAGGTGAAACTCGGAAACTTACAGTAACTTGCAAAACATAGGTATCTGATCCCGTGTTGGAGAGTCACTGAGCTACTTAAGATGTTATATATGCAGTTTTTCCTAAGAAAGGTCACTATTGTGACGCTGGGTTAGCAAGTGATAGTATTATATAATACGGATTTTTCCGTCATATTTAAATCCGTCATAAATCTTCGTAGGTTTAGTTTAATCTATTCTAATATATTTTCCTTTCTTATAAGATACCTTTATATTAGCTAAAGAATAAGAAAGGGAAGATAAAAAATGTTAAGGCTTAAAGTGCACAACAAAAAGTAAAGACGGTGACTCGCGTTCTTAACTGGATTGAAGCCTCGTAGGTTAAGTGCGCTTCCCATCGGGCGTATGTGACTGTACATCCATCAACCGGGATCATCCTACTCTACGCTGTATTTATTTATTTTATTTCAGCACGCGTGCTGCATAATGTAGGCAGGGTTGACAATCTTCCTAAGTAATTTTATCTAAGAAAGCGACCGCCCCGTCTTTACTTTTTTATTTTTTCGGTTTTTTTTAAGTGGAAAAAGTGGATTCACTTACGGTACTATTATATTAATGGTAAGGTTCTCGACAAAGCCTCAATCCGTTATTCACTAGATGTGTACAATACAGATAGTACTAATTAAAAGATAACGATGATATGCATTTTTAATATTAATAGTCTGTCATTGTTTTCTAGATAGCGCTGTGCTCTAGTTACAGTTGTCATCTAGTTGTTTGTGTTGTTTTCTATGATCAGTATTATTAATTGAACACTAGGTGTCGCTGATAAATTTATGAGGTAAAATTAAATCACGTCTAAGAGCTAGTAGAGTATCTTTTCTAATGAACACATTTAGTATAGGTGAAGACTTTTGAAAGTTGTAGTACAACTTTAAACTTTCAAAAATCTTTGTGGTTATATAAGTGCTGTTGTATTGTACAAGATGAATGAAAAATAGGGGGTGAAGTTTTTAATATATGTATCTAAGTAGACCATTTACTTATTGACCAAGCGCGTATTTTAGTAGATTTTTTCTTAAAATTGAAATAGAGCAATCCTGAAGGTATAAACTATTTCATAAAAAACTCACAATTAACGAAAACAATGCATAACATACAAAAAAATTAACAGACGAATAGAGAAACTACTCCTTTCTTGAAGTCGGCTAAAAGAATAAAATAATGTATATATAATTAAATAGTTTCTGTAGTCCGGGATTTGACTCCTTTACCTTTACTCTCCAGACTTTAGCACCGACTTCAGAAGTTATTAAATTATTTGGATATTATTTTACTATTTTAAGTTTTTCGAAGTCGGTTATTTTAGACACGATAATATACGAGTACATGTAATCTATATTGAATAAAAATATTCTATTTTATTATTTCAATTTAATTATTAGTTACTTTCTCCCTAAGTGATTGACCTACGGTCATTTATAAAAAAAAAACGAAAATAAAAAACTGCTACTACACGAGGCACTCGTGCGGTTAATGAAAGGACATTGTGGCTGCACTGTCGACGCACCGAATCATTCAACTGCCTCCAAGCATCAATCTTGTCCCGTCACGCCGATCCGCTCTATTCCTTGCAATGCAATGAAATAAAATGAACTGAATAGAAATCTATTTATTTCTTCCACTTCAAATATTTTTTTTATCTACTACGAACCGAAATAAATATCTGACCGAAATCTGACAAAACGCCAGCGTAAATAGCCACTTTAATTTGTTTCGTATAGCTTTAATATGTTTCGTATAGTGAGTGTAGAGCATCTGAATTTTGATTCTTAATCGTAGATAGATGTTGATGCCTATTGGTCACAACATCCACTTACCATCGGGTGCGCTGTGTCTTTGAAGAAATTGTCTATTGTCTTCAAATTAAAATGGGATTACAGTTGAGATATAGTCCATTTCCTTAAAAACAATTATTAAAATCGAGTCAAAATCGGCGATAATATTGCGTATAACATGTTTACAAAAAAAAAAAATACAGTCGATTTGCGAATCTCCTCCTTTTGAAGTCGAATAAAGAGTTAATAACTTAACCATAGTTGGACACGGACCTGCTCCCATTTCCGAGAAATATATGAGGCAGGATTATGCCCGACGCGCTTTTCCAGTATAAGTAAGTTATTTTTTCCTTGTGTCTTCAATTTTTTTTTGCTGACATGTAAACATCGGATTTCCTTCAACACCGGGGACGTAATAGCTCTGCACTTATATTTCAACTTAAAAAAATAATCAAATAGGTTACTAGTCCTTGGTTAAATAAGTTTTTTTTAAACACAAATTTACACCTAACGGTAAATGGCCACTGCAGGCTGTGGACACCCGCGGCCAACTTCACAACAAAAAAGGCTACAGGTTAGTTGTCACGTCGGAGACATAAGACGAAGAGCCTCATATCTAGCCTTTAAACACACACTCTCTACCCTTTATCTTTTGATTATATAGACAGGTCAAAGCCTTTATCCCGGTATACAGCTGGGCAAGCAGTGCCTATTGGCAACAAGCACAGGTAAGAAGATGCTAGCCATACGGACTCGTAGGCAAAAACGAGTCCTACAGTCTAGTGATCTAGTATAGGTTATTGTCAAGTTTAAAAAAATATATTATAACACTTTTGTATGACGTAGTTTATATTTTATTTATTAATTATAAAACAGCTGTTCCCCGCGACTTCATCCTGCTATGACTTAGGGTTTTAGTTTATTTAAAAGAGGGTTAACTCTTTTTCTAAAATAAATCTAGCCAAAGTTATTCCTTATTACATCAGCTCTTTGCCAGTGAAAATCCCGTTGCAATCGGTGCAGCCATTTCGAAGATTAGCCGAAACAAACAAACAGACAGACAGACAAACAATTTTAAACTTGTGTTTGGGTTATAATTAACTTGTTTACTTTCATATGTAATTAGTAAAAAGCTGTTATTTTGACATTACAAACAGACACTTCCGTTTTATTTATTTGTTCATACTATTTACGTAATACAACCATAATATATAATATATTATGGTTGTAGCATGAATGGGTTGACTACACTGGAGAAGGACCACGCTCTCACATTATACCAGCGTAAAATGCAGCTTAATGCAGCTGTTTTTGTACGATGTATGTAGAGAACCGGAAATTTAGCTTCTAAAGCTTCACTGGAAACGAGGGATCCTGTCCAGTTATCAAGGGTGACAACGCATCTGCATTTTGATACTTCATTGAGGATACATGTAGATTTCATTGGAGCGCAGCATCCACTTTCCATTAGGTGGACTGTGTGCTCGTTTTTAACCCTTATACTATATAAAAACGATTTTAAGGTTAAGCTCGTCTTTGAAAATTATTTATTAAAATAAATTGTTGTTTATGCATTACTTTTTACTTCCAATTCTAACCGATATGCTAAGCAGGAGAACGTTTAAACGCACTTAGCGAATAGAATACTACAAAGTGCTTGCTTGATAAACTAAGAGATATGTTATCAAATATTTCCTCGGCTTCCTTACAAACTGTAAGTATCTCAATACTTGGAATTCTGCAGCCTTGTACAAGTTTGCTTGTACGTATAATATTACTTCCTAAGTGTTTCTTTTTTCCTTCTGCTCTGTTTTTGTATGATGAGTGTAGAAATCCGGAGACGCTTTTTACTGGATAACGAAGCACGCTATCTTAGTCATGAGGGATAAAAACGCATCTGCATTCTGATCCTTATGAAGATTTTTATAGGACACAGCATCCACTTTCTATCTGGTGGACTGTGTGTTCGCTCGTCACTCTTATTCTATAAAACAAATTGTTTGTTCGGATGTTTATGTTTATGTTTATGTTTATGTTTATTGCTCAGTCATGTAAAAAATATAATTTCCAATAAATAGAGTATTCTCAATACAATTAACAAATCCCATAGTAAAATTTGAAAAGTATCAGGATAACGACTCGTTACGGTATATTTTCCCACGATTAACTCTACACAGCTTGCTAACGGGTTGCCATGGCTCAAAATGTAAACATTTTCAATTAACAAAACAAGTGTTTTAATTTAGTCTATATAAATGTATTGCATTAGAGCATTCTGCAACTTTTAGTTTTTTAATAAGGAGGCGTTAGAAGGAAATAAAACTGTCATCCACATCCGCCTGGCAAGCGTGGCAACTGTGGCAATATTGATTAGTGAGTTATTTTATTAAATAACAAGGTTTCACGCAGTTTTAGGTTTGTTATGTTTTATTATTGCGTTTCATTTATATGATAAATAGATTTATAGTATTTATACTTGCGAAGTTATTTTGCAATTTCATCTTCAATTAGATGAACCTTATAATGATTCCTTAAGCCGGCTACACATGTTGGCCGATCGAAGGCGAGCATCAACGTATAGACAGACCATTTTTGTCTAGCCTCGCCATTACTCGTCGACGCTCGCCTAGCTCGCCGAGTGCAGGCGACCGCCAATTTGTATATAGTTCGTTTGGCCTGCCTTGCCATAGTCCTCAAGTGTGACAACGCATCTGCATTTTGATTCTTAATTTATTATTATTAGGTTAAATGTAGATATCTATGGGCCACATCATCCACTTACCATCGGGTGGACTGTGTGCTCGTTTGTAAACCGTATCCTATAAAAATGTATGTGGTTTTTGGCGAAAACGATAAGATTATTTTTATTATAAACCACTACAATAGACGCATTACTTTTTTATAGAACAAGAGCGACAAACTAGCACAATGGTCCAGCAGATAGTAAGTGGATGCTGTGACCTATAATCTTCATCCTCAATTAAGAATAAATATGCAGATATGTTTATCATCCCTACGGACTAAGATGGAATGCTTCGTTATCCAGTAAAAAGGGTTTTACACTCATCGTACAAAAACAAAGCAGGAAGGAAGAAAAAAACACTTAGGAAGTAAGATTAAACTATGGTAAATGGATACTGTGGTCTATAGATATCTATATTTATCATCGATGATGAACCAAAAGGCGAATGCGTTGTCACCCCTGAGGGCTAAGATGGAAAGATAGAATGCGTTACCAGTAAAAGGGGTCTCCCGTTCTCTTAACCCACGTTACTGGTATTCCTAGAGAGTGAGGTCCTTCCCCGGTCGAAGACAATAAAATAGCTTTAGCATGAAAAGTATTTATAGCTTTCACTGATCTGATTCTATTACATTTGTAATAAGCTATGATTCTGCAAGTATGGAGTTAGAGTTTCCTCTACGACAACTGACAGAGAACCGACACGTGAATAATTCACGAAGTCCTGACTGTAGCGGCTACGCAAGCCTAGTGCAACATTGCCTGGTTGCGTCTGTATCTAGTTAATTCCAACATCTTTTCGTTTAGCATCTGAATTGAGACATCGTATTAGTATCGCGTTATATGCAAGTTTCTACACTCTCTGTTGTAGGAAGTGTGGTGACTACGTGGCGGAGTATATTAGCATTAAGTTGCAACGCTGAGTGCAACGGGCACGAATCCCGCTCGAAACAAGTATTTGTATGGCCTACAAATATTTTGGATATTTGTCCAGTCATTTATGTATTTAAACTACCTGCACGGTACAAGAGAATATCCTAGAGTGGGGGTAACGTTAAGATAAAAAGGAAATAGTTTTACGGCATATGCCACTAATTATATGTCGAGTTTATTCTCCAACTTTATAATATCAAATTTGAATGACATAATATAGTTTAATTGGAAAGTTTGAGTTTAAACTTGGATTTCTAAATTTAATACCAGTTATACTAGGTTGATCAATAAGTTTTCAGAATAGGACACCTATGAATGAGTCAATTATGCTTTTACTACTATTTCGGAAGAAACCTTCTCGGTAGTTCAGGGCAGTCAGAGTTATTAATAAACAAATTTTTGTCAATACAACTGCAATATTTCTAGTATTATTAAATAAAGTAATGTTTTATATTCAAATCACAATACGTGACCCTTTTTTCATATTTCCTCTGTCTCACTCTAATATCTATAGTTATAACGCAATTTCCTAGATGTAAATGAAAAATTAAAGGGAAAATATTTAATTGTCTCAAAACAGTTACATGGATTATAAACGACATACATCGATACAAACACACTCCATTACAGCCTATGAAAGTTCACTGCTGCACATACCCCCCCCCCCTCCCTCATAGATTTTCTCATGGGATGATTTTGCCATAGTTGCCACGATTGACAAGTGGGTTGACAATCCCAGTTTTTTTTATTATTTTAGGTAGTTTTCAGGAACACCCTGCTGCCCATCTCTTGTTTCATATTCCCTCTGTTGCCTCTCACGACACCCTCGGGACGGTATGGGGTAGCGGATATTCTTACACCGCCACTGCACGGATTTTATTTACCAACACATACTATAAGTTGTAACACTATTTATTGTAATAAATATTATGCAACCTATAATACGAAAGAACTATTTTTATATTTTAGACACAAAACTTCTACTCACAACCTGTAAATCAAACTTGCTATTGTTATTAGTAGTCGTTTTGTTGCTTATGTCTAATGTAATTTATTTTCTATTATTTCAGGTACGTACCGTCGCTACACCTGTAATAGTCTCGTGTACACCGGACTTCGATTATTACAATCGTAAGTGTTTTCCAACTAATAAAATTAACTGAAATACTTCGACAAGTTGACAGCGCGCAGTCGTTACACGGACTCGACCAATCTACAAATGGTGGACCAGCGCCTCCGTGCTCAATAAAGAAGTGAGTTTTATTATGGATGCAGTACGAATGTAACGTTTAGACCGTGTCTTTGTGTGAACGTCACTTTATCGGTACATGAATACTTTATAACACTGTCTCCGCATTAGATTGCTTCGTTTTTCATTGTCACCGTGTCGGATAAAACAAGATGCGCGCTCTTGTTCGATAACTTGATTTGGGAGAGTGCTTTTTGTATTTGATAGCCACATTTAAAACTCTTGCCGTAAGTGCCAAGGCCTTATTATCTAACCGTGATACCTCAGGGTCTAAACGCTCGCTGTAAATTTCACAGTACGCGAGCAACCAGAATTCGATCCCCGCCGGTACCAATGAAATTGTTAATTGCAATTTTAAATGCTGATTTACGTGCTCGGCGGTGAAGAAAATCGTCGTGAGGAAACCACGTGCAGTCTGAGAAGTAAGAAAAAAAATATTTTCGAAAACATATAAAGTTCGCCACCACACATTGGGACGCCGTGGACATTTCCCTGCTCAAATCCTGTTGTTGACCGCATCTGTTTTCTGTTTTTGTGCACATGTACACGTTCTTGGCACATCTCTCTTGGATGCGGTATAGCTAGCTATACGCATACCTGAACGCACTTTTCACTTTCGAAAATGTTCATTGTAACTGTTAACATTTAAGTTATAAATATAAGTAGACTATTATCTACATAATTTTAATTTAGTAGCAATAGATAACAGAACAGCTCATAAAGAGAACGTCAGCCCATGTGAAGTTCGCCAACACGTATTGGGACAGCACGGCGAACAATTTCTTGCCCTAAACCCTCTCGAAAATAAGAGGAGGCCTGTGTCCAGGAGTAAGACGCATATAGACTGTAGCTTTATATAAAAGAACATAGGCCACCGGCGGACCAGAGTGTTTTTTTTATAGGATGGGATGACAAACGAGCACACAGTCCACCTGATGGTAAGTGGTTGCTGTGGCCCATAGACATCTACATCTATCCTCGATTATGAATCAAAATGCAGATGCGTTGTCATCCATAAGGACTTAGGTGGAATGCCTCGTTTTCAGTAAAAAGGGTCTCCGATTCTCTACACTCACCATACGCAACACAGCAGCATTAAGCTACTATTTGACGCTGGTATTCTGTAAGAGCGTGGTCGTTCCCCGGTCGAGCCGACCCATTCTTGCTACAACTATACTACTAATATAACTGCAGCATGGCTCTATCAAGTGTATGTAAGAAAGTCATCATCACTGTACAAAAACCTTCGTTTCTTCTTTATTCAATTACCATCCCGTGGATGTCATAACTTTTATTTAGTAGAAGAAATAAGGAAATAATATCATCCCATTTTTAAGTTCGTACTGTACGATTGTGTTTTTATAATAGAATTAGAATTTCAAAAACACCATACGCATTGATCATGAGTTAAGATGATCCCAGTGACCTAGTAAGTCCTCAAATGGTAGGTTATAAGTGAGGGCAAAACGAAACGCACCCTTTATTTTATATATAACAGGGATTGCCGAAGTGAACGACTTTTATGTTTGTCAATTTCTTTATAAAGTTTCTAGCAAGTAGTATATTTGTCAAGCGTTGTCTACATCACCCTCACTGAGCAAGGAAAAACTCACTCTAACTATAAGAAAGCGCTCAAAATAACAGTGCGGGAAACATCGTCACGTGTTTCAATACCAAATACGAGTCAGTTAAATTGTTGCTCGGTGTTCGTGCCGTAGTATACCTTTGTTTCTAATTAAAAAATCACTCCAAAAAACTTAAGGGTTTCTCATTTCAACAGTTGTATCTATTTACTTTCTTTACATAAAATTAAAACTCACGCCTGTCACCTAGAAGAATAGACAGAAACTAAGGGTACATTTAGCACGATTCTGACACACCTATTTCTTCTTTACTTTTATATACCCACGCGTACATACTCGTCGGTTAAGAGTAATCTTTTACATTAGCCCATCTTCAATAAGGCTGCTCTTATTTTGGGTCATTTTTTTATTTTACGCGATAACTTCGTTAATTGTGAACCGATTTTAAGTGGTCCCATATGAATTCGGAAAAAATCCACCCCTAAGTTTATAATGTAACTACCTAGACGTTATTCTAGTTGTTACTTTGTCTATGTACTTAAAAGTATTAAGAAATATAACTTGTATTAAAATTAAAGTTGACGTCTTAGGAGTTAATAGTGGATATAATAATTCCGCATAAAATAGCAGCCTAATGTTCTGTTTCTTATGGTGAGTGTAAAGAACTGGAGACCCTTTTTACTTAAAACGAGGAATTCCATCTTATTGATCCGTGGTAACAACGCATCTACATTTAGATTATGTATATCGTTTGTCACCTTTAATCTATGAAAAAAGATGGAATTATTTCACGTTCAAATTCGAACAAAAATAACAAATACATAAACTGTTTAACTTAAAAATGTAGTTGTTATAGAGTTTAACGATACGTTTATTTTTGTAAAGTTGGATAGTCAAGATAATAACCGCCTTTTAAACTTTAGTTGGTAATGTTTGACAGCCCAAGCGTGGGCGTTAGTACGTGGGCGCAAAATATTCCCGCTTGTTGAATTCTATTAAAGACTTGATTACAAACTGTTTGCGAGTTAATGAATGTTTCTGATGAGGTTCTCTTTTTTATATAAATATAAGCATTTAAATTAGCTACAATCAGATTGGTGGGTTATGAATGTCGAGGGTCTCTGTAAATTTATGGTATTACAACTATTTATATTAAGAAATTGACCGACAATTTATGGTGAGATATTTCTTAGTATTTTAATTTCGTAGCTTTTAATTTAAAACATTATTCCATCATTATCATTTATGTGATGAGAAGATTAGTCGTAATCTCCCAAACGCTACCTAGCCAAATTAAATCTATCGATTGACCCTTAGATCGAATTTGTACTTACCTATTTAAATAAAACTAGTTTTTACGGATTTAACTTATTTTAAGTATACGAAGTTACGAGCACTTTACAGCATCCATGGTCACGGGGGGGGGGGCTGAGGTGTTTGACGTCCAAATTTCATAGTTAACCACGGCTACTTCCGAATTAATTTTCGTAAATTTCGGAATCTGTCGGAATTTTTTCCTGGGTATAGATAATCTTCGACAACTTCGAGCATAGTGCTTCTTAAGATTCCTATCAGACACAAAGATGTTGGGAGACATTAATGAGATCATGAAGAAGCTTTACATAAAGTCAAGTTTCCGAGATATACAGATACCGCTACGGCCTACTAATAGTCCACTGTAGAACGTGCCCCCCCCCCCCCCCATAGATTACGTCATAGAGGGGATATTTTCCAGAGTTGTAACGCTTGATATGCGGGTTAGCCACCGAAGTTTTTTTTTATTATTAAGAATACACTGTTGGCCCTTTGCTTGGTTTGTATGGCCGTCTGTCTGTCGCTTCTTACGAAGCCTACGGGAACATACCGGGTGGCGGGCGTTCTTTACGTGCTGGAGTAACGCTACAGTTACATTACCAGACCCCCTTTTAACTGGAGACGAGGCATTCTAACTTAATATTTAGGGGTGACAACTCATCTGCATTTTGATTCTTGTTCGATGTAGATTTCTAGAGACCAGAGAATCCATCATCAGGTCGATTGTGCGCTAGCTTATCACCCTTAATCTAAGTAGAATAGTAATACCCATCTTCTTGTCACGTGTACCTCAAAACTTGAAAACAAGAGTACAACCAGTACGTCTTGCTTGTGATGACGTATAGATCTGAGAAGTGGTCCTACACTTTTTACCGTATGAGGAAGCTTAAGATTACTCAGTGAACTATAAAGAGGGCTATGCTATAGCCCAACGGATCAGTAGGTATAGTTCGAGCTATAATGGCAATAGCTCGGCCATGATAGCTCGAAGAACAGACTACCGATAGGAATAAAAAGGTATTTGAATGGCAGCCTCGTATCGGTAAGTAAAGTGTAGAGCGGTCTCCCTCTAGACGGAATGACAATCTGGTAAGATAAGTACCGTACTGAGTGGCATTTCTTAAGGGAGGCCTATGTTCTGCAGTGGAATTGTGAAAGATTGTAATGATGTTTTGATCATCACAACACAACAAGTCTATTGATAAAGCACAAGCCTATTATCATGACTAACATCTGTCTAAAAGCACACACTCTTCGAATATTTCAAGTCATTACCCATATAGTCATAAATTTATAAAATAAATATGTGTGTTTCTCAAAGTTTCAAAAGCATTGATAAGCATGTGTTTTGTGGATGAGAAAACAAACGAGCATGTGGCTAACCTGATGGTAAGTGATCACCGTCACTTACGAACATTCGCAACACCAGGTGAATTGCAGGTGCGTTGCGGGCGAGCGCTTTTCTTGAAGGTATCTTAGTCGTATTATTCCGGAAAAACCGCTGGTGACAGTAAATTACACACTATGGTCATGAGAGACAGAAAATAGAGTAACAGAACTAATATATACTATATTTAAAAAAATAAAAGAAAATAAATGTATAAAATATAGTGTACACGAAAGCAAGACTACACACTGATGAAACTTCGGAATAAAATCATTTAAATAACAGTACAATTCGGAAATATGTAGGAACGTTTTTTATTAGCAATTATACAGTAACAGTACATTAAGTATAAAAGTGTATGAGGATGAGTATAGAGAAAAAAAGTGTTACCAACATAATGCACTCAAATTAGGAGTAGAGCCAACAAAAAAATATAAATTACATGACTTTCTGTTACTAACACGCTGCAATAAATTGCCAATCTGAAAAGATAAAAAAGTTGCATTGTCCGTAGTCTTGTAGCTCTTCTTCGACAAAACTAGTTACTCAGAGAGAAGATGTAATCGACGTAAATCTCCGTATATTTATTACTTAGAGAAAGTAATTACAACTCACGTACAAGAGGTGCGAACACGCGAGCTGTAATCAGATCCCGCACGCGAGGCCGTGCACACTGTAACTTGTAATCTCCGAGGAGCTAATCGATGTTTCAGGCTTCAAGCGGTTAGCATTACGATACAAGCTCAATATTTTTTGTATGTCAGTGCAAAAGTAGGTTACGCTGAAGAGTCTTTTTTAACTCCATGGGATAAATTTTCATTTCTTAATAGCACTAGGTACTATAATAAACTTTGTGTGCCATGAAATAAATACGGCTGATGATTATTATTGTGCTTTCTATGGCGCTCAAAATAAATAAAAAAGTACCATCAGGAATTAAAACTTTAGAGAGCTTCAATATATTTCGTCGCAAATGTAATTTTTTTTCTTAAATATTTATTATTATATGGCTAAGTAGAGAAATTTTGTCTTATTGAAATGAAAGGGTTTCGTTAGCAATTAAGTTTAACGTTAGTAGTTTGCGACGAAATAAGCATTAAGTTCGGTCCTTTTTCCAAGATTAAAATTTTAATAAAAAGTAAAGACCGACTTCAAAGAACTAAAAATATTAAAATAATTTCCACACAACAGCTTCTGAGGTCGGTGCTGAGATACAATGTGTTGAAGAACCAAGGGCTCGACTTCAAGCGAAACTTTAATGTCTAAATTACTTTTTACTCCCTTTGTGCTGTAAGCCGTCTTTCACATTTCATTAAACGTTTTATTTTTTGACTCTTTCGAGTGGCATTAAACATAAAAAAGTATATAAGAAACTCTTAATAGTTAAATAAAAAAATCCTTTTTCTATTTTTTTTTTCAATAGGGGTGAAACTTTTTCATTAAATTTATAGACACACAAAAAACATCTAGTTGAATAAAGAACCTAAAATTTTTCGTCTTCCTCTGAAAATTTTAGAATATTGCGTTTACGAGCAAATTTACGTGTTTATTTCGAAACATTGCGACTTTTGGGGTCTATCAAATCTAATATAATGTTTGGAACGATCCCTAACATGTTGAAATACTGCAAATTTCCCGGAGTGTCTGTGCCTCTCATCAGCTATATGTTCTTTTATCCAGGTTTTTATAGATTTTTTGTTTGTCCTATGTAAGAGAGACCATGTTCACAATCAAGCAAGTACACTACTGCATACCATCCGTCAAGTTTAATATTCCTCTACAAGATGACATTTTAATATTTTGGTCTAAAGTTGTAAAGTGGTTCCACGGCAGTTGGAGCTTAATATATTTTTAAAACATTTCAATTCTGCAACACAACTGGTGTAAAATTTCATGTACTATTCCCGAATAAATTTATCTCACCTGACTAAGATAAAACTTTATTGGGCTAAAATTTCAAGCGAATAAAAATGAATCTACTAACCGATCCATTTCACAACTCGTATGAGCAAATTGTACAAAGCGCAGAGAGTTTTAACATTTCAATACAGTTTCGTGGGTGCCTTTGCTTACTAACAAAAGCATTTTTTAGCTTTGAGTTTTTTTGCAGCAGTAAGAATATTAACGAGTAAAAAATCTGCTAGTGAATGGGAGATCGCTCAACACTGTGCTGACAAATACGAGCAGTATGAGGATCTACTCGATAACCTTTCTTCCCCATCAGTTCGTCGGTTCTTCGATCTTTATGGGCGGCTTCGAATTTACGGAATCATAATGAATAACGTCAGCCTTGAGGGCCAAGTTAATTTCCCTCATCATCATCATCATCATTACAGCCCTTCACAAGTCCACTGCTGAACATAGGCCTCCCCCAAGTAATGCCACAAAGCACGGTCCTGAGCCACCTGCATCCATCGACTTCCCGCATATCTTACCAGGTCGTCACTCCATCTAGTGGGGGGTCGCCCTACACTACGCCTACCGGTACGAGGCTGCCACTCGAGAACCTTTCTTCCCCATCGGTTATCGGTTCTTCGAGCTATATGGCCGGCCCATTGCCACTTCAGCTTACTAATCCGTTGGGCTATGTCGGTCACTCTGGTTCTACTGCGGATATCCTCATTTCTGAGTCTATCACGCAGAGAAACTCCGAGCATAGCCCTCTCCATAGCTCGCTGAGCGACCTTGAGCGTCCTCATACGGCCAGCAGTGAAGGACCACGTCTCTGATCCGTAAGTCATCACTGGCAACACGCACTGGTTGTACACTTTAGTTTTCAGAGATTGAGGTATACCTGACGAGAAGATGTGTCGTAATTTCCCGAACGCTGCCCAGCCGAGTTGAATCCGTCGATTGACCTCTCGGTCGAAGTTGGACTTACCTAGTCGGACTATTTGTCCCAGGTAAACGTACTCGTCAACAACTTCGAGCATAGTGCTCCCCACAACTACCGGCATAGGTGTGACATGGACATTGAACATAATCTTTGTTTTGTCCATGTTCATCTTAAGACCTATCCGTTGGGAGACACCATTGAGGTCATTGAGCATAGTGCTAAGGTTCTCCAGCGATTCTGCCATAAGGACTATATCGTCGGCAAATCGAAGGTGAGTGATGTACTCGCCATTGATGTTAATACCGTATCCTTTCCAGTCCAGTAGCTTGAAAACGTCTTCCAAAGCAGCGGTGAAGAGTTTCGGGGATATAACGTCACCCTGTCTTACACCTCTCTGCAGTTGGATAGGTTTCGAGCTCTGGTTCTGTACTCGGATAGCCATCGTAGCCCTACTGTACAAACACTTCAGCACTTCGATATACCGACAGTCAACTTGGCACCGCTGAAGGGACTGCAGCACCGCCCAAATTTCGACGGAATCAAAGGCTTTCTCATAGTCCACATACGCCAGGCAAAGTGGCAAATTGTACTCGTCAGTCTTCTGTACAATCTGCCGCAGGGTATGTATGTGGTCTATGGTACTGAAGCCTTTTCGGAAACCGGCTTGTTCGGGAGGCTGGAAGTCGTCGAGTCTGCTTGCGAGACGATTCGTAATGACTCTCGAAAACAGCACGTAGACGCGGCTCAGAAGGGAAATCGGTCTGTAGTTCTTCAAGAGAGCGTTGTCGCCTTTCTTAAAGAACAAGACCACCGCACTTCTGCTCCACGCCTCTGGAGTAGTGTAATTTCCCGTGTAGTGGCGGTTATGAATATCCACTACCCCATGTCTTCCCGTGGGTGTCGTAAAAGGCGACAGAGGGAGACAGGCAGGAGATGGGCAGCAGCATCTTCCTGATAACACCAACTGTACGATAAAAAAAAAACTGCGGTCGCCAACCCGCTCGCCAAGCGTGGCAACTATGGCAATATACCCCCCCATGAACAATTACACAAATAGACGGCCCCCAGTCCCCGGCGGCTCCGCTATTCCTGGCTACGGTGGCGACCATGGTAACGGCGGGGTAGGGGGGTGCTAAGAATCTCCGGTGGAGGTTCGGTTGCCACCTACGACGACTCGACCTGGCAACATTTAACGCACGCACACTGAGGACTGACGAGAAGATAATTTCCCTCACCGCTAGTAAAAAGAAACCGTACAGTTACTCACTAAACGAAACACGGCAGTATTTTGCTGCAATTTTAAACTGGTATTGGGAAGATGTAGTCTTTCCCAATCGAGTAGATCCATTCGTACTCCTCATATGAACTACTGCGTGGGTCTGTCACGTTGGGTAGGGTTTGAAATAAGTTCTTTATATATAGTTCTCAAAAATGCGTACCAATTTACATTTCAACTTAAGTTCAGTACTTCATTTCAATTTAGTACTTCATTACTTCCACTCAAGTGCATAGGCAGCAACAAATCACCTAATTGTTTCAATGTTAGTAAATTTATTGTGCAGAGCGATTCCCGTTGTAGCTAAATAACAATTCTACTGATTAATGTATATATAGAGCCGTGGTAGCTCAGATGGTTAACGCTCGCTGTAAATATAACAGAACGCGAGTAACCCGGGTTCGATCCCCACCGGTACTAATGAAATTGTTAATTGCAATTTTAAGTGCTGATTTACCACGTGCTCGGCGGTGAAGGAAAACATCGTGAGGAAACCTGTATGTCTGAGGAATAAGAAAAAAAAATAATTCGAAGACATGTGAAGTTCGTCAACACGCATTTGGGCAGCGCGGCTGACACTTCCTTGCCCTATATATATATATATATATATGTATATAACAAAACCATATTCATCATTATCGGCATCATCTTTGATATTATCATCATAACCATTATCATAATTATCATCTCATCATCACCAGTTACAGCCTATATATGTCCCACTGCTGGGCACAAGCCTCCCCTCATTTTGAAAGGGTTTTAGGGCAAGGAAGTATCCGACGCGCAGCCACAATGCATGTTAGCGAACTTCACACGTCTTCGAAATATTTTTTTTCTTATCAGACATGCAGGTTTCCTCACAATATTTTCCTTCACCGCCGAGCACGTGGTAAATCAGCACTTAGAATTGCAATTAACAATTTCATTGTTGCCGGCGGGGATCGAACTCGGTTTACTCGCGTACTGTGAAATTTACAGCGAGTGTTAACCATCTATTACCAGGGCTCTCTGAGCTACCACAGCTCATCATCATCAAAACCTTTAAAAGTCCACTTCTGAAGGAAGGTATCCCCATGCCTCATAGGTTTGGCAACCACAGTCTTTATTATTTTAATTTGTTATGAAGAAGACTGCTGCCATTTATTGTGTCAGCTTCCCTCTGACACCTCTTACGGCACCTACGAGATGATATGATCTTTATCTATACATATAATAAAAAAAGTAACGAAAGAAAAACTGTACATCGAGTATTTTCGAGAAAAAATAAGTGGCTTTTGTTAGAAAAACGTAACTGATGACAAAAAATGACTTTTTAGAATTTAGTCTGTTTGTCTGGATAAATTGAATTGAAATTCAGCAAAAATGTTCTTTGTAAACCAAGGAAGGCTTATTATTATCACGCCATATGTTATAGAAGGTAAGCAGTATTGATTTTAAAAGGTTTTTCTTCGTAATTGAATGCACAAAATAATTGAATGCACAAAATGACATGTTATTAGTTAAAATAAAAATAAAAATTTAACTCCGAGAGCAGGGCAGTAATATTATAAATTGCAAGGGAACAGCTGTTTAACAATATGTCAACAGTGTAGCATTAAATGGTGCAGGTTTAAATCCCATAATATTGTTTTGAAAAATTGTAATTTTTGTTTAATTTTTGCACTTTTTATGTGCATTAGGAAATCTGAGAACTTTACATGTCCTATCTAATTGTATGGAGAGTTTCACACCAATATTACTAAACAAATTGATTGGTGGTACAACAAGTTACACTATCATGAAGTCAAGTCAAACTTTTGGTTCTAAGTTATATCTTACCAAGCACATTTGTTGCAGGTAATTGATTTAAGTATGTAATGCTTAGTTTTGTTCCTTGCTGCTGTTACCATATTTTTTAATGCAAAAATAATGTACTTGTCTATTAAATTAACGACAATTTAGTTTTAATTCATAATTTAATTAATTAATTTGGGTAAATAATATGTAGTTTCCGTTTACTAACTAGATGGCGTTGGCGTCGAGTTAGATCGCGCTATGGTTTCGTTCCCAAAAAGTGATGTTATAGGTGCCGATGGGCCGCTCCCATCCTATAGAAACGGGGGATACCTTTGTTGTCTGTGTTGGTTGATGTGTTTAATTTTCCTGCGAATAATTATTATCTTTCTACTTACTAACAACTAGCACTTCTTATGTAATTATTCGATCACTATTTATTGTTTTGAATATCGTTATTATCGATAGAATTTTAGCTATTCCTTTTAGAAAAAGATCAAATCTGTCTCGAAAGCTCGAAACTCAAGGGTTTCTAAGATGCGCAGGTTAGTTACGCAGCAGCGGCAGTTAGCACGCGGAGCGTGAACAACGGCTAGGTGCTAACCGTGAGCGTAATGCACTAAGTTTGTCCGCAGAAACTGGCACGCAGCGCCAATTACGACTAGAATTTAAGCAAGTCCGCACTACTGCTTCTCGATCTCAGGAAAGTGTGGAACAACGAGAAATGTGTTTAGCTATCGACCGGGATCGTCATTCTTTGTCTCGCGCATCCGAAACGGTTACACAGAGGGATCAGAGGTTGAGTCTTCAGAATATCCGCTCTGAGACTGCTCGATCACTTGAGAGCAGTCAGGAGCTTGAGATACGACTTGCGCGTGACTGAGAACGCGGGCAAAGCCAAGGGTACAGCTATAGTTTATAAAGATTTTTTATTGAAGTGATTTGCAATATTATTGTTAATTCAGTGTACCCTTGGGATCTGGTGCATTCCGCACCCGATCGGTGAAATATACGGGATGAAAAATTTTTTGTTGTATAGGTATTAAGTCTAGGTAACATATAGGCTATAATTTATTTTGGAAAATGGAACACCTGATGCAGAACCGCAACAGACCAGCTAAAGTATAAGAAATATAAAAATGGTGTCATACCAAAAAATATTCCACGTGACGAGTTTTTTCTTCTGTGAGAATAAATTTGAAAATCTGGACACACCTGTTGTGGAACTT
This sequence comes from Parnassius apollo, assembly GCA_907164705.1. Classification (NCBI taxonomy): domain Eukaryota; kingdom Metazoa; phylum Arthropoda; class Insecta; order Lepidoptera; family Papilionidae; genus Parnassius; species Parnassius apollo. Next base: position 1,569,151 of record CAJQZP010000533.1, read on the forward strand.
CAAAGCCCAGCGACATTATAACATATATAGGAATGACGTCTTAGCAAAAGTTGTTTAGTCTGATGGGCATTTCGTGTTGACTTACAAAAATGAAAGATCTGGAACGTCTCGAATCATCTCGCACATCACGTTGTTTTCCCGTCCCCGGGCTCTTAGAATTCGATATCAGACGTTATAGATCTTCGATTTTGACGACCCTGTTGTGTTTGGCATAAGCAACGTCATCCGCGTACGAAGTCGTGGGCAGCAGCTAGTACGGGAATAAACATTCTTACTGGAGATAATATGATAAATGATATCCTTGCGCCGCCATTACACGGCGTAAAGCAATTCACTACCGCATATTATCTTGTCAGTACGTTTGCGAAATTAAAAAGATATTACTGCAAAGATATATTACTTAGAAGTAATGGACAGTTAAAATTACCATACGTTCAAAATGTTGTGGTATTTATGTCTACGCATACGCAAACTTTAGAATTCGGATCGCCGTTAAACAAACAATTTGTAGTTGTTAGTCGTCCGATAAGCTTCGTTATCTCCGCGACGTGTTATCCCTACGTAGCGTCGATCAAAGTGTCCTCTCGACACCCGACACAAATCTGTCACTTGAATTTAGCGGTGGGTAGTAGCGGCTTTTTTGAGTAACGAAACGTAACTATCTATTGAATATCAATAGCGGCTTTTGAAACACTCTATTTTAATAGAGGGTTTTGAAACACTCTATTTTAATAGCGGCTTCAATAGTGTTTCACGACGTGTATAATTGAAAAACGTTGCGAATGAAACGATGTCCGTTTCACGAGAAAACTTGTTTGTGACCGTTTCGTATAGAATTAGACATGGTGTTAATGATTAAATTTATTTATTTTTTTAATCATTTCGCACGTTTTGATAAAAATATCACTTGAAAAGATTTAACGGCAAACGATTTATTTAATAATTATGATTATGATAAATTCACCCACAAGTTCAGCATAAAATATTGAATATATTTTTGATTTTACAGCAAATAATTATTACAATGCTTATTTTTAGACATCTCAAGCCTACATTTTTATGTAGTAAATCAAATGAATACATGTATTGATGTTTTATAAAAACATCAATACATGTATTCATTTGATTTATATTGAATGAATATTGGCCTTCATGGTTGTAGTATCTTTTGTAAAAAAGTCCCAAAGTACACTTGCATTACTTCGAGATATTTTTGATAACTATCACATAAAGTTTTAGTATTATTTTTACACAAGGTTACTTACACTAATTACTGTACAATTTTTATTATTAACACTAGTATATACCTACAATTGTATTTAGTTCTTATTTTAATAAAAATATTATTATTATTTCACAAAAAGAAAACAAAAAATATTAAAAAAACGCGCCAAAAAAGTAAAAACAAACCGTGTCAATAAACTTAAACACAAGACTAATTTAAACCGGGCCAAGGTCACTTAAATAATGGAATTTGAACTATTTTTTGTTAAAAACATGCACACTTACTTTCTCATTTCTAATATCGCATCTATACGAAGGGAATAGAGTTAAAGGTCAAATGCAAAAGCACCCGCGCTCACTCGACATTCGACGACCGGTGGTACTTCTACCACAGCGTAAAGATTCGGTTTCTTTACTCACGTGCTTCTACTTCAACGGCCGAAGCCGTCACCAATGCGTCGCGAAAATAGCCGAATAAACGTTTTGTTATTGTTAGTGATCGCTCGTTCGTGATTCGTGAAACGTGAATCGTGTTACTGAGTTAAACATCTACTGTAATAGATAGTTTCGTTGCACTGCAATAACCCGCTACCCGCTATTGTGTGAATAGATAGTTTCAGTAACTAGTTACGTTTTGTAACGACCACTCTTACTTGAATTATTCACGAAGGCGGCGGGACCGACGCGACGTGTGCGTCAAACTGCACATCACTATGTATGAGAGCCATGGTCACCCTCATTTTCTCCTACGTATTATATATACTTAATATGTTGCATGTATATATTATCGTTATCGTTACAGCTCATACGTGGTAGAGCCACGCTACAGCTATATTATGGTTGTAGCACGAAAGGGACGGCTCGAACGGAGAAGCACCACGCTCTCACAGAGTACCAGCTTGAAATAGCTTATTTACTCTTGCCTTCAGATACCCAAATTGTAATCGGAATGAAAGACAGACAGAATTTTCAATTAATAAAAAACTTGTGAAAGGCTGTAATGATAACGATGATGATGAAAAAATAATACCAGAACTTCTAGGACGAAGTTATCGAATTATTGTATTGTCATCGGTTCTTAACGCGTCTAGGAAGTTTCAAATTATGCAGACGTTTGGAAGTGTCTCTGAGTAGTGTCGAATTAATTAATTCTATTGCATGCAGCGTGCAGTGACGGTGTGAGAATATCCACTGCCCCGTATTGTATCGTGGGTGTCGTAGAAGGCAAGATGGAAGCCGATGCAGGAGATACAGGAGATGTGCAGCAGCATTTAACAACTCAAAATAATTAAAAAAACTTAAGCCACCAAACCGGCTGATATCTACGACAAAATCATAAAATATCCCATATATTATTCAGAAGAGAATTTTTATAGACTGTAATGAATTAAATTCACGCATACATACATAAATACAGATGTAGCTTATTTTATTATTATAAAAGGAATTTCATTTAAAAAATGCTTGTGCAAAATGACAATAACGGCTTTAAATTTACTTACTTTTAACAAATACTGATTCTGTATTAGAATCCCCGAACCGTAACGCCGCAGCACAACGATTAACCCCTGTACTAGTCGGATCAGAAACTCTTTCAAACCTTATTCCGAAAATTCATTGACAGTTCTTTATTGAACTGCCGGGTAAAATTAGATGTTATAAACTACTTTAGACGCTTTAAACTACATTATCTTTACTGTAACGTATTTGTTGTGCTTTATCTATCTTATAATTTAATTCCACAATATTACAATGTAACACTTTGTTCTTTTTCGAAGCGACGACAGTGACGCAAATAATAAGGTACTAAACTAAGAAGTGCTGATTTAAAACTACGTTCATTTTAAATTGACACACATGTAGAACATCAGTAACATTGGTTGTTTAAAGAGGTTGTTGCTGCAGGCAATGGAATGTTTATGAAGCGCTGAACGATGAAATCTTTGTCTACATTTTTCAGACAATAGGAAACAATTCAATTACTTTCATGTGGTGATTTCATTCAGTGGGGAGCTTCGGCAGACCAATCAAACCCAACGCAAATAATCACAACATGAACAGTCTGGGTAGTAGAATTCTTTAACCAGGAGTCCATCAGTAGTTTGCTTAACCTCTCAAACACCAAGCGTCCAAATTTGACCGCTTCGATAATTCCTCAAAATTTAAGAGGTCAAATTTGACCGCACCCACCCACAGCACTTTAACCCATAAATTCTTATGTTTGGACACTATTTTTCTATGAAGAAGTTTAGCATTATAGAATCAATATAAAATTTTCTATCCTCGAGGGGAGTAAAAATATATTCTACGTTTATTACGTACGCCATTTTCATTTGCTGTTGTGTTGATTTTTGGATTTTTGTAGTGTTTTATTAATGTTTGACTATAGTATTTTATTATAAAATTGTTGTAATAAATGTTTAGCCCACAGGATAGAAAACTTTGTATAGATTTTATAATGCTAAACTTCTTTATAGAAAAGTAGTCTCTAAATATAAGTTTTAATGGTTTTAAGTGATGTGGGTGGGTGCGGTCGCATGCGACCGCTCGGGATTTTCCAGGCGCATGCGACTGCATGGGAATTTTATGGGGATTGAAGGAAAATTGAAAACTTTTACGCTTAACCGTCGAACCCCACACGGGGGCGGGACGAACCATTTAAAATTATTTTTGAGATGATCTATAAATATTTAAGCACTATATAATTATTTTGTCAACAATTTCATGCGATATTTTGAATATGTTTATGAAGTAAGGATCTGTTAGTGTCATTAAGCTTAATTAAAGAATTTCTATGACTAATAAAGAAAGAGAAAGTAGATTGCCGCCTTACCTACGTTGACTGTCAAGCAGAAATCAGTCAAATATTTTGGTCAAAAAAGAATTGAGAGCTAGTATAAGTATTAGGTGGCTTTGAAGTCAAACAATAGTTTAAGGTAAGTAAAAAAAAAAGGATTCGTAGTTAAAAATCTGCAAAGGGTCATGTAAATAAATATAAACATGTAAACAAATAAATGTTATTAATAATATATGTTGCGCGCCTAAGTTGACTTCTGGCACTAGCGCCATCTAGTGTCGGGTAACAGAGCAAAGAGAGCTTTCCAGAAAATGACATGACTAATCGTTCAATCAACAGCGCCATCTAGTATCGAATTAAAGAACTAAGCTTTCTAGAAGCCCCACACTCGAACTTTCTGAGCCCGGTCGGTCAGCGCCCGTATTTACTAGAATATTCTGGATGTTTCGGTAGAAAATGTGTATTTAAAGCCGCTGCAACCCGCTATCGTGGCAGTATTGAATTTGGCGAGACAAGCAAAGCCTCGGAGCGAAATAAAGTGAATCAGTGTGATTAATTATTAGTTTTTTAAGTTTTAATTAGTGTAAAGTGAATTAACACGTTCATTGCCAAAGCTAAAATTGGAGTTTTCTGCTGGTGGCCCAAAACTTTTTTTTTAATGAAATAACTCTTATGTACAGCAAATACTATTTGCGGGTGTGTTTATGGTTTTAGTATATATATTTAATATTTTACATAATATAGTTATATATCACTCGACGTCGCGTGATGGGCCATGTGGAGTGTACATTTATCCGTAGGGGCCCCAACCTTAGCACTTTTGTGCAATTATGAGTTCAAATGTAATAAAATTAAATATTTTTAGTATCAATAATTTTTATTTGAATTATATAACACAAAAAATAACAAAATATCAAAGAAACATGCAACATAAAAAAATCTTCTAAATATTTTAGAGCCAGCTAGTACAATAAGTAAGTTGACCCAAAAGTTTACTAGCTAAGGTATATGAATTATAAAAATTATCCATATAGATAGAGTGGCCAACGTCCAATTTATTTTGCATCAATTTTTCAAAAAATTTTTCGGTGTGGACCTTTCCGGCTGTTTCATCTTCCGTGCTGGCAAACACGTGGAAATTTAAAATCAAGCCATCCGGTTCTGTGAGCACGTATAGTTTGATGCCATACTTGTGGCGCTTTCATTTGATGTATTGTCGGAAAAGCTTCAAGAATATCCGATTCGTACAACAAAATACGTTTTGATTGCGCTCGCAAAGGTATCTCGTTTGATCGTTTCGAACCCTAGAGGTTGATGATCACTCATTATAAATTTTGTTTTATTATAATTAGTATCACTTTATACTACAAAAAATACGTATTATTTGTTCACAACTAACTAAAAACAAACAAGAAAGCCGTCCGGCTCGAGAGGCGACGCTAAGCGAACTTACCTGGAACTATCCAATTACGTAGCACTAAAACCATCGCATGATTCGGATGGCCACGCCCACTTTACGATAGCTTAATCCTTTCTCTAGAGGCCCATAAAAAACACCGTTTCGATAACGCTCCGGCCCAGGCAATACGCTTCATACAAAACTTGTCGGACACTTCACGCGACGTCGCGTGAAGGGCCAAATTGAAGAGTACTGGGAACACGCGACGTCGCGTGATTGGCAATTAACGTGTTAAAGTGTTAATTTTGGTAATTTTATCGGCAATTTTTATTGTCACGAACCCTAAGCTCGTAACAATATTTTTACAAGTTCCACTACTTATTTTCAAGTTGGCAAACCTTTAAAAATACTTAAGTTTTTGTAAAATAATCTGGAAGATAATGGTTTGATAAATCATACTAGGGAGCCGAGCATGATTAATTCACCCTGATAGAGAAAAATGAAATCGCACACTACTGAGATGTGAAGACACTAATAGAAATTCAATTTTGTAACCACTATTGAATAAACTAAACAGGGAATAATGACCGACACACCTGTCTATTTCTAGTTAGACAAGAATTTTAAGTGCTACATTACACAATCTGAGACAACGCACCAACTATTGTTGATGTGAATAACTACTGCATCATACATTCAGCGTAAAGCATTCTGATAAAAAAGGTAAAGATAAAATTAATAGAAAATAAACAACAGATAGAGCCAGGTTCTACTAAAACTTCAGCACAACTGAAATGATCACGCACGCTCTCAGAGAATATCAGCGTAAAGCTACTTTACGCTGATATTCTGTAAGAGCGTAGTCCTGTTCCGCTTCGGTCGACCCATTTGTGCTACAACTATAAAATAGCTGCAACATGGCTCTACCATGTATAAAACAAAAAATAAAAGTGTTATTACAACTCTCTTCGAATTTTTAATTATGGTATTATTTAATGTTCCGTGTGGTGTTTTGTTTCAGTATTAGGTTGATTAGACACATACATCTATTCTGGAATAAGAATCAAAATATAGACTGGTTATGAAGACTTGTTACCCGTAGACTGGTTCTCCGGTTATCTACATTTACCATACGTAACACAGCAGCATTGAGTCGTTTTTTCACGCTGGTTTTCTGTTAGAGCGTGGTCCTTTCCCGGTCGAGTAGACTAGTACATGCTCTAACCTTAATATAGTTATAGCTTGACTCCATTACGTTAATAAATTATACATACAAATCACTAAATATATTAATATAAGGACAAAAATTACTATCATTTTTTAATTGGATTTTATCCCGTGTCATGGAGGCAGTTGACATAAATAAATTGCATTCGGGCAAATATCCAAACCCGGAACAGTCACTTGTAAGCCGTACAATTACTTGTATCGTCAGGATTCGAATGCCGTCTTCTACACCATAATTCATTGATATGCTACTGCGCTATTTAGCGGTCAATTTCATAAATGTATATTTTTGATATTAACTTTACTGACTTCTTGGTATAAAATATTTAAGAAATAAAGTAACTACTTAAAAGTAAATACAAGATATCCTATAAAAATTTGCTTAATGCTGACTTCTTTGTTGGTCTAGTGGTTGTAGTAGTGCGATTTCTGATCATGAAGTCCCGGGTTTGAATTCCGGGTCGGGTAAAATAAACCAATTATAAAGTTTTTCCGTTAAGAAATTCTCAGTAGCTGCCCGGAGTCAGAAAGTTGGCGGTTTCTCAACCCCGTGCCTCGGAATGCACGTAAAAGCGTTGGTCCTACTCCTCATCTTTCTTCGGTCGTGTTGCTTCACTGTCACATCGGATTATGAGAGTGAGGGAAGAGAGTACAGCTGTGCTTGCGCATACATATGGACACTAATATCCCGTCTTGCGCCGATGGCTAGTCTCCATCGAGGCAGGCCGCCGTGACTGAATTCAGTCTGTAGGACATTAATGCTGCTATGTTTCGTATGGTGAGTGTAAAGAACCGGAGGCCATTTAAATTGGATAAGAGGCATTTCATCTCAGTCTTCAGGGGTGACAACACATCTGAATTTTGTATGTCTTCCCACACCACAGTCCACCTAGGAATGTGTGCTCGTTTGTTACCCTGATTCTATACAATAAAATAATTATTCTGTGTCATTATTTCGTTCGCCTATTTCAAATATAGCAATTTGAATCTGTTTGTTAAACAATGTAAAATGGTTTCAAAATCTATTATGAAACGATACTATATTTCCAACCCATGAAGTTTAAGGTTCAAAGGCAACAGGGAAGTTAGTAATCCTTACCTTTATAAATACGGGTTTAAAGGTAAGACCCCTTACAGCACTGCAACTACATTTATGTGATCCTACCTTAACGGGAAGTTTAGCTGTAGTTTCAGGTTCGGTCTCATTGTATCCTTCGCAAATTGTTTCATAACTTATCTGGAAGTAAATTCAAATGTGTGGTAGCACCTTAATTGCAAACTTTGGACACAATGAAATTAACTTTTAAATTGTTAACTTTGTTTTCTGATTGTTTCCATTTATATATGTTTTAAACATAGAATAATAGTAAAATTTAAGAAAACATAAAAACGCGCATTTATCATGAGCTGTGATGACTCTAGAGAGGATTATCGTGGTGGTCCTGACCAGGATACTGGGATAAAGTTATTCAAATATTTTATTGTCGTCGGTCTTTGACAAATTGGTAAAAAATTACATACGTAATTACGTCCAACTAAGCGATAGGATCCCCTTCTGAACACAAGCCTCTTATTACCTCCTAGAAGTGGTTTGGAGCGGGTTACAGTCCGACAGATGCCATAATACGTGGTGACGGAGTCACAAGGTCCATAGTATATATATATATATATATATATATATATATATATATATATATATATATATATTTCTTAAGATGCTGACTTTCACTGTCGATTAAGCAGTCTCCCAGCACTTAAAATGCGTCTTATCTAAACAATCTTAAATATTTGTAACGCGGGCATTCAATTTGTCTAGTCTTCTATCTTCTCTTTTTAACAGGTAAAATAATATGCGTAAGGGGGGCGGGGGAGGTCTGACTACTTATTTGGATTTTGCTACTGCCCACTATCTGGATTTAGCTTTCAAAGTCCCAATGTCTACTATCCAATATCCACTATCACATAAGCATGTCGTAAGAGACGGATAACAACTCAAAAAAATTCGGTTGCCAATCCGCCTAATGAAGTGAAATCCTCCATATGAGGCAATATTGCATGGGCTGCAATGAACGGAAGCGGATTGAAGTCAGATGATTTGACGGTCATTAATTGAAGCAGACGTAAGGGACTAATGATATTGACAGTATATGAATCATGTAATTATGCATAGTAATAGAATTAAAAAAAAACGACTACCTTTTACTGGATACGAAACATTACATATATTTCGTATCCAGTAAAAGCGGTCTTTTACTGGATACAAGGCATTCCATCTTAGTTGTCAGGGGTGACAGCACATCTGCAATAGAAGTAGATGTCTATGGGCCACAGCATCCACTTCCATCAGGTGGAATGTGTGCACGCTCGTCACTTATATTCTACGAAAAAGGCAAAAATGTATATCACATATTTTCTTTCAGTGCTATACTGTTTAATATGAAAATAATGTGGCAAGCTTCCATGAATTTCAAGCAGTATAATAATTACTGACCATTTAACTTAGGCTATGTGAAGTGACGTCGCCCACGTGCATGTTGCGTAGGCGGATAATGGAATAGTTTTGATAGGTTGTTGAACATCATGAACAATCAGTTTTAATTGAGGTTTATGTAAATGATATTGTTGCTGTTGATACTATTAATGCAATTTTTTATCGAATAAGGGTAACAAATGAGCGTAAAGTGTATGTGATGGTGCGGGGATGCTGTGGCCCATAGACATTTTCATTTATTCTCAATTAAGATTCAAAATGCAGAAGCGTTGTAACCATTGAGAAGTGAGGTGAAATGTCTCGTTTTCAGTAAAAATTGTCTCTGGTTCTTTACACTAACCATACGAAACGCAACATTAAGCTACTTTTTTACGCGGGTGTCAATTATAATGTATTAAAGAAAAATTAGACATTCTTCTCAAATTTAAGCAGAAAAAATAAATAAAAGAGTGCTTCAAGAGTAATACCTCACGTATATAAAGTATGCTATGAAAAACAAAACTTGTAAAAAAAAAACCAAGTGCTCCAACTCAGTTCTTCTAACCCAAAAAGTTGTAAGATCCATAAATACGTTGGTGACACATGAAAGTTTTTAGAAAATCAAAAACTGAACTAACTAGCAAGTTATTAGTTTTATTATATCTTTTCAAAATAGTCCATTTACATCAATGCATCGCTGCATCCAATGGAACCACTGAGAAAAGCACTGTGCCCACTCGTCCTTAGGGGTCTCTTCGACGGCATTTTGAAACGCAGTCACTGCTTGCTCGGCGTCCATAAAACGTTTTCCTCGATTTTTTTCTTTTGTTTGGTTTTTTGGTTTCGGAAATAAATAAAAATCAGCGGAAAATGGTTAGCTTTGCTTGTGTTAGGAGTATTCCACGAAAATAGTCGAAAGACGGAATCAAACGCACGACTTTTTGAGTTCGCGATCCGCACCCTACCATTAGACTACTATCGCTTATAAATGCTTCACTTACAAAAACTATGCCTTACGGTCTGTAATTATACCACAGTGAAATGGAATGGAACAATTTTTATTTAATTGAATACAAGAATATTGTTAGTCATTTTGTGCTTTTACCAATCCAGCGAGACTCTCTTTAAGTAATAATTTATATAATAACTTACGATGTAGTACAATTGAATAAAAAAATCGAATAGAAACAGCATGTTAGCGATCACCATATTCCCAAGGTTTATTATCAGTCAAGTACTATTTATTATTGTAATAACCATTTTTACACAGCCTCTGCTTATTATTATTTTTTTCTAATTATTGAATGACAAGTCCTGCATAATTTCTGGGACGGACCTATAAATGGCCCCGTGGAGGAATTACTGATACCTTAGAGTTATACCATGTGTTTACTTCTAATATTTAAATAATATACGTTACCAAATTTTTAATAAAACTACTTTTGTTTTTGTGGACATACGACGGTGCCGTAGCTTAGTATTGAGCTCCGTCGCCTCTTAGTACGTCTTTCCATTAAGTCCAAAGCTGCTAGGTGACATTTTGCAGCACCAGCTCGTACAGCATTACCTATTATTAGACTAGGGGCTAAAGACAAGTGAATAAAAGACTTTTGATACCCGTATATGCACTGAAGTTGATAATTTTAGTAATAACCAGAAAGCCGTTAGCGATGTGGCGGTGTAACAGAATCCATCGATACATATTGCGTCCTGTTGTTGTTCTACGAGTCGGTCTTTTATAAGAGAGGGGGCAAACGAGCATACGAACTACCGCCGTTCATGATGAACTGCAACACCAGGGCAGGTGCGTTGCCAGCCTTTTTAAATGGAATAATCTCTTTTCTTGAAGGCTCGTCGGCTATGGGATATACCAAAAAAAAATCTAATAGCTTTTTACAGATGGCGGTATAACTATCTGGCTTTCGTAATAAGTAAAATACTCATATCAGCGACGGGCAACAGCAGAATTGATGAAGATATTAAAAAAGAGGAAAAAAATGAAACTACTTACATGATACACTCGTTTTACACATTTCAAGAAATATACAAACCTAAGGGAAAAACGTATACATGCACCAATCTAAGACTTCTTTCGATTTTAATTAAGAAAACATCGTAATTTAAAAATAAGACAATTTTTTTAAATAAATCGTAATTTAAATATTACATGAAATAGTACTCCAATTCAGGATATTTCAAAGGAAGCGCTGGTTTTAATTTGGAGCCTTGTTATTTCACTGAAAAGCCGGTGTGTAATCCTCCGATTAAATGAAAAAACATACAGTCGATTTGAGAACAATCCCACTTGTTTAAAGCCGACAACAAATGGAAGTATTTTTTATAATATTAGAGTAACTAACGTATTCCATGTGCGTGAGATCATCGCCCAATTTTCTCCCTGAAGTGACGTAAGAATAGACTATGGGAAATGTCAGAGAAACATTATGGCTGTATAACCGTATCGTTTACTTCAGATATAAAATACCGAGACCGGCAACGGACAGCAGCATAAATGGTTTAGGTAAGGCACGAATAGCAGCATTATGCTGATTTAAGCTGCTATTTTACACTGGTATTCTGTGAGAACGTAGTCCTTCCCCGGTCGTGCCGATCCATTCGTGCTGCGATCACAATATTACACATATAACAGCCGTAGACTTTTACAGGCTGATGAAGAAGAAGCAACAGAATACATCACCACTGAATTTTTCGGTTAACTTTCATTTACAACAACAATTAAATTATCAATTTCAATTACAACCAATAGAAGTCCACAGCTTTTTTTAGTTATTATTCTAAGTCAACGCGCAACCTGATGATAAATGGTGATATAGCCTAAGATGGTGAAGCGCACTGATTTAACAACACATCTGATTATACACTGTAATCAAATGGAAAGACAGATGCTGGCAACTTATTCAACTCCTTTGTTGTACGTATGATGAACGACGTAGCAAACCGTTTGCTTCGAATGCGTGGTGAGCCATCAACGAAAGGGTGGAGACTGGCCGAATGTTTGGTTGTTCGATGGTGGAAGGGAGAGGGAGGGAAGCCTCTTATCTTAGCATGCCTTTCCATTGAGTCCAAAGCTGCTAGATGGCATTTTGCTGCACCAACCCATATATGGCAGCAATACTCCATGCACAGACGTACTTGCGCTTTATATAAAGTAAGCAGCTGTCACTGCGTGAAGTATCGCCGCACCTTTGCATGGACTCCTAGCTTGATTGCAGCTGCTTTGTCCTTGGACTCAATGAAGCGCCCGAAGTTCAGATGATGTGAGGATATTTCAACCACCAACAACTGAAGGCGGTCGGTGTATTCCAGTGATATCCAGTTTTGGAAACTGAAAATAGATTATCCTGCCTCTAGATTGCTTCACAACGGGTTGACAACCGTAGTTTTTTTATTATTTTCAGTTGTCATCAGGATGATGCTGCTGCTCGTCTCCTGTTTCAGTTTTTCTATGTCGTCTCCTACGACACCCATGGGGCGATCTGGGATAGTGGATATTCTTATACCGCCACTACGCGGTGGCTTATTTTAATGGACCCGATCCAACATTACGTCCCATATCTTAACCGACTAATATTACTCAATGCAAATGAATAATAGTAGCTTTTAAGTTATAAGTTATAGTAATTTTGCATAAATTTGATAAGGAACATAACTAATTACCGCGAGGTACTACTTCAGCAGATCGACTCTAAACGGTCCATTTATAGCTTTACACCAGTCGGATAAGCTGTTACATTTGCGCTCGCGCTGTGACCTCTCGACAAGCGACACGTAACTGTCCGGTGCATTATTCACGAGCCTCGTTACAATTGCTTGCATTGAGGCCACTTCTACCTGGACACTACGTTTGCGATCGGATTAATACATTTTTGATTGAAATATTAAACTCTTAATCGTAAGTACTCTTGAGGTCAGTTTTTAGCTCTCTACTTATAATAATTTTAATTAAGATTTACTTTTATTATTAATTTGAAATGTTTTAAAAAATGTTTCTATACCGTGTGTACATCAAAAATAAATAAATTACTACAGCGGAAAGAGCATTAAGTTGAGAATATTATTCTTCTTTATAATATTATTATATAGAATATTATTATTCTTTGAGACATAATTTAATATTTATTTTAATTGTTTTCAAGTACGTGACTAAAAAAAACTATGTACACCATCCGAAAGAATATTTTCTTGTAGTAAGGAATACTTATTTCAAATTAATGATAGTGGCAGTCTTCTCTTTTATGGTTACATATATTTTCTGATATAAATTCATTATAACCGGCGTAACAAGTTTTGCTTTCATCCATACAACATTCTGACAACCGTATATTGTTTTGTTGCTTAATATTTTTAAGATTGTAACTGTCAATCTGACGTCAAATTAGACAAAGATAAGTTCTTCGTTACTCAACAGAAAATTTATCAATTTACGAACATGCATTTCATGTATGTTTCTATGGGCTTAAAACCTTTATACTGTATTTAAAAAAAGCTGTATTTCATACATATGAATGTTTATATAAGAGAAAATTAATTTTAAGTCGATAACAATTAATCAAATTTTTTAATAAGTAAAATATAGGCACAGTAAATGATACTTTAGCGCTTTAAAATATGCTAGAAGCTGTCTATCGCAATACGCAATACGCAATACAGCAAAAACAAAAGTTGCTAGAAAAACATACAAGAACTACTATGATAGAATAACGTTTTCCGTTTGCTGCTAAATCTGTTTTCACAAATTTACTCATGCATACCAGCTATCACAATTATATTAAACGAAAGTGAATCGGGAATCTCCTTCCTAAGATTAAAATATACAATTTCTCCCCTCTCCAGGATTAATTTACTGCTCCCGCTTATCACGGTTTCTTTTGTGTTTCGAGTTCGGTTTTCTTGTTTACATTCAGATGAACGTCCCTGATAAATCTTTAGATTTATGTTTTCTCGCAACAGTTACAAAGCGACAATAACATTGCAATTCACTGTAAGGCTTAGTCTTGTTTTGTTATTCACCGCGTATTTGTTTCAAGTTGATCAATCTTCTAGTTCAAAATCGTCCGATGCTTTTGAATTTTGAATATAATATTCTCGTAAGATAGTAAAACCGCAATAACGTTTTGATAATTTTACCAGGGTCCTACTCTTATAAAATTTAGCAGTCCACGAGGCAACCTATGTTCTATCCCAACAAATGCCATTAAATTTCAAGTGCTGATTTAACACCTGCTTAGCGGTGAAGGAAAAAACCTGCATGTCTGAGAAATAAAATATTTTAAGGATAAATGTGATTCGCCAGCACGGCAGAAAAATTTCTCCATAACCGTTTCAGAAACAAGAAGATAACTATGGAGTTAGACATACGCAGGCTAATTTTACTTAATTCCACCGAAAAATTACCTTTATTCTAAAACAATACTAAAAAGAGTCCATGTTGTGTTGCATTTTTGACTTTCTTAATGACCTTTTTATACGTTTATTTTTTGCACGCCTATCGTTTATTAAAAGCGCTATTTTGACATGGTAGAATTAATATATTTTTAAAATATATAATCAGAATCTCGGAAACGGCTCCAACGATTTTCATAAAATTTTGTGTCCAAGGGGTTTCGAGGGCAATAAAGCGATCTAGCTAGGGTTCATTTTTAGAAAATGTCGTTTTGTCCGTGTTTTCAGCCGATGAAAACCTACTACAATATAAGAAGGTAAATTTTGACACTGTATTAGTGATCGTAGTAGCTCAGGTAGATATCGGGCTATCGCAAAGCCGTAGTGTCCTGGTTCGCGTCCTGTCTTCGGTCCGACTTTTTTTCTTTTTTTTTTCAAGTTCCCTTCTTTTGTGTAAAAATTTATTATTTCGAGCCCTTTTTAAGTATTTTTTTAAATACGAAAATTTAAATTAAACTAATTGCATCCATGATTTTTTTATTCAAATAACCAGTTCATTTTCTTCTATTATGTCAATAAGATCAAAAATATTATTCATGTCTCATCAGTATGTAATTTGTATCTAAATATAATTTACAAAACACTACTAACTTTTTAAATCACTTATGAAGAAGGAAAAAACAAGTCTAGTAAATAACTACGTGAAGTAACAATTCCCACTAAACTCTTATTATTATCTCTTATTTTATTTCTCCTGATCCTTAGTTGGTTTAAAAGCAAAAAAGGGACTTCGGTAATTTCCAAGACATGGTTTCCTCGTGATGTTTTCCGCTTTACCGCTAAGACACGTAAATCAACTCCTAAATAGCAATTTCGTACTATGAAATTTAAAAGCGAGTGCTTATCTCCTTATTATTTATAAATCTTTTTATATATATTTTCAATATAATAAGAGTCTACTCCTTTTTAAAGGCCGGCAACGCATCCGCAATTCCCTTGGTGTTGCGGTTGTTCATGGGCGACGGTAATCACTCACCATCAGGTGAGCCATAATATGCTCGCGCCCCTCTCCTATAAAAAAATTGTAGTATGGTGAAACATTATTATTTTTTAGTATTAACATTACACAATTAAATTTTTTCCTCGGATCAAATATTAAGAGCATAGTCGTGTTCACATGATTTGTTGGATACTTTTGGTAGAGCACGCAAACATTACATGACTGAAGTACTCTCTCTCTCTCTGTTCCATCACTGGAACAAAAATACCTCGGCGGATCTCTACCCCCTTACTTGTCGACATACCAGACATTCGAACTTATCGGTGTGTTTCATTGCTCGTAATACTTAAAGCAAAGGAATGAAATGTTTTAACATCTGTCTTTCCATCTATCTGATTACTGTCTAAATAATAATATGAGTATCTTCAAGGCAAATGTGAATGAGATTTAGTTAAACTTAGTCAATGTGCTTCATCTGCGTCACCCCTGCGCATCAAGTGAGCAAGCACGAGTTTATAATAACTTAACAATAAGCACAAAAAGGCTCAAAGCTATCTACATCCATCATCCATTAATAATCAAAATGCAGAATGCGTTGTCGTCTCTAAGGAATAAGGTAGGAGTACCTTGTTACCAAAAAAAGGTCTTCAGTTCTTTACACATCACGCATCACGAATACTAATTAATTCTATGGAAGCGTGGTCCAGCAGACCCATTTGTGTTAAAACTTAAAATTATCGTATTATTTTAATGCTCATTACGTAATCTAATTTCTATGTGATTCTCATACAAGCAAATTTTATTAAAGTTGGTTTGATAACCATTTTACCGTGATATCAAACTCTATTATTACGATCAAAAACCTATTTCTTAAAAGATATGACGATAATAACATTAAAAATAAACGGCAAAGTGCCTCCCCTCCACATGGCGCCGACGTGCAGAGGGTGCGACTGTCGAATGTGCTTCTAAGCCTTCCTTTCCCATATCACGTTTTAACTCGTCTCTCAAATCTCCGCATATTTTACCATTGATCCCGGTTCTAACGCAGGTGCTATTTAGTTCCTTGGCTTACATAAAAACAATGTTTTTATTTACATCAGTACTACCATTACATTTACCCGTCCGTATTTTAGAATATTTTTCTTCCCAATTAAAATATTTTAAGCTATTTTTTTAAGTTTACTTCTACACTAGAATTTTCTCCTGCATCGTGGGGGGGAGGGCATTTTAAATAATTAAATTTCATATGAATCAACATCCAGACCCGGAACAATTATTTGTAGGCTATACAAATAAATATTTATTCCGTACGGGATTCGAACCCGCGGCCTTTAGCGTTACAAGTCATTGTTAAGCCACTGCGCCACGTAGCCGTCTTAATTATATATTTTCTAAAATTACACTACCATCGGATTAAAATTTATAAATCTCAACTGCAAAGATGGTAAGAAACTGTCGAGAAGCACAGGGGCTAAGGACTTATAAGAGTTTGATCTCAAACTGCACCAAAGGAATGGTATGGATCTGATTTTCCACACGTCCGGCTGTGAAGGAAAACATTTATTTATTATTTTTGGCATTATTATAACAAAGAATACAACGGCATGCCTTGGGGCATTCTCTTCCAGTCAACCCAAGAAGTGGTGAGTATTTGACGTAGGCTTATCAGTATAAAATAAGCAAAGTAAAACCTCGTGAGGAAACTTGCATGTCTTCAACTGTAACTACATGTAAACAATATCGAGGCAGTAGCGTGACGGACTATTCCCTACCATAAATCCATTTAGTATTAGAGCAGATCAGTACTAACAGTGAAAAGTTTTTACTCGTTGATCTCTCATTTCATATTAACTTACATCCATATATTATAAAGATCTATATGTTAAGTAAGTGCAATAATTTGCCGGCATCTGTCCGGTCTTCAAATCAAGAGTGAAGGCTCTTATTACGCAAAGACGATGTGATTTACCAGGGCTTCATCACCACTAACTGTCTAAGTTTATAATAACTAAAAAAGAGCAATATTTAAAAGTGTACTGAACCATAATGTAATATTTGATCAAGTTTGATTCATATTTTGAAGCCAGATGTTGTTACTCATTGAATAAACACTATTGAGATGTGACGATGTGTAAAAAATAGTATTTTCGACAGCCATCCTTCATTACAATGACAACACTCTCCTATGGTTCCGGATTTAAACCTCTATGAAAATTTCTACACATTTGAAGTTTTTAACGTCGTACAAATGAAAATGCGGTAAGCGAATACGTCAGATGCCAAAATCGCAGGAATGTACCCTAACCTCTGCGTGTTCGATTTGATTATACTGCGATTGCGATTTTGTAACTCTAGTGTGTGTCATGGTTGGCTTAATTTTGACGTTTGTCGATCAATACGGCATTAATCAAACAGCTTTTTATTTTTGTCAATAGGCTCTGACTGGAGTTCTAACCTTTACAACATAATTTACCTGGTAGAGCCACACTACAGTTATTTATGGTGGCAGCACAAATATGTCGGCTTACCAAAAAGGAACCACGCTCTCATAATACCAGCGTAAAGTAGCATTTTAGTGCTGCTGTGTTTCGTATGGTGAGTGTAGATAACTGGAGACCTTTTTTATTAGTAGCAATTCAATCTACCTTAGTCTTTTTTTTGAGTGACTATGCATTATGCATTTTTTCTGCAATTCTTAATCGAGGATAGATGAAGATGTCTATGGACTACGGCATCCACTTACAATTAGACCGCTTGTGTATTCGTTTGACATCTTCATTTAATAAAATATATTACTGTGAGTTATGTGTGATAATAAAAATGAGTTCTTGGGTGGCAAACGCACAAGCTTGGTAATTGCCCTTTTAATCTTCTCATGAAGACGCTCACGTAATTACGTGCAAATTATTCAAACCGTTCCCATTAAAATAATTTGAATAATGAATGAAACCGGAGGAAATTTATGACTTGTAGACAGTTATTGCAAGCAACGAGTACATATTATAAAATGTGCAAGCATGCGAGCCCTCAGTTGGTACATGCACACACGCTGGCTCACAAAGTAATTTATATTCTCGAAAGGGATCAGAGGTCTCGTAGGTCTATAGCCAGTAACTTATGATTAAATTTGTAGCAGATATAATTGAAATATATAAATTATATATTTGAAGAAATCAATTTAATGTTTAAATTTACTACACATTATAAATCGAAACATAAACGATTTTAATTTTATTTTAATTCATATGTTGCATATTATAAAAAAAAATGAAAACCTAAATATATTTAGGCTTGCCCGATCAATCAAGGGTTCGTAGTCCCAATTCTTAATTAATTATTATTTCATTCGGAAGAATTGTAATTGTATTAGGTTAGAATATAGTATATAAGGCATGGAACATGTTGTCGACACTACTTCCCACTGCGATAATTTCGCATAGATGTTATGTCGGTTATAGTCAATTTGGTAGTAGTGTCCCAATGATTTTGCGGACAAATTAAACTATTAATACAGAGGTTATAAACTTTTTGGCCGGCTACTGAATTTAATTGTATTGATTTATTTATTTATTTATACTTCAATGAACATAAGGAGATTAAATGAACAATGAGGCAGACTTAATGCCATAGGGCCTCTTCTGGTCAACCATTAGGCTAAATATAGTTGCGCACATTAGAGGCGTATACGTATTTATAATTATTATCTACGTCAGAATAAATATGATAATAAGAGCTGTATTTTCACATGCTTGTGGACTTTATTTTTAAAAACACACTTGTTGGGAGCTTTTTATTTGTTAACGAATCGGAAAATAAAATGAATTTGTTTATTAAAATAATACACCACTATAATGGGGGCTCTCGTGACCCACTCGAATATCTGTCGCGACCTGAAATTAAGAACCACTCCTACAATAATTCAAATACCGACGGTATAATTATTAAACTCTAGCCTTAGTCGCAATTTAAACCAAAATAATAACTTTCTATCGCTACCTATCAAACTTACTGGACATGTTCTCCCTCACGTGACACGTAGATTGTTAAAGAAAACTTCCAGCGGAGATCTTAGTGATTTTATTTGGCGGTTAAAGTACACAACGAAACGGATCTAAAGCGGGAAAACTTCCTCCGGGATTTGGTATCATTAAAAACTTTCTGTTCTAGTTTTCTATTTCTTTATCTCAAGAGATTTTTATTGTATTCTATTTCCCAGTCGTGTGTTAATATTAAGTATTATACTATATATAATCGTCTGCTTTTCGAAAAAACCCCAAATATTCGTTTTCGGTGTTGGTACTGTACTGTACTGTTGGTACTGTACTGTACTGTTGGTACTGTACTCTACTGTTGGTACTGTACTGTACTGTTTTTACTGTACTGTACTGTTGGTACTGTACTGTACTGTTGGTACTGTACTGTACTGTTGGTACTGTACTGTACTGTTGGTACTGTACTGTACTGTTGGTACTGTACTGTACTGTTGGTACTGTACTGTACTGTTGGTACTGTACTGTACTGTTGGTACTGTACTGTACTGTTGGTACTGTACTGTACTGTTGGTACTGTACTGTACTGTTGGTATTGTACTGTACTGTTGGTACTGTACTGTACTGTTGGTACTGTACTGTACTGTTGGTACTGTACTGTACTGTTGGTACTGTACTGTACTGTTGGTATTGTACTGTACTGTTGGTACTGTACTGTACTGTTGGTACTGTACTCGCCGTGGTAATTTTTTTTTTACATATTATGAGCCTGTGTTTGACCATAAACTCACCTGGTGCTAAGTGGTGATGAAACCCTAAATGGTAAATTGCACGGTTGTAACGTAACAAAAGCCTATTTACTCTTGCCTGAAGATGACCAGATTGTATTCGGACGGATATATAGGCACCGACAAAATATTCTACTCCTTTGCTGTACACATTATGAACGACGATGTAAGGCGTTTAGTTTGAATGGGTGGAATATGGACAACAAAATGGCGAAGACCCGCCGACCACCTGGTTGTCCGATGGTGGAAAGGGGAGGGAGGAATTAAATTAAGGTTTTTTTTTTCAAAGAATACTGCAACGCAACCAAGTTTCAATTATCCTGATTTGTTAGTACGATATCATGCTATCACGTACGCTTCTGCCTTTACACCCCCAATTAGCATACATAAATTCCTGTATTACTTAAAGTACTGGTGGCGTGGTTAATGGCAGTTATTGAATGTCGAGTTCAAACTCACAACTTTCTATCGCTTCTCACTATTAATATAATATTATTTTATGAATAAACATTTTATAAATACCCTTTCAAAAACCTTATTTATTCGAACCACCTATTCCAGCCTATAAAATCCACTGATAAACATAAGTTTCTATAGATAGCCTCACAGGGGATTCCCCTCGGTTTGGTTGCCATGCTTTGCAAGCGAGTTGGCAACCGCAGCTTCTTTACTATTTTGAGTTTTTTAGGAAGATATTGCTACCCATCTCCTACTTCAGTTTTCTGTGTTGACTCTTACGACACTCACGATATGGGGTAGTGGATATTCTAATACCGCCATCACACGCTTTGACAAAAATGAATTGTGAAATAAATGCTAATACGAAGCAACTGATCTTTAATTTAACATTATTGTTTTAAATTCTCTTGCACCCCATTACTGATTAGTAGCGGTTTAAGTATATCCACTACCCCATATAATCCCGTGGGTGTCGTAAGAGGCGACAGTAGTAAACAAATCAGGAGATGGGTGGCAGCTTCTTTCTAATAACGACTAAAAATAAAAATTAAAACAGTGGTTGCGAACCTGCTCACCTAGCGTAGTTACTGTGGCAAGTACTGCTCATATGAGGTACGGGGGAGGCCTGTGTTCAACAGTGGACTTTAATAGACTGTAACAGTAACGGTACTCTGTTACAGCTCATAGCTCTACGTTGCATGCAATCACATCTACAAATTACCTAATTGGCTGAACGATAATGAATTTATAGCGCAGAGAGCGATTTTCAGGGGTTACAAACTAGCAATTCCACTGATTAATATGCATGACTCTAAATAAGCGTTGTCAACTGGGAACTTGTATTTTAAGTACCTGTAAATATGCAAAGTATTCGAGAGTTACGGAAGAGTAGTACCAGATAAATATTTGTTTGAAGTTTGCAGTTCAGTTATGAATGAGGAAATAAAATAATACATCAACTTTCCAAGGAAATTTTTAATTGATTTATACAACAAAAAATATGTTAAATATGGAAATATCTGTTATCAGCAACTGAATTTTAATGGGTCCAATAGAATAATAATTGACTAGAGATTACGAACATTCCAAGAGTAGTAACTTTGGTTAATGGCCGTGAATAATGAAACATTTGTGTGAAGTTAGTGACACTTATATAGATCACTTTAAGCCTAAAACTAACTCTCTGTTTTACTTTTACCCAAGGTTAGCTGGTAGAGAATGTTTTAAAGCATCAAGCTCACTTTTGTTCAGGATTTTATTTAAAAGAGAATAAATAAATCAATAAATATAGTCTAAATGGATCAATAAAAGTACAGCATTAGCTACGGATCATATTAATAACGTCGTGATTCGAATACGTGCAAAGATTAACGAATTGATATAACTATTAAATTTGTTTGGTAAAACTTAGCTGAATTAGAATATAAGTTTAAGAATTAAATATACGACACCTAAGGCTACGTTGCAGGCTTGAAATTGCAATTCAGACTCGGAAGAGCCGTGACCATGGGTGCTGTCAGGTAACCGAAACTTCGGGAATTAAAAATAAGTTACATAAACGCCATAAAATCCGTATAAATAGTTTTATTCAATGTGTAGTGATCGCGTAAATATACATATTATATAATTTTAATTATATATATGAATATATATATATATATATATATATATATATATATATAGAGTTAAAATATAAGTACAAGGTACTTTTGTTCCACTTGTTGCGGGGTTTTCTTATAGCTAAGAGAAGCGCATTTTAGTCACTCAGGTGTAATAGAGAAGGAATTTGAGAGGTTTTAATTATTTGCATAGTTAGTGCTGCATTGGCTACTATAATTTTTTTATTTCATTTAGAGTTGTCATTAGGAAAATGCGAGTGCCCATATCTTGTTTGGTTTTCCACTGTTTCCTTGTAATACACCCGCCGGATAATACGGAGTAGAGATATCTCTTATGTCGCCACTAAAGCTTTCGTAATAAACTAGAAACTGCCTTTTGAAATGTTTTTGTGCGCTTATAACGTGATGTAACAAATAAATAACAATACCGGCCCACCATCACTATCCCAACACTCACCATCAGTTGTGACGTTAGTGAAGCACTGGCTTGGAACAGTTAAAAAAACTAAACACCGCAGTTCGTGTATAAATTAACAGATCAAGGAGATTTTGCGATCTTCCTTCGTACTTGAAATCTTGTGATCGAAAACGAGACTATAAATATTTACATTCCCTTACAAAATTCAAGAGCGTCTGCAGACGTGTTTGATTTCCGCTATCAATTCAACAACATAGTTGTCGTAGTGGGGATCGAAATTAAACGTGTATTTTGTTAGCTAAATTTATTCAGGCAGGAAAGCTATCATTATCGGTTACATTGTAAAAGATTTTGTAGTATTTTTATTGATATTTTATTTCTAATAGTGTTATTGTTTAATAAAGTGTCAAAAACATCACATTTTTGTAAAAGTATAATAATAGCAGGAGATAAGATTTCTATAAATAATAACATAATAAATTTCTTAACATTAATAACGTTCCCCACAGCGAATTTCAGTCACGGCGGCCAGTTTTAAAGGAGACTAGACATCATTGCTGCAGTTAAAGTGCCCAAGTGTATGCGTTAGCACAGCTGCACTCTCTATTCCCTCACTCTCATAATTTGATAGGACGGTAAACAGACACACAGGACAGGACATTACGTCGTTCCAATGAAAATTACAAATTACCACTTCCAACATTATATGATGTCATTGACCAAACATTGACCGTGTTTTTTTATAAAAATACCTACTCATTTTACAATTAATACAAAATATATACATTACATACTGTTTTCGGATTTAATTGTACTTTCACTGTTCCAAATGTGACTAGGCAGTAGGATTTTTTCTACCTAGGAGTCAGTCTGGGTCAGTCCCTCTGACTTATATCTGACGCGAAATAGCAATGCTTACACTGCTACTTCCCGTTATGAAGAATATTGATAGCCAGTATAATTACAGACTGAGCATGACATACCATCTCAGTCCTTAGAAGTGACTACGTATCTGTAACCTACTGTGCCATATGTACCAACAGGTGAACTGTAAGTTTGTTACTTTGGTTTCTAAGAAAAAACTTAGTAATATTTAATGACACAATGGATGTAGATAAAGTTTTGAATACAACAAGACAGAGAGTTTTGAATATAACAAATCATAAGTACACTATCAAATCGACTACAGCGTATCCAATCAACGTTGTAATGTAAGCTATGATCAAATGGTGCTAGAGTGCGCGTGTATTTGATAGGTGATTTCATTTACAGATAATAAAGTTTTATTCGAGTGCATTGAAGGTCTGCGCTGATGAGACTGTTTATTATTATGATCGACGCGGCTTTATATCGCCGTCGTAAATTTATGTTATGACTACACTGCAAGCGAAGCGATAAGAAGATGCAAGATGAAAACGAAAACCTATCAAGTATGTAGGTATAACCTTAACTTGTAATATTTTAAGTCCCTAAATTAGCACAATTGCTAGTGACCTCTTTGATCTAGTGTAGACAGCTGATCAAATTGCCCTGGGTTAGAATTCTGGGTCGAACCAAAATCGTTATTGGGTTTTACTGTCGAGAAATTCTCAGTAGGCGATTACGGCGTCAAAAATATAGCGAAGTTTTACCCCCGTGCCTAGGAAAGCAAGCAGTATCGGATAGCAATCCCATCAGAGTACTAGAGAGAAGGAGTAGTATTCGCCAGATCAAATTTCAATCCGAACAGAAGGACATTATAGAATATTATATCAGTAACTGAACCCTCAGTTATGGCGAGTCTTCTAGATCTCTCTCTTATTTTATATTAATACAATCCCTTATCAGATTCCGGTATGGTTAATAATAAATATTATACACTTTTTGATGGTTTTAAAAACAAAAATAAATCCTTATAATAAGCTTTTGAAGTCGGTTTTAACTCATTGTGTATCGAATAATTCAAACCGTGACTTCAGAAACTATTATAGGAAAATTATTATTTTTTGTTTTTTGAATTTCGTTGCAATTTTGTTAAAAGTTTGATTATTGAACAATTTTGTATGGACTAAAGAATACATTGTACAAGGTTAAGGTAAATTCTAAATCTACTTCTCCATAGTTAATATTCGAAAATTAAACCCTTATATTTCCACCCTTAGGTGTAATTTTTACTTTACATTCATATAGAGCCATGTCCTAAAATATAACCTATTTAATGAAAGTAAATTCATTATAATCAGTTGAACCGTTTTCGATAAATCATGGAACATCCATATTATAAAACATACGTATCGAATAGAACCTGGTTTATTGGAACTGAGTTAATAAATTAAAAGTGCTTTCTTACAAAAACAAGTATACTGCATAACATAAATCTTATGAATATAATTACTTTTAATAATCTCTTCTATCTGCTTTAGAATGCTTTCCACGAAAGCGCTGAACCAGCATGCATCATGCTCTTGGAAGGTTTGCTTGTTTTTAAATGCTGGACAGTCGGCTTCTTCTTCTTCATCATCAGCCAGTCCAAAAGTCTTCCGATGACGCTTCTTACATTGATGGAAGAATTTTCTGTAAACGTCACACAACCGTAAAAGTAGTATAGTAGTATAAGTAGTATAGTAGTATAAGTAGTATAGTAGTATAAGTAGTATAGTAGTATATATACACCGCCAGGTGTAAGACTATCCACTACCCTATATCATCCCCTGGGTTTTGTAAACGGCGATAAGGGAAACTGAAACAGGTGATGGCTTCCTGATATCAACTCAAAATAATAATAAAAAACCCGCTTATTATGAGACAATCTATGGGCGTGGCCTATGTTCAGCAGTGGACTGCAATAGTATGGTAATGGTAAACGAAATAGTAAACCACAATTTACTGGAAACTACGAGATTTTTCTGAATACAGGCAGCTGCGAATACAGGCAGTATAGGTTAGGTATAGGTAGTTGTTAGGATAGTAAAAACTTAAAAACGAGGCATTCCATCGTAGTTCTCAGGGGTGGCAACGCATCTGCATTTGGATTGTTAATCGCGAATAGATATAAAGGTATGGGCCATAGCATCCACTTACCAATTAGGTTAAAAGAGTAACGGTTACATATGATTCGTTTTCATTTAGCAAATCATCGCTTCGCTTTCCGACATTTTAGAAGCTTTACCTCGAGAGCGGCTTGTCGCTCACCAACTTTAATCGGGCACCTTTATTACTTGGTTTCATTCCTTATTTAAGTTATGAGCGTGTTAAATGTCATATAGTGAGGACAGGTTTTTACTGCTACGTTACTTGAGGAGGTTATTAAATGATCAGCATGTTCATTACATTATAAAAAAGCAGAAATTTGACCGATAAGCTCTTTTCATTCATTAACATTAAGTAAAACTTTATGTGTTAATCATATTGGAAATTCCCCCGGAAGCTGCTACATGGGCTTACGTGAAACACTACTCATTCGCTCCACGTCGCTCATTCATTACTCATTCGCTACGGGTCCACGACGCATTCGCAAGTTATCATCATCACAGTCATTACACCCTTTCACAAGTCCACTGCTAAACATAGGCCTCGCCCGAGGAATGCCACAAAGCACGTTCCGGAGCCTCCTGCAAGCATCGACTTCTTGCGTATTTTACTAGGTCGTCATACATCCATTGGGGGACCACCCTACGCTTGGTTTATCGGACATAGGCCTCTTCTAATTTCTGAGAGGGTTTTGAATCAAGAAAAAGCCCACATCTTTGCCCCAACGAGTGTTGGGTGTTAGCAGATAAACACAATTAATTTGCATGCGTTGCTCTATTAAATTTAGGTTTGGCTTAGAATCATCGAATTTACTAATATTTTCAGTCACTTACACTAAACCGCAAGGTGAGTTCTTAGAATGTTGATCATCTCCCGATGAGAAACTTGTAAAATACTTTAAATAAATGTTTTATACTAAAGTAGGCACTTAGAGGTTTCTTAAAGTATCAAGTGCACAAAGGCGTTGTATATTTGGATCATTGTCCTTTTAAATTGCCAACCTTAAACGTTCGAACCTGATCAAAAGTACTTTTGAGGGAATATTAAAGCTTTATCAGTTATTTCTTTATACGTAATTCATTACTTTTCATTTTTATACCAGCTTATTAAAATATAATAAAATATAAATGACTGTATTTAATGTTCCTCCAGATTTATTTGATTGCTGGTCAAAGTGATTACACGATTTGAATTCTTTTATTTTAATCTCTTGTCTGGCCATGTAAGAATAACCACTATCACTCATCGTTCCATGGGTGTCGTAAGAGGCGACAGGAGAAAACTAAACCGAAGATGGCCTACAGTATTCGCCTGAAAACAGCTTAAAATAATCAAAACTGTGTTGTGGAATCCTATACCGGTTTGTATATTGAATAACCAATCCGACCTTGAAATGCAACCTTGTAGTGGTGGTAGTACTGTCTGTCATCAAACTGCGATTTGTCATTGGCAATTTTAAACAGACTTCCTATCATTTGTCATTCGTCAGAACTACGTTCATTACCTAATCACAAGGTTGTACCGTTTCTTGCTGAAAACTTTTGGAAAAAATATTACATCTCCTTTACGTCTATCCCCCTATTCTCCCCTTTTCTTTTTATATACTGAACTTAATTATAACTGAATTATAGTAAATGTAAGTGAGTGAATTTAATTTTATCTTTATTTTCATCATTCGATTGCCTAGGAGTCAACGGGGAAGTAAATTCGTCAGGAGAGGATCATTTGTGTAACTTAATGCAGAGCTCGTAACTGAAAAGATAAATTATGAGTCTCGTTTATGAGACCCACAATCTCACGTTATGCAAGGTACCGTAGACCGTCTGGACCGATTTAAAGAAATTGCTTTTGTGTTTGTTCTTTTTTGTACTTGGATAGTTTAGATTCAAAATGGCACCCGGTAGGTGGTGCCGTTGTCGAAATCAAGAAACCACCCATGCGAAGCTGGTGCGGATTGCTAGTGTCAAGTAATTTCACTATAAATGGAAGTAGAGTGGCAGTCTTTGCCGTATAAATAGCAACAGTTACTCCTTTTTGAATCAAAATTCACTTTCGCTTTCGTCCAAAAAAAAAACAGCTATTCCTAAATTCCGAGCGAAGCGAGTCGGTCTCGCTTCGGCAGCGGGACGCCATCTCGTTACTTAAGGCATGTATGGACGTTTACGATCGTATCGCCTATCGCCCGAAGAGATAAAAAGCGCCACTCGGCGTAATTTATCGCCCAATAAACGCTCGCACCCGCCCCAGTCTGACCGATGTCTAAACAATACCCTTCGGAAACTTTAATTAGGAATAAAGTTAAACGCGGACTTGCAGTAAAATTTTTCCTCTTTAAACATTTACTTTGGAAATGAAATAAAATACGTGAGATAACAACTTAATACTGTTGTTTATCGTGTGGTGAGTGTAGGGAACCGGAGAACTTTTCTACCAAAAACGAGGCATTTCATCTTAATTCAAAAGGGTGACAAAGCATCTCGATTTTTAATTCTTAATCAAGCATAGAATAATAGTAACAAACGAGCACACAGTCCACCAGATGGTAAGTGGTTGCTGTGTCCTATAGACATCTAAATCTAACCTCGATTACGAATCAAAATGCAGATGCATTGTCACCCGCGAGGACTGAGATAGAATGGTAGATTCTATAAAAAATGTTCCATGTCTTTAACACCTCTATCAGACTTTTTACTTAAGAATCACGGGTAACTTAAGATATGCCAATACTCACCAGGCTGGCCAGACAGATTTGTGAACACAGAGCTGATCATGTATATAGCTTTAAATGTATGCAAATATTTGAAACATGAGGATATTTGCAATAGAACCGGAGTAACCGACATAGTCCAATGGATTAATAAGCGAAAATGGCAATGGGCCGGTCATATAGCTTGAACAACCGACAACTGATGATGAAGAAAGGTTCTCGAGTGGCAGTCCTGTACCGGTAGGCGAAGTGTAGGGTCCCCCCAATAGATGGAGTGACGACCTGGTAAGACATGCTGGTAGTTGATGGATTCAGGTAGCTTACGAGTCTGCCTTGTGGCATTCCTGGGGTTATGTTCAGCAGTGGACTTTTAAAGGTCTGTAATGATGAACCTCAGGCCCTACGGTGACTCCAACAAATTTAGAATACTAATGGGTATTACAGTTAAAATCAAATTATGTTCCTTCAACAAGAAGACTTGACTGTATTCCGCAAAACATCCGTCTATTTGGAATTATGGCGCACACCGCGCATTGCAGCGTAAGTCATATAAAACACACTTCAATTCGAGAGATTGCAGCGCAAGTCATATAAAACACACTTCAATTCGAGAGATTGCAGCGCAAGTCATATAAAACACACTTCAATTCGAGAGATTGCAGTGCAAGTCATATAAAACACACTTCAATTCGAGAGATTGCAGCGCAAGTCATATAAAACACACTTCAATTCGAGAGATTGCAGTGCAAGTCATATAAAACACACTTCAATTCGAGAGATTGCAGTGCAAGTCATATAAAACACACTTCAATTCGAGAGATTGCAGTGCAAGTCATATAAAACACACTTCAATTCGAGAGATTGCAGCGCAAGTCATATAAAACACACTTCAATTCGAGAGTAATTTATCGACCTTTTAAAACTTTGCTATGGCGTGTTTAGAAACGAATTCGCTAATAGAGCTCTCAAACAATGTGCAAACAAATAACACGAAGCGAGGAAACGATTTGCAGTTGCACCCACTACACTAATTTTAAATCGAAATTCTCTAACGACGGCTGTGGACTGTGTTCATAATGGATGGATTCTCCTTTAACTATGTACAGCTGTAGACTTAGAAAAGCTGTAGATTCTTAAAAATAATACAGATTGGGCAGTTACAACAGATTGGGCTCTGTTACGCAAGAAGTTTTAAAATACACAATTTTGTACCGTTACGGTTACCGTTTTTCAATTCCACTGGTGAAGAAAGAACTCCTCAGAGATTGCCTGAAAGGAAATATTGAAGGGAAATATTAGCTTTTTTATATAGAATGATGTGGCAAACGAGCACACAGTCCACCTGATCGTAAGTGGATGCTGTGTCCTATAGACATCTACATTTATTTTCGATTAAGAATGATAATACAAATGCGTTGTCACCCCTGAGGCCTATGATGGAACGCCTCGTTTCCAGTAAAAAGGATCTTCGGTTCTCTACATTCACCATACGAAACACGGTAGCCTTAAGCTGCTATTTTACCCTGGTATACTGTGAGAGCGTGGTCCTTCCCTGGTCAAGCTCCCGTTCGTGCACAACCATAATATCTGCCACTATTTACAACATTTTTTTTATTTACGAGGCAGCTATTTTAAAGCAGCTACAGAAAAGTAAAAATAACCAATATTTTTTTAAATATCTTACCAAATTTTTAGTGCATTTGGGAAAAATACAAAATTTATTTAAATAATGTATCTCTTCTAAATTATTATTTCTCACACGCTTTAACACACGTAAAATGCATCCGAAACTCGCAATAGTGACTTATACACAGATGCCCTGGATTAGTCACTAGTTATTTATAAATGAGTAGATGCGAACAAAGATCTGTTACAAATACGAAGAAGGTGAAACTATTTACACACATTTAAGCTTCCATAAGTTCAAAGACGTTGACGTGTTTGTACGAGGGGGTGAGTCCCTTCGGAAACCAATCGATGGTTCGGACCCTTGCGAAATGCGAGAACTATACCTTGGGGTAACGTTCCGTTTGCGGCAATGCTTTTATGTTGGGGCTCTTAATTAGCGCTGATTTGACGAGCCATCTAACTTAACATTTTCATAAATTAAAGTAAGCGTAATACTGAAAAGGGATTTTAGAAATGAAGGTATCAGTTTGTTGAGGAAAAATAAAGAAAATAAAAACATTGAGACGGTCATTGATAAACACCGTTTGTGACAGAACAACGCTGCAGCTGTATTGTGGCTGCAGCGAGAATGGGTCGGCTCGACTGGGAAAGGACCTCATTCCCACAGAACATCAACGTCAGACAGCAAAATAATACTGAGTTTATAAATAACAATTCACATTCCATCTTCGTCTTCAAGGGTGACAATGTATTTGCATTTTGATCCTTAATTGAGGATAAAGGTAGATGTCTGTGTGTGTGACCAAGTGGTGTGCGCGCCGCATGACACTGTAATTTAAAAAACAAATTCTGTCTGTTTGGGATAAACTAATAAGCTAATAATATATGACTTAATAAATGGTTCCCAAAAACTATTAATACACTCAAGTACCATGAAATATTAAATGAAATTCCTGAAATGAATAGCTGCATTAACACAAATAATCGAAGTAGTATAAACAACAGTAGTTTCAGAAACAAACGACTGTGTACGGTGCGGTGTGGGTATTAAATGGCCAATGTTTATGGCGAAGCTCGATAAATGTCAATCGTGATTCTTGATTGAAAATGCCAGCGGTAGTCGACTCGGCGGGAACAGACAATAAAACCGCCGTAACCCTTCGCCGCTATCAATTTTCTAATGCAGTTAACGTCAGAACTGCAGTTAGACGATCTGTAGCGTGAATACACAGAATGGTGAGGCCAACTTATTTTTTATAAAAACAACGTTGACTTTTAAGGAAAAAAATCAAAAACATCCTTTAACCACACTAGGACTTTCTTCTGTATCGTGAAGGCAGTTTACATACTTAGATTGCACAAGGAAAAACTAATTATACGTAGGCCATACAAATACCCGTTCCATGCCGGATTCGAGCCCGCGGCCTTCAGTGCTGTAACTCATTGTTAAGCTACTGCACCACGGAGCCGTCGAAGCTCAAAGTTTATAATTATATTAGCTGTTTAAATTTTTTTTTTATGGAAGAGGGGGCAACCGAGCATGCGGCTCACCTGATGTTAAGTGACTACCGCCGCCCAAGATCGACCGCAACACCGGGGGAATTGCAGGTGCGTTGCCGGCCCTTTAGAAAGGAGTAATCTCTTTTCTTGAAGGTCCCCAGGTCGTATCGGTCCGGAAAAATCGTTGGTGATAAACCATTCCACAGAGAGGTTGTACGCGGAAGAAAACTCCTCTTGAAACGTACAGTGGTGGACCGCCAAGCATCCAGATGGTGTGGATGGTATCGGGACGTTTGCCGCGTAGTGCGTTCACGAAATTTGGCGGCTGGGATTAATCCGAACAATTCCTCAGAGCACTCTCCATGGTATATGCGAAATAAAATGCAAAGAGATGCAACATCTCTTCGCAGTGCCAGTGAATCGAGCCGATCGGAAAGCACTCGGTCGTCGACGATTCGAGCCGCTCTGCGCTGGATGCGGTCAAGTGGAAGGAGCTGGTACTGGGGAGCCCCAGCCCAGATATGGGAACAGTATTCCATGTGCGGCCGAACCTGCGCCTTGTAAAGTTGCAGGCGGTGTGCCGGCGTGAAATACTGTCCCGCTCTGCTGAGCACGCCAAGCTTTTTAGAGGCCAATTTGGCTTTCTCTTCCAAGTGACCACGAAACTGCACGTCACTCGATATGTCGACGCCGAGGATTCCGATACTGGCTGAGGCAACAAGGGGGAGTGCCTTGAAACTGAGGAGATACGACAAAGGGGTTCTCTTTAGCGGTTAACGCGCAAACTTGTGTCTTCTGGGGGTTAAACTGGACTAGATTTAGTCGCCCCCAATCCGAGACTCTGTTCAGCAAAGACTCGACTTCCGACACAAGTTTGTCCCGGCACTCGGAGACGTTTTCCCGAGAAATATTGGCTCGGCCGGTGTATAGAGCATCACCAGTGCTGTCATCTACATACTCGTAGCAATGAATGTTATGTGTTTGCAACATATCATTGATATGCAGAAGAAACAGCATTGGCGATAGCACGCAGCCTTGTAGAACACCAGCATTAATAGGCTTGCAATCGGAGCTTGCACCGTCTACAACGACCTTGATGCCCCGATCTGCAAGAAAGCTGGTGATCCAATCGCACAATTTCTCGGGAAGCCCATAGGAAGGGAGCTTCGAAAGAAGCGCTTTGTGCCAAACCCGATCGAAGACCTTCGCAATGTCCAAACTAACGGCCAATGCCTCCCCCTTGGACTCTACTGCCTCCGCCCATCTGTGAGTTAGGTAGACCAGAAGATCACCAGCTGACCGACCACGGAGAAAACCGTATTGGCGGTCACTAATCAGCTGGTGATCCTCAAGGTACCTCATGAGCTGGCAGTTTACAATGGACTCCATTATTTTGGAGAACAAGGAGGTGATAGCGATAGGCCGGTAGTTGGACGGGTCTGAGCGGTCGCCTTTTTTAGTGATCGGGTGGACGAAAGCCGTCTTCCATGATTTTGGGACTACGCCTAGGGAGTAGGAGTACCGGAAAACACGCGTTAAAACCGGTGCCAACTCTGGAGCACACGTCCTCAGCACAATTGGGGGGATTCCGTCAGGCCCACTCGCTGTGCTGTGCCGTGGAGAGGAGTGCTTTGCGAACCGAGCGCTGTGTGAACTGCACTTCCGGCATGGAGCACTCACACCGCGGGATGGTCGGCGGCGTACTCCCCCCGTCATCGAGAGTCGAGTTGGACGCAAAGAAAGAGCCTAGAAGATCGGCTTTCTCCTTTGCGGTATGGGCCAGTGAGTCGTCCTCCCTGTGCAGAGATGGAAAAGATGGCTGACAGAAATTCCCCTGGACAGCCTTGGCTAGAGACCAGAATGCACGGGTTCCAGAAGGAAGGCGAACTAGTTTTTCGCCAATTCTGCCTATGTGCTCTGACTTTGCCTTGGCAATGACTCTTTTGAAGGACCTAGAGGCGGAATTATACTTCTTTCTTAGAGCGCTGGTGTTTACATCCCGGGACGCTGATGCGTCAGCCCAGGCTTGGTAGCACTCCTGCTTATAGCATGATGCTATTTTACAGGAGCGACCAAACCATGGCTGAGATTTGCCTCCAATGAGCACCACTGAGGAAGGAATAAAAAGTTCCATACCCTGAAGTACCACATCAGTGACAGAATCTGCAAAAACAAAAATTTATTGCGAAAACAAATATAATAAGGATTCTCCAAAGATTGTATAACCTCGTAGTTTTGTATTATTCTAAAGACTTTATTTGCCTTTGTGTTTATTTTTTTAATTCCTAACAAAGAACTCTTTCTAGATTATTTAACCTTTATTTTAAAATCTTTAGGTTATAATGGTTCCTCGAAATTTACGTTGATGATTAACTAACGTAATTTTAAATATTTAATTTTATTGAAATATCCACCCCCTCTTTTCCACCACCGTACAACCAGGCGGTCGGCGGATGCTTGTTGCCAATATTATACGCATTAGAACCAAACGCTTTGCTTCGTATTTGTAATGCGTACAGCAAAGGAGTGGAATAATTTGCCGGCGCCGGTCTTTCCGACCGAATACACTCTGAGCGTCTTTAAGGCAAAAGTAAATAGGCTTAAATTTGTTACGCTAAGAAAGTGCGACACAGTGGCGAAGCTAGAGCTCCAAGCTAGGGCAAGCCCAAGATATAAATTGATAAAAATATAGATTGTTGTTTTTAGCAGTTTTATAAAAATACACCAATCTTGATCTGTCTCCACGCTTCAGTTTCACATTCAGTGCTGTCAAGGACGTATTTAACAAAGCACACAGAAGGAATAACACTGCTAGATAGATTGTATAGCTTCGGTGGCTTTGAAGAAAGCCGTTTGGGTTTGTTTAAGCGAAAGAAAAAAAATATTTACATCCAATACAATACATGAACAAAAGTAAAACACGAACAAAGTACAAACAATGTACAAAATTAAAAAAAAAACAAATTATTTACATTCTAATGGATAAGAGATAAGATAAGATAAGTGGAATCGTCTCGCTTTCTTATGGAAAGATTTAATTACGTCCACGTAAAATGTTGGTGAACCTTTTAATTGTACCAATAACTGTTTTTAATTGCGATGATTGATAAGTCTGAAATACACTCTTAACCTTATGTATTATCTCAACAAAGTTTAAAGATTTCCTCTCCGATTCGACACACTTCAATTCATCACAAGGAACACTATTATCCACCATTTTCATTAAAATCTTTAAAAAAGCATAAATTTTGAACTCGTAATATTAAATGGCTTAAGATAAGCACACAGTTAATAAACATTGAAACGTGAAATGAACTTGCAAACGTATTGCCCGCGCGCCTCCGCTTTTAACAAATTTATTCCCAAAAGCCTGGCTTTAAAGCTATACTAATTGCTATATATACAATCGTAGTTATATTTCATTATAGAATATTTTGCCATAGGTTAGAAAGAGAGCGATCGTCTTCTCGAAAGCCCCGTAAAAAGCCCACGCGAGCGAGGGAGACAACTATTAGCTCCATTAAAACTCATTTTTTATGACAGCAGCAGTATCGCTAAGGCAATACGAGGTCATCGGTCGACATGTGTCGAACAGTGGAGTGCGCGGGAAATTTGAAATAGTTTGAAACATTTTACGAGTTATTTTATTAGTTGATATTATTGATTGATATTATTGATTGATTCAGGTTTAATAAGGCAAGCCCGGCTTTTCGGCTTTAATGGAAGCTTCGCCACTGGTGCGACACACCATCTAGAGCTCCGTCACCACCTGGTGAGATTGTGGTTACTAAGCACTGGCTTCTAATAAGTAAAAAATATTAATATGACAAATAATCTAAAGATCCACCGGTCCGATCGTAAGTGGCTACTACAGTCGATGCATATTTTTAAAAACAATAATAAATTAATGTTAAATAGCAATTGGATGTTACGCAAGTCTGTGTCACACAATAATAAAAATAAATAATTCATTTAATCAAAAATAAATAATTCATTTAATCATCATCATTCTTAAACAATTTGAAAATATTGGTAAAATTGAATGTTTGTTAATCAACAAGCTTAAAAAATCATTAAAAATTATAAATAGGTTATATTATAATGTTAAGGAATATATGAATGCAAACAATAGATTGAGGTAATCGCTGACTAGCTATTTCTATTATAATTTATGTATGAATTTACACAAAATTATTGTAAAGGATATATTTTAAGAGATAAAGGTATTTTGAGGATACACATAATAAAGGTATTTAGAATATAAAAATATAAAACACTCACGCCTGTCACCCAGAGGGGTAGGCAGAGACTACGGACTTCAATTTGGCACGATCCTGACATACCTCTTTCGCCTCCTTTACATCCATATATCTACGCATACATGCTCGTCGGTTAAGGGTACTTCTAACGTGGCCCATTTTCAAAATATCGCCAATTTGGTCGATAAACTTTTTCCTAGGGCGTCCCTTCCCGACTTGGCCATTCACATCTGCCATATAAATTTGCTTTGTCACTCTTTCCTCATTCATTCTTTCTACGTGACCAAACCACCGAAGCATTCCTTTCTTAATCCTGGTCACAACATCATCTTGCATACCACATTTATCTCTTATCACGCAATTTCTCACCCTGTCATTCAGATTACACCCTAGCATATTCCTTAAAGACCGCATTTCTACAGCATTTATTCTACTTTCGTGCTTCTTCTGCCACACCCAGCTTTCACTACCATACATTAAAGTAGGGACTAACACAGCATTATGAATTACCATACGTGCCTGTTTTGACAAATTCTGGTTCTTCATAATAGAGTGTAGTGCCCCATTCACTCTATTCCCTGCATTTACTCGTCGTTCTATATCCCTATCATATCTACCATCCCTGCTAAATACACATCCCAAATACACAAACTCATCCACTTGCTCAATCAACTCTCCTTCTATTCTTATTTCACATACCGTTTTGCTTTCTTCTCTTTCAAAAACCATCACTTTCGTCTTACTTGCGTTCACTTTCATTCCCCTTTCTTTTAATTCCCAGTTCATTAATGTAACCATCATTTGCAACTCTGCCGCCGATGACGCAAGTATGACTTGATCATCGGCATACAAAAGGCATTTGACGGTTAACTCGCCCATTCTTAACCCACATTCTTCATCTTTCAAAGTTTGCAAACACCGGTCCATAAATAGGTTGAACAGCCAAGGGGAAGCCACACAGCCCTGTCTGACACCTTTTTGGATGCCAAACCAGTCCGAGTAGACCCCATTGATCCTGACACAGGCACTAGAGTCCCTATAAAGAGACCTTAATGCCTGTATCAAACCAGCGCTCAACCCATATGAGTTCAGTGTTTCCCATAACACATTCCTGTCCACTCTGTCATAAGCCTTTTCCAAGTCCATGAACGCACAAAAAACTTACTGGTTTTTGGCCAAAAACTTCTCCGCAATCATGCGATTGGAAAAGACTTGATCTGTACACCCCATTCCCTTTCTAAAACCCGCTTGCACATCCCAAATTTTTCCATCAGTTTCTTTCATAACTCTTTCAATTAACACCTTAGCATACAGTTTACCCACAATACTAAGCAAGCTGATACCGCGGTAGTTTTTGCAGTCCTGCTGTGACCCTTTTCCTTTATATATTGGTACTATAACTGCTTTACACCAGTCATCCGGTACCCGTTTTAATTCCCAACATAAATTAAACAAGGTGTACAGCAGGCCTGCCACCACTCCCTCTCCAGCCCTTAGCATCTCGAGTGATACTCTATCATATCCAGCTGCCTTACCTGCTTTCATGCTTTTCATTGCTTTCATTATTTCATCTACACTTATCTCCATACCCCTTTCCACTTCTTTCGGAATTTCTAGTTCATTTAATTCATACGACTCTTCACTCATAAACACGCTTTCAAAGTATTCCTTCCATCTGTTTAAATTCGAAACTTCATCATTCAGAATACATCTATTCTCGTCTCTTATAGTATTTATTATAGGCTGTTTTGTATTTCCCCTGGCAGTTCTTACGAGTTTTCAGAACATTTTTATGTTAGCCTGGAAATTATCAGATATCCTTCTATCATTCTTATCCGTTCTTTCTTTCTTTTTCCTTTCAACAACTTCTTTCACTCTCTTATTTAGACGTCTAAATTCTGCCTTTTTTCTTTCAATCTCATCATTCATACCAGAAGAATTATCAGCTTCGGTTGCTAGTAAATCTAACCATGCTTTCTTCTTTGATTCAACTTCCACCCGTACCTCATAATCCCACCATAACGTATTACTTTTCCTTTCATTTGTTCTCTTACTGCCACCGAATTATGCGGTGTAACCGCATACTTCGGTGGCAGTATCCACCAAACCTTTCTTAATATTATCCCACACAGTATTCAAGTCTAAATCAATCATACAGAACTCATTCAAACATCTAATATTTTCTCTCAGTCTACATTTATACTTCTCTTTCACATCTTCATCTTGTAACTTCTCTATTCTTATACGCTGTAACGCAGTGGTAGACACAGATGTCCGATGCCGCCAACGCTTGAAAAGACCAATAATTCGACATAAGACCAAGTAATGATCCGTCCCTACGTTGGACCCCCGGTAAACCCTTGTATCTACGACTGCGCTCCTCATTCTATCATCCACAATTACGAAATCTATCATGCTTCTATCATCACCTCTTTCCTATGTATACATGTGATTCTTCTTATGACGAAAAAAGTATTCGTCACAAAAAGATTCTTTTCCGCACATACGGTGAGGAGGTCTTCACCATTCTCATTTATACTTTCATCACCAAACGTTCCCAATATCCTTTCGTAACCAGACCTCTTCACCCCAACCCTTCCATTAAAGTCTCCTAACATAATAATATTTTCATTTTCCTTACATTTTGTCAACACCATCCTTACCATGTCCCAAAACTGCTCTCGGATGTAAGTGGGCTTAGACATGTCTGGGGCGTACACCCCTAGCAGGAACAGCTTCTTTAAGCCCACTTTCATTCGTATCCATAGCAGTCTCGGGCTTACACATTCATACTCTTTCACACATTGACCCATTCTTTCTGAAAGGATGAAACCGACTCCCTGGCATGCCCGTTCGGTCTCGCCTACACCAGACCAATACGCGGTATACGTGCCATGTGCAGTGGCATCCTTTCCCTTTCGTTTCGTCTCATTCACACATAACACATCTATTCCTCTGTCATTCATCATTTCGCATACTTCATCCATCTTATCATTCATTCCTCCACATACATTCAGCGTAGCCAGACGGGTTTCCGCAATCCACTTTTCGCCCCTCCGGGAGACAGAACGTGACGGGTGGCGAACCTCGTCGCCGGTTTTTTTCTCCCGGAGATTCTTCGCACCCCTGCCCCATTTAAAGGGCGCCGGGAACTCGGGGCCATTTCTTTTATTTCTTGAGTCATGGTGCGAACAAGGGTTGGTGGTAGATTTTACGCCGCTACCATACGGCGAGGAGCCGAGTCTATTTTATCGGCTTTGTCGCTCGTTTAGCACCACCCGGGGGACACGTGTAGGGTGGGCCTAAGGTTAGGTGGTCGAAGCCTACGGACGCGAGCGACTCATCCCCCCTATATTATTATTATATTAGTATTTAGAATGCCATAATAACTGCAAATAAAAATGTACATTCGTAAATATTATATAATAATCAATGTACCTAATAGTACCTAGTATGTAAATATATGTAATTTACTGTAGATGAGACTACCTGTTAAAATAATAGATCGCTATATTTAAAACAAGTTAATATCTATATTATAAAATTCAAGAATCCTTTTTTTTTATCAAATTTAAATTAAATGCTCATGAGGCGTGCACTTTTGGATTTTCCAAACTATTTTTATTTGGTTTATATTAACAATAATTACCAATATGGCTATTTTAAGATTCCAGCAAGTTGTCAGTTCATTTATTGTCTTAATATTTCTATAAATATCGAACGGCAGTGCATATCCAGCGCTACTGACAGATGGACAGGTTTTCCGACAATTACATGCCACCCTACATCAGCAGGAACGTTCTTCAAACTCAGAAATATTAACATCCAGGAAACCAAACATTTAACGGCTCCGCTACAGTTTACGTGGGGGAAATATAACTCAATATTATATTGAGCTTGTGTGTTTAATATCCTCTTTATGTTTCTAAATGAGCTACAAATGGACAAGCGACTTGTGAACATTTTGTAACTAGAAATAAAATGTAACAGAATTAACTACAAAGTACGCTTCAAATAGTTTTAGTATCTATTGTAAAGCTTTTCCGGATTAAACTATAAAAGAATTAATAGGGTATATATGTCCCACAGCCGGGTTAGGCTGCTGTTATCTGAAAAGGGGTTTTAGAGCAGCAAAAATTTCGTCGTACTTCCTTCTGTGGACTTTATTATCCTCACCCTTTTTTTATATTCCCTAGATCTGCAGGTTTTGTCACGATGGTTTCCCTCTCCGCCGAGCACATGGTAAATAAAATAGAAATAGAAATAGAAACTTTTTTATTCAATGTAGATTATAAAAATACTTATTGAAAGTCACTTTTTTAATTTACCACTGGTTCGCAAAAAAAACCTCTGTCCTGGGAAGAACCAGCAAGAAACCTAGCGGGACTATTTTTTTTAATAATAGCTTACAATCATGTTTACAATCAACAACACAAGACAAATTAGAAATAGCTTGGTAGCGATCACCCTTCCCAGGGGTTATTATCATCTATAAATTCCTTGATATTATAATAACCCTTTTATACAAACTTAGTTTAATAACATTTTTGAACTTTGTGTATGACAAATTTTGTATATTTTCTGGGATTTTGTTGTAAAAGCGTATACATCGCCCCAAGAATGAATTACTGACTCGGTGGAGTCGAGTAACTGGTACTACCAGCTTGTGTCTGCTCCTAGTATTTACAGAATGAATATCACTTATTTTCGCAAAACTGCTTTTATTTTTGTGTACGTACATTACATTTTCATAAATGTATTGAGAGGCCAGAGTTAATATATTAATTTCCTTAAATTTTTGTCTCAGTGACTCTTTTGGTTTTAAATTATATATTGCTCTAATGGCCCTCTTCTGTAAAATAAATATAATTTCAGTGTCAGTCGCGTGTCCCCATAGCAAAATACCATACGACATAATGCTATGGAAATAACTAAAGTAAACTATTCTAGCTGTTTCAACACTGGTTCTAATCTTTTTTTACAGCATATGCTGCAGAACGAAGTCTGATAGCTAGTTTTGATATATGGGGGAGCCATTGAAGCTTTGCGTCCAGTGTGATTCCAAGAAAAATGGTGGTATCAACAAGACTCAGTTCCTCCCCATTTAAAATTACATTAGTATTGACATGTTTAACATTAGGAGTTACGAATCTCATACATTTAGTTTTAGTTCCATTCAAATGCAAATTATTAACATTAAACCAACTGACTAACTTAGCTATAGCATTATTTACTTCGTCGTAATTTAATATAATGAAATTGCATGTAACAAAATATAAGCAAGGATTGAACTCACCAAAACTTCATAATTTTAATCTAGAGGTAGCCGTGGTTAACTATGACATTGGGACATCGAACACCTCAATCCCTCCCTGATCATGTGTGCTCTAATATACTCGAAAGATAAGATATAAAATAAGTAATTATTTAAATGTGTAGTACTCGCGTGAACGTAAGACATCAATATATCGTTCTAACAAAATTTTTGGCATTTTCATACAAGCATATGGTTTCTAACCCCTAACCCCAACCCCCTGGCTACAACAATTTGGCACCCATCTATAATAGTCGCCATAACGACGCAGGGGAAATATTCAAGAATATTCCTTATAATCAGCAAGTCATATAAAGGCGTAACTTTGAATGGCCTCTCCAACATGGTATTATTGTCCTTTAACACATAAAATACTATTGGAAAACGATTTGGAGTCCAGACGATCCGCAACAAAAGAGAGAGGGCTCGAATAAAACAAAGGAAAGTTTTTATAACTCTAAATTACCGTGACCCGGATGTGGTGCGGTCGAACTTCCGCGTGGGACGTTTTTCTTTGCAGAGAACCGGTTATTCTTTAAATTATTCACTGTTATTGGCGCTATCAATCCAAATCATTGCAATAAGCTTAATATGACCCCAAAGCGATCACAATATTTTAATGTCATCAAAAATTATCAAATCCAAATTCAAAATGATTTATTCTGAACACTGATTATATAGTAAACAATAGTATATATAGTAAACAATTATATACGAAAAATTTAATTCCCTGTGATCCGCCCACAAGGACATAAAAATTGAACTAATGAGAAGAAATTATTCCCCGATAGATTGCACAAAGCGCGGTCCTAAGGCACCTGCATTTATGGATTTCTTATATGTTTCCTGTTAAAATAATGCATTACCGCGCATTCTAAATTTATAAGAATAAAAAGGATAGAACGGTTGAGATTTTTTTGAATAATTTTTTCACCACTCGCCTATATTAATTTCTCTGCAAATATGGGCGTATATTGCTAAATAATCTTGTATATACATAACACATCTACTAGGAAAACATCACAAAAGAACTGTGATCCTACTCTAGTGCTATAAAATTAATTAGTTATATTCATTAAATCCTTTACGTATATATAAAATACAATGTGTAGAACGAAAAATAGTAGAAATAGAATATTAAATAATTTAAAATAAATATTGTTTAATTAGTGTTTATCCAAATCACAAAAATGAAGCTGGAGTTTCACCAACTGACAACAATCTCGCAAGAATAAATTAAATAGAAATAGACTTTACAAACACTTATCATCTAAATATACGTCTCAAAAACCTTAATAAAATACAAATATGTTAATTTTTCTTAATTTAATTTGATTTCAATTGATAATCATTTCAAAAAAAATTTAAATTACAATATTTACAATTAATACTAATTATATACAATATAAAAAGAAACTATAATATAGAAAAACTAACACTAACAATTTAAATAGTCAAAAAGTCCTGCTACTCGTGATATAGTGCCAAGAACGCTGGCTACGTTTCCTCGCTGAATAGCTATACTTAGCCTTTGAGTGAGGAAAGAACCAGCCATCTTATCACCAGCAGCGATGACCAGCCGTGGATACAGTTCCTTTAGTAACTTCACTGCACTTGGACCCCACGGACCGATAGTCTCTACAGCAAATGGCACAAATATGTAGTCATTTCTCAAAGACTCATATTTACGCCATTTACTAAATTCGGCTGCCTCTGATGCCGCCTCGGCTCTAAAAGAGGTACCCTTGAGATGAGAGGCCGCCAAAGTATCAACGCAAGCAGCATCCCACAGTAGGGCTTTACCTCTTTCCCAAGGAACCAAAGTCATACCGTCGGGTCTCCTGCCAACTGCCATACTTACTTACTTACTTATCTTCACGCACAATCCCTAACGGGGTAGTCAGAGAGAACAGGTCGCCAAGTGTCACGATCCTTACATACCTCTTTCGCTTCTTTCAGGTTCATTAACTTCTTCATACATGCACGTCTAGGTATCCGAGTACTCTTGACCTTCCCCTCTTCGAGCAATTTGCTCACATGGTCTTCGAAAGTTAGTCTCGGTCTACCTCGACACCTTTTAATATTTACTTTCGCTCTATATATTTTCTTCACCATTCGGTCTTCACTCATTCGCTCAACGTGCCCAAACCATTGGAGTACGCCCCTTTGAATTTTTGTGATAAGGTCATCTTTCAATTCTGCCATATTACAAATCTCTTCGTTTCGCTTTCGATCGGATATGGTAACGCCACACATTTTACGAAGAGATCGCATCTCTACTGCATTCAACTTGCTTTTATGCTTCTTCTGGCATACCCAGGTTTCGCTGCCATATAACAAAGTCGGTACCAACACTGCGTTATGTATTGCAAGGCGTGCACTCTTCACCACGCCTTGCCTTTTGACTAATGCATTCAGGGCACCATTGACTTTGTTTCCGGCAGCGACACGCCTATCCACATCTAAATCACATCTTCCATCCCGGCTGAAAGCACTCCCCAAGTATACAATTTCATTTACCTGTTCTAGACATTCCTGATTTACCCATATTTCATATTTCGTTCTCTCTTCGTCCTTTTCAAATATCAGAACCTTAGTTTTATTAGCATTCAAACGGAGACCTTTAATTTCACATTCCTCTTTCATACACGTGACTAATGCCTGCAGTTCAGCTTCTGATGGTGCAATAAGCACTGCATCATCATCATACAGCAGACAATTTACTTTAATGTCACCCAATTTCACACCCAAACAGCTATTTTTCAGCTTCTGTAAACAGCTGTCGAGATACAGTATGAACAGCCAGGAACACATGACACAACCCTGTTTTACGCCCGCTTGGACGCTAAACATGAATGGGGCCAACTGCCATCGTCTCTAAATATCCCGCAAGGCTCTAAAACCAGGGGATATTTATGGAGACAAGTACCCTTCGGATGACTTCGTTCAAAGAACCGTGACGGGAAAACCTACCTGCACTTTTCTTGCATGAAAGTCCGTGGAGCCCAAACTCATCGACGCTGCTACCACAGGGGCACTGATGAGGTTGACGAATTGCCGCTCCAACATATATATTATTTCAAAATATACAAATGATACAGAAATTTCCATTCAAAAATGAAACATATCCCTAGTTTTTGAATAACTTTGTGGTCAATTCTTTCCTTTAACTAATAATCTAAAAGTTTTTACGATAACCCTAC
The DNA here is from genome assembly GCA_907164705.1 of Parnassius apollo. Classification (NCBI taxonomy): domain Eukaryota; kingdom Metazoa; phylum Arthropoda; class Insecta; order Lepidoptera; family Papilionidae; genus Parnassius; species Parnassius apollo. Next base: position 1,613,568 of record CAJQZP010000533.1, read on the forward strand.
AACAGATCAAAGGCACACAATACAATCCCAACATTAGCATTTAAAAGCAAAATATGAAGTAGTAAGTAAAATTCTGATCACGAAGCGCCGTCGGACCGCTCTTCGAAGATTCTGGTCCCGACGCTGGGAGATGAGAACGGTTATTGCTCACTTTATCTCGATTAGATATTACTGCGCACGCTTTTATTACACCGAAAAAATACTATTGTCATTTCGTTGTAAGACTCATTTACTTTTTTTGCAACAAAAACTTACATTTTGGAGATGTAGTTGAAAGCGTTAAAGAAAACATCAATTGAATTTTTGTTCTAGTAATCTTACGAGTACTTACTTTGTGGTAAGGCTTTTTGCATAGTAGAAAGAGCCTTATACTATGCTCTCAGCATAGGATACCGCCTCACTAGGTAAATCTTTAAATATTTTTGCGCGCATAACAGAATGGTATTTGTAGTAATTTTTGGATTCCTAAATTTTATAATCGCACTTCTGTATTCTGAAATGTAAAACTCTTATAAGATCATTAAATAACATTTAATATTATATAACATTTACCGTATTGGACTATTTTTATTGGATTGTTTATATTGTTTGTACGTACGTTTTGTATTATATTTTGTATAATATTATTGATAAGATATCTTTTTGAAATAACACTAATTTTTACGGAATTTATCGCGTATATTTAACTTTTTTATCCGACGTTTCGAGAGCTTTACAGCACCCATGGTCACGGGAAGGACTGAGATGTTCAACGTCCAGCTGTCATAGTTAACCGCGGTTACCATAGATTAAGATTTAACTTTTGTTCCGATCTACACAGTATGAACTTATGGTATCATGGAGTCTTGCAGTTGTATGCTTGGGTTGGGATTTAATTTCATTTATTATAGGATCCCAAGCAGATGGTAGCACCCAGCCATCTTCTCTATTGAAATTAGGATGTTTTTTGATTTCAATAGCCTCGCGAATCATCCTTGGAAGGAATCGGTGTTCTTTAGCGAGGATTTGTGGTCTATCAAATCTGATGTAGTGACGGGGGCGATCCTGTACATGTTCACAGACTGCAGACTTCCCGGAGCGTCGATTCTTCACATCAGCTATATGTTCTTTGACGCGGGTTTTAATTGATCTTTTAGTTTGTCCTATGTAGGAGAGACTACATTCACAATCAAGCTTGTACACTCCTGCATCTTGCAGAGGGACGTTACACTTGACTGATGGTAAAAACTGACCAATCTTCTTCGGCGGCTTGAAGTATGTTTTGATGGAAGCGCGCTTCAAGATGTAGCCAATCTTGTCAGTGACTCCTCTAACATACGACAGTACAGCAGGTACACGCTCGACTGTGGCCGGCTTCACTATAAATTCCGTAAAAATTAGTATTATTTCAATGTGTAGTGTTCGCGTAAATATAAGAAAAGATATCTTTTTATCTGGTAAATTAAATGAAACTATTTAATACTACGGATTTTATCACGCTTATTTAAGTTATTTTTAATTTCCGACGTTTCAGGTGCTTCACAACACCCATGGTCATGGGGAGGACTGAGATGTTTGAGCTCCCAATGTCATAGCCCAATGTCATAGTTAGGCCAGCTACCTTCAGTTTTTGAATATTAATTTTTAGTCCGATATACGCAGAACGAGCTCACGGTATCTTGAAATCTTGTAGCGGATTATGCCTGGGTTTGGATTTAATTTTGTTAACTAAATAACCCCAGGCAGATAGCAGAACCCATCCATCATCTGTTTTGAAATTAGCATGTTTTTTTATTAACCTCACGTATCGTCCTTAGAAGGAATCGGTGTGCTTTAGCGAGAATTTGTGGTTTATCAAATCTGACGTAATGGTAGGAACGATCTCGAAAATGTTCAGAGACTGTGACTTTCAGAGTGTCAGTGCTTTACGTCAGCTATATGTTCTTTCACGTGGATTTTTATTGATCTCTTTGTTTGTCCTATGTAAGAAGACCACATTCACGATCTAGCTTGTATTGTGCGTTTTGTAGAGGAATATTACACTTGATGGATTGTAAAAATTGCCTAATCTTCTTTGGCGGCTTGTAGTATGTTTTAATGGAAGCTCGCTTCAAGGTGTAGCCAACCTTGTCTGTGATTCCTCTGATATACGGTAGTACAGCAGGCACACGCTTGACTGTGGCCATGTCACTCGTTGTCTGTGTCGTAGGCGTCAAACATCTCAGTTCCCCCCCCCCCTCCCCCACTGTTGACCATCGGTGCTGTAAAGCAACCGAAATGTTGAAAACTGAAAATAAGTTAATTAAACGCGATAAAATGCGTATAGTTTTATTCAATGGTAAAATAAAAGATAAAAATTACTTCCGATAAGTATTTTAAAATATTTAAAGCCGAAATTTATTTAAAATCTTTTTTCGTCCTTAATATTTTGGGTAACGAAATTTCGTCATAATGAGCTAACTGTATACGTGGTAGAGCCATGCTTCATCTACATTACAGTTGTAGCAGAAATGGGTCGGCTCTACCGGGAAAGGAACACGTTCTCACAGAATACCAGCTTAAAATAGCAGCTTTACGCTGCTATGTTTTGTAAGATGAATGTGCTTTAATCTTTATTGAGAATAGATGTAGATGTAGATTTATATATATGGGCCACACCATCCACTTACCATCAGTTGGACTTCGTGCTTGTTTGTCACCCTTTTTGAAAAAATGTGTCCATTAATAATTAATAATAGATTTTATATTTTGTAATTTGAGTTGAATTTAACACTTTCTATTAAATAACATTTCGTCTGTTTTACAAAGTTTCTACTAATTAGCCGTGTTCGTATCGCTACAATCTCGATTCGAGCGATGACAACACCGATAGTCCCGTTGTTTGTCTATTTCACCGGCTGTTCTCTTTGAAACAACTTCCTAACTGGAACTGTAGCAGAAAGCGATCGGTAACAAACCGTTATGTTCAAATGTTGCAATTATTTTGCTATAAGTTTACTTAATAGTTATTATCAGCCTTACATACAATCATCTACTATCGCTTACTTAAGTATAAATTATCTCTACTCGTATCTACTGTCTCACAGTAAGGAGTGAGAGTGATAAATTTTAAGTAATTCTTCAGTTGACGTGAAATACCACTATGTACTACTCGACAGTTCAGAACAAAAACTGACAGCTGAGGATCGAGCGGACGTTGGCGCGGGCGGGTAGCGTATCGGTAATTATGCCACGCAGTTGTGTTTTAATTTATGATAACTAGTATTTTTAGGTAATAGGCATAAGAAAATAAGTTACATAATTATCTGAAATAAACTTCAAATTACGTTGACAGAGCGCGCCCATAATGATAGCATTTTCTTAGTCACATTATACAAACTCAGTGTTAGATTACCGAAAATAATGTCCTTAGTTTACAACACAACGAACTAGTGTTCTCGCCAGGTCTTGGGTTGAATGGTTTAAGCAGACGTCAAGTAAAGGAGTTACGGAGAAATGAGCGTCACTTACACCCGTACTTATAAACAAGTAAAAGTAATTACTTGAGTAATAGTTTTTACTTAAGTAATGATTTTTATTCAATAATTAAGTAATTGCTCCAAGTTAGAAGTGTCAAAAGTTAAAATACTCAGCCAAGTAATAGTCACCATTTCCTTTACTTAAGCACTACTTTGATGTTATTTTTAATAAAAAATGGAAACAGGATAGCATTGGAACGGTTTTTGCTGATGTAGACAATATAGATGGTAGATAATATCATATTAGAGGACATAGAATTAGATTTTTTTTAAATATATGTATCGAATAAATAATCATTTGAACAGAAATTAAACAAATAAGTATAATAATCAAACATTATATTTATGTTGTAAGTTTTACACTATTTACTTTTACACATTTAATTTTATCGAATAATTATTATTTTTACAGAAAACAAGAATTAATTAATTTTTTTTACTTTTATGTTTATTTCTCTATAGTTGAATTTTAAAATAACAATTTTGACAACCTGGCGCCTAGTAAGCACTCACGGGTACCGAAGTGGCCACGATAGGCAAATAGATCTTAGCTAGGCTAAGAAGCCCGGGTGACAACCCTTTCATGCCATCTCACATCTCCAACTCCCTTTATAGGAGCGACAGGTGATTACATGAATATATGTAACTCTTTTTTCGGGATTGTGTTATTTCTGCTAAATAAACCTTCGTACTTTAAAAGTTTGGACGTTATCTAACTTCGACATTTCTTACGAATATTTATTTTCGGCGCCATAAAATTCGTGTTAATCGTCGTTCGTAAGTTTTAACATACGGAATTTTATGCCTTCAAATTTTTGGTTATTTCGAAACCTTAGACAGTAAGCCAAAACATCGTTCATAATAATGAAGAATAAAAGAAGAAGATGTTTATGAACACATAAACAGCCACAAAGCGTAGAGTGTTACTTGGGCATTTGCTCAAGTAAGTAACGTGTGTTACTCAACTATAGAATGAGATTTTGTAATTAAGTATTCTACCCTTAAGTAATGACTTATCTAAGAAATTACTTAGTAACAAGTAATTACTTCTTTATAAATACGGGTATTAGTGAGCCATGTATAAAGGCCGCAGGGCCCGTCTACTAATATAGGTACATAGAAGTCTTTGGTTAACGCCGATTTTTATGACTAAGGCCGACCTATGTGGTCTTATGTTTTGTAAAATGTATTTCACCGTTTGATATTGTTTTGTTTGAAAGCGTGTGTTTAGAACATACGGAATTTCATTTAGGGATTCCGTTTCGAATTCCGATTCGCGATTCCGAACGCCGCAAGTCCATATAAAATCAATGATCCGTCACACATCTACAGTATATTTCCGTTCGTGTGGACAAAACGGGATTCCGTATGTGTGTAGCCAAATGTTCTAAACACACACCTTCAAACAAAACAATATTAAACGGTGAAATCAATTACAAAACACAAGTAAAATCTTATGATTTCGCGTCACGTGCTAATAATAAAAACTATTTTTTTATGAAAATTTAGTCGTGTACTAGACATGCGCATTGCGCAGTCCATCATATGTTTTGAGTATTTAAATAATCCATATGAAATCTATATACACAGTATAATTGTTGTTTAGAGTGTCGATAGATGGTATAGCCAGACTAATTTTAATAATAATGATTTTTAACAAATAAATAATGAAATTCTAATTTTTGATATTGATATTATACTAGCTGTTCGCCCGAACGGAATTTTTTAGGATTGAATTTCATGGGTCTTTATTTTATTGCGCAGAACCCTAATTTATTTTCTTAAATAATAGTAGCTCAAGTTATTCCTTATAAGTTCCTATCTGTCAGCGAAAGTCGGGTCAAAATCGGTGCAGCTGTTTTGGAGATTAGTCGGAACAAATAATGACAGAAAATTGTTTTTTGTTATAAAAACCGTATACACTTTAACTATTGTTTTGAAATTACATGCAGACACTTTAATTATATTTAATTGTGTAGACTATAGATAATATATTATTCCATCATAGTTTCAAGTTTCCCCTTCTGTGGGCAGACCTCACAGACTGGCAATTTTTTCTTTCATATAAAGCTCAAGCTTAATTCAGTAACATCTACAAAGTCAACAAAACGACATAACGCGTACCCACCCGCCGCCACTCGAATTCGGTGCAGTACTTTGTTATATTCATTTATTAGCATTTAATATTCAGCAATTGCATGTGATTACGCCTCATAAGTGACATGCAACCTGCGTTTGAGTTTCGAGCTAAATAAATACTTAATTTACAATTTGTTGAGGGCTGCAATGGACAGCTCTGAAGACAATAGATTTTATAAGCGATTCGCTTGTTAGCTCGCACACTGCCTCGCTTACTGGCCTTCACAAGGCAAAGGAACTTTATAGACGATATATATGACAATACTTTAGGTTCTTGAATTAAATATCACTTTTAATTATTTTTTTATAATTATCTGAATACTTGTATTGAATAACACTAATTTTAGGGTTTAGATTAACTGATTTCACTTTTTCTAATTTTAGCCGGGCCTGGGCTAACGATAACATCGGGATATCGAAGTGACCATGTATGCTGTAAGGCACCCAAAACGTCGGCAGTTAAAATAATTATTAAATTTAATTAAATTAAACGTGATAAATTAAGTCAAATAAATTTATTCAAAATAACACTCCTACTAAACTTAAAAAGCAGTTACTCATAAGAAAATGGGTTTTATCTATTACCAGAGTATAAAGTAAAACCGTTACTGCGCCATAAATCACAAACGGTGGAACTAATCAATAACAGCCCTCCACTAATCGGTAATAATCAGTCTTGAATCCAGGCCAGCGCAAGTCCATTGCGCTTGCCGGCTAGGATGGAAGTCGAATGCGGGCTAGCTCTGAGCTTTAAGTCAGTATTCATTAATATTGAAAAAAAACGAAACATATAAAATTTTAGTATTTTGAGCTTTTTTTTTTTGCGCCCGAAGCAATTAAAGGGCTACCCTATACGTAGGGAGGCGGAAAATGCATTACGCATACCACGATAGCCGGTCTATCGTGGTTATGAGAGGCTCACTGTCCTACCGGGGACCCTAAGTGATACCCTCTAAAAACCGCCTTTGGGGACAGGCAGCCGGCTGATTAAGCTGTATTGTGCCTTATCATGAGCGACCCTCTTTTGGGAAAAGAGGGCGCAGGCGGCTAAGAGCCGCTGAGGGAGTGCCTACGAAGGCAAATTAATGTTAGTTATTGCAATAATTTAATTTAATTAGAGTTGGCCTGAGCCGCCAGGAGACAGTTCAGGTCGTTTGACAGTTTATTAGGCGGGTCCGAGAGAGAGTTTCTCGGCCTGCGGACACGATAGCGAGAGGGGGGGTGGGGCTGCATAAGAAGCTGCCTCACGAATTAAATGGTTTGGGTGCGACTCTGAGGCTTTGAAGAAGTTCTCAGAGAGTTTTTTAAAAAATTGTTGAATTGTTGGTAGCTCTAAGTCCCGATGAAGGTCGGCATTACGGACGTACCAAGGTGCGTTCGCAGCTCGACGACAGAAGAGGTTCTGAACTATTTGGAGTTCATTTAAAATATTAGGGTTTGCGTGGGCAAAGACGGGGCCCGCGTAGGACATGACTGGTCAGTATTTTGAGCTTTGTGCATTTTTAGTTTTATAGGTGGTATGGCTTATTTCTGCCGTACGTTACCATTACCGTTACAGCCTATTTAAGTCCAATGCTGAGCATAGGTCTTCCTCATAGATTGTTGTATAGGGGGAAGTTAAACAGCCATAGTTGGCACAGTAAAGCGGGTTTACAGCCGTAGTTTTTCAACTTTGCAACATACAAAAATAATAACTAATTTATTGCATCTACCACGGGCAGTGCTCTGAGGAATTGTTCGGACATTAGTCCGAACAATTGTGCGGCTTGATAATTCCAGCATCAATCAGCAAATTCACCATCGCACATCGTGACAAAACACGCGATACGATCCATTATCCGCCAGCCATATCTTCTGGATGACTGGCGGTCAACCACTGTGCGATTTAAAAGAAGTTTCCTTCCTCGCACAACTTGCTTGTGCGACTTAGGGACCTTCAAAAAAAGAGTCTATTCTTTTTCAAAAGGCCGGCAACGCATCTGCAATACCCCTGGTGTTGCAGCTTTTCATGGGCGGCGGTAGTCACTTACCATCAGGTGAGCCGCAGCTCGTTTGCCCCCGCTCCTATAAAAATATTAGAAGTATCTAAAAACCCCTTTTTGTGCAAGAATATCACTAGGGAGCTTGTTAGGTGGGTGTTTGACAATATGATTATTTTGACGTATGAATATTAATATAATTGCGTTGCGAGTCATATCCATCTTGCTATCCTAACATTTGCCAGTATAGCGCAAGGTTACGGACAAAAATGTGTAATTTACATACCGCCAATTTTCGCTTCCTAGCAATTTAACAACCGAGTGCAATTTGAAGGTGAAAATAGCATAGAAATAGAAATGTTCACTTCACCATCGACGCATGATTTTCCTTCTGTTCAGTAAAGACCAACTTTTAATTTAGTCTAAGCGAAGTAAGCAAAACAATAACACTTACCTTGTCATAAAGGCTCACGTTCAGTCTATTCTCTGCAGTGAATTGTAAGTGGAACCCAGTTGAACAACTTGAATTATATATGAGATAAATCAAGAAATTCAGTCGACCTCTTCGCTGAAAACAATAATTTTGCACCTTGGAAATAGTGGCAGAAATCAACAGAGACAACATAACGATGCGCCAAGATAAACACTCACATCCACATAAACTGCCGACGCGGAACGTTTGAAGACTTAATATTATTTCTGCAATCTTCGAAGAAATACATTAGATTGTGGTTACTTTTAATAACTCGCTTTAAGTTAAATGAAATCATCAACTAGAAATAGAATGAAAGCTCTTTGACGACGACCCGCCTTCGCTTCATGTTGGTAAGATCTATTGATATGGTGTTATTTAGATTGAAGATATTCGACCATTTATTTTATCATCAATTTTTCATTTTTGCAATGAAATCTTCAAGATTTTGGCATGTAATATAGATAACCTAGATCCCTCTGGCACTACTCTCCATTTGTTTCATCATAATCGATACAGCCTTCCGAACTCGGGCAGACAGACAGAAATTCAAAATTTTATAAATGGTTATTTGAGTCTAAGTAGCACGCAAATAATTCCCGGAGCTTAATAAAAGCTATTTATTTCTATTTTACCGACAGAAACTTTATTTTTTATATGTATAGATGTGAAAGTAAGAGACATATTACAAGAAAAACATAATTATGAACAACTCTATACCACATTAACGTAAACAGTTTTTTATCAACCCCTAAAGTTCGCGACTGGACTCCCCCCTTGTAGAGAGGTTTTGACTTATCGTCACACTTGTTTGAACACAGCATATATAAGTATAACAAGTACTTAATTTATTTTAATTTATGAATTTCCTCTATTTCAAGACAACTAACAAAATAATCTTAACTCACAGCTAGTATTGTGTATCAAGAGAAATGCAAACATTCCTTTAGTCATTCCTATAGTCTCGTTATATTTGCGCTGTGATTGTCTTTCAAACATTATTTTGAAAACTCTCCTTTTGGGACAAAAACAGATTGCTTCACAAACTCCGTCGATTAGGATGCTTCTTGTGAGACTCGCGATAGAATTTTATACTTATCTGAAATAATATTATAACGTGCAATATAAAGCTCACTTTTTTTTTCAAAGAACGAAATATACATCGCAATCTAGTTTTCCTACAGAATAACGGTAATATTTGTATGTCTACAGGCTGCAGTATCCACATAGCATAGGGTGAACTATGTTTGTTTGTCACCCTTACTCTATATTAAAAAAATATAAATATATCCTCGATTAACAATCAAAATGCAGATGCGTTGTTACCCGGAACTAAGAACGCCTTGTATTAAGTTGAAAAGGGTTTTCGATTCTATACTCTCAACACAAGAAACTGATATTATGCTAAAGCGTGGTCCTTCCTCGGTCGAGTCGACCCATTCAAACAAAACCATAATATAGCTGTAGCATAGCTCCAAGAAACTGTCCCCGCCGTCACCAATGAAATTGTTAGTTGCAATTTTAAGTGCTGATTTACCACTTGCTCCACGGTGAAGGAAAACATCGTGAGGAAAACTGCATGTTTGAGGAATAAGAAAAAAAATATTTCGAAGACATGTGAAGTTCGTCAACACGCATTTGGGCAGCGCGGCGGACACTTCCTTGCCCTAAACCCTCTCAGAAATGAGGGGAGGCCTGAGCCCAGCAGTGGGACGTATATAGGCTGTAACTTTACTTAGACAAATACAGGACATCTTTCCACGATAAAAACTGTTAACCTTCTAGTTACTTTTTTAAATTTAATCTTGAGGCTGCACAGAGTAATATTTACAAGTCAGAACGTTGTATTATAAATGAAAATCTATCTATATAATGCGTGTTGGCGAACTTCACATAAGTTCGCCAACACGCATTGGGGCAGCGCGGCGGACACTTCCTTGCCCTTAAAACCCTCTCACAAATGAGGGGAGGCCTGTGCCCAGCAGTGGGACGTATATAGACTGTAACTTTACTTTATTTTTATAGCTCCAAGACGTGAAAACTTGTTCATGCTGTTAAACGATAATGAACTCAAGTTTCCATTACAAAATACTGGCTGTCTCGGGCTCATCGCCTCTCCTTCACATTACAATAACATAAAATATTTTTACACGCAGACACAAAGGAAAGCAAACTATAAGTTTCCATTAAAAGATGTTATTGGAGCGCCTCGAGCGACGTCGTAAAACTTGCAAACGCACACTAACAACAATTTACAAATAAAAGTCCGTCAGGTGAGACCGAGCGGTAACGACGACCTTGCCAGAGATGAAAGAATGTTTTGCTGCCCGTCTGCGACCGCGAGAGATATCCACTGCACTTGAGTTGGAAGCTAATAATCATTTTAGCCGACTTCGAAACAGGAGGTTCTAAATTCGAGTGTGTTTTTGTTGTATGTATATGATACGCGATATTTTATAAATGAGATAGGTTTTACTTGAGAGATGTTACCAAATTTAGAAGAAATATTGCACCACTAATAGAGAATGAAGTTTTTAATGTAACTTAGCCTTAGACACATACGCACGCACGCACGCACGCACGCACGCATGCACGCACACACACACACACACACACACACACACACACACACACACCGCGCGCGCTTACGTATCAATTAGTTTTTAGTTGTTTAAATAATTGTTTTTCTTTGTATTGTAACATTAAATACAAAAACAATAACTATAAATCATATTGTCACACGAAGTGTACTAAAGTTAAAGGTAAATGTTACATTACAGGGACGAGAGTCTGGTGATTAGTCTGTAGCGGCGCTGTCGTCACGCCACAAGCGACAGTCATACGACCTGTATGACTGTCGCTTGTGGCGTGACGTTCCTTACTACTAACACCAGTCTCTCACAAATTACAATGATTACACTTCCAATGGTATTACTATAAGTCAATGTAAATTTGTGAGACCAAATGAAGGACACAGTATTAAAAAAAAAAGAGTATACATAAGCAAGCTGCACTTATGTATACTCTAAGTCTAAGGACTAAACCAACTTAAACGACATCTGTGTTGTTACCATGAGCTGGTGATATTCCTTACTCCACTTAAAAGTGAACAAGTAAAAGCCGTCTTCAAAAAACTAAAAATGAAATAATTTCCATATATCTTTTCAACTCGGGATTTTTATCCTTCTATGCACTTTGTCTTAGCGGCGATATCAGAAGATATTATGATAAATAAACTAAAATGTCTTTAGCCTTAAAAAGATCATACATTCCATAGGTAAGAGATTATGTGGAAATTATTTTATTCTTTTGAAGTCTCTGAAAGCAGTTATTACTTTTTATTAATGGTTTAATTTATTGCTAGCTAGCGACCGGCCCCGGCTTCGCCTGGATAAAATTTATTAATGTGCGTTATTTAGATTTAGTTAATCCAAGAGAAGTTATTCCAATAACGAGATCATTTTTTTTGAATTAGAGAGATATTTACAATCAATTTTAGCTATATTTAAATAACTAACAACCCTACATTTAAATAAAAAACAACCCTATATTTTCTTTCTCACATTAAGCAAAAAAGTATAGCGTTATATTTTTTATAACTTTTGTCACTTTTTATCTTAAATGCCTTCACTTCACCGAGCAACGTAATCTTTTATTTTCCCCCTATCCGTCCTATATCACCACACCCATATGAACACGCGCCCGATACATAGTGAGCACTTTGAAAGGCTCCTTCGATACCCAAAGCTTTATTATTAAAATGCGCCGGCTCTTCATGATCCCAGCTCAAAGCATCGAGACGGCATCACCCTCAAGAGCGTTTTATAACGCTCAAACATTTACAAAAACTTGTGATGCGAAGAGAGCTAACTATAGTGCTGGGACACAACTGTTATTAGCCATACTTGTTGTTTATCGATTATCGATAGATTTGATTGCCTTCGAATCAGATAGTGTTATATACACAGTAATTGGAAAGGTACGCCGTGCATTAGCGGCCTAAGATAATCTATTTCACCACAACATCCATCCCCAACATTAATTGGCGAAAGTGGTAAACTGTAACAGGAGATGGGTAGCAAGTTTTGTTAATAAAAAACAACTAAAAATAATAAAACACCAACTCGGGTCCAATAGCTTCCAAAGCAAAGGCTTTTGCTAAATTTTACCATAAATATGAGGTAATCTTTAGGGAAGTGGATGTTCTATGTTCAGTAGTGTACCTTGATAGGCTGTAATGATGATGTGAAGGCTCATCAAGAATCATATCAGCGTTGGCTTTTGCAGAATTATTGATAAGAATTTTTTTAAATACATAATATGTCCAGCGTAGCGTATGTGAGTGACATTATAGCTGGATCCTAGCGATAACTTCAAAAAATTTAGTACCGAACTTTCATTCATCCTGGCAGTTTAGTTGAAACGGCACACCAGAAATTACCTTACTTTCACTTTCACTTAAAAATTGGAAGAAAGGAAAAGCAGGAAGTAAAAGTCCAAAAGTTTTAAAAAGACAGATTACGATATAACATCTCTTATTTATTGCAGTTATATAAAACTTAAGACTAGCGAAAGGAACTAGTGTCAGAATTCCGAGACATATGGAACTGTGATGTTGATTCCCGTGGCAATTAATGCAAATGTCTGTCAGTAGTGCGGATAGTCTGAAGAAAAAAATCGTTATTGTAATTATTTATATACACTTTGCTAAAACACTTTGGTAAAAATTATTAATAGAGGGGGACATAAGGCCTTTTGATATTCTCTCCCAGACAATCTCAGACGTGAAGAAACAGTGTGACAGGTGCAAAAAATAAAAAAATATTTTAACTAGTATAAAAATCATTAAAAATACTAGTACTAAGCATATTGTTCAGACTAATATCTATTTACTATTGAAGTCTCGCTTGACTTAATCAAGACTGTTTTTTGAAATAAAATTTTTAAAGATCATTCGATACATCACTATGCAAAGATGACGGTCCTCTATTACTTTTTGTCATAGATCTGAAATTGCATACGTCAACGCATTCAATGGGCCATTTAAAAGCATTCCCGTCACCCTTCGTCCCCCGTCACCTAATCCCTCGCCCCACGTGTCCTGCTTCTATTTTAGAACGCACCTTGACAGATGTACCCATTGGATGCCAATGAGTTACAAAAGAAATGACAAATGTGGGTGATTAGGCTGCTATATGCGCTATTTGTCCTTCATTTATAAATCTTTTGTGAACGTACTCATGTGTAGGTACATCTTCGTTCGATCCTTATTGATATTTATTAATGAACTCAGGAAAAAGTTTTATTACCAAAATATCAAATCCTTCGTATATTAATTCGATATTTTTGTAATAAAACTTTCTGGAAATATGAAAAGAGCATAGGTAACTCTTAAAAGGTGGCTGGCATACGTAGCGCCGCGCTGCTGCTGCGTTGTGGCTGCAGCGGGAGTGGAACGCCTCTACCGGACAAAGACCACATTCTAATGGCATACCAGCGTAAAATAGCAACATAATGCTGTTAGGTTTCGTATGGTAAGTGTAGAGTATCGCTAACCTTTTTGTGTATATAGGCATTCTTTCTTAGTCCTTAGAGTCACAACGTATCTACATTCGATTCACTATCGAATATCATTTCTGTAGCTAGATTGACCCTGTAGCGGCGGTGTTAGAATATACAATACCGCGTATACAATTGTAGGTGTTCTAAGACGAAACACAGGCAAACGAACTAGGAGATGGACAAAAGTGTCTTCTTAATATCAACTAATAAATAAAAACCCAGGTTTACCAGCACACCTACCAACCGCGGCAACATGTCAAATATCCCCCCTCGTACAATTATTTTGAGGTCAAACTCACACTTGATTCATGATTCATAATTACTGTCAAGATGTTATGATTATGAATGATACGTATGTATGTGTAAAACATACATACGTAGATGATCGTTTTAGTATTAATATTTTAAACACACAATTTCAATCACAGCTAGCTTACTCAATGTTTGATGTCTGATTTTAATTAAAGTCAGCAGTAATCCGATATAATATATGTATTTATTTGCGATTCATTCGAGATATGCGATCAATGACGGTGTTATAAATTACTTGACTCATAACCTTTCAGCCGACATGAATACGACTATGACTTAATAAAGTGGAAACACTACACTATCCTCCTAGATACTACAGTAGTAGCGACTAGACAACATGGTCGTCATTGGAAACGGATGTCGGATATTATGAAACTACTTTGTCGATGTTGTTGTGTGAGATCAAAAATCGTTAATTCAATTGTCAAGTTAAGTTCAATTGTAAGTTTAAGTTTGAACAATACTGAACCCAAGCAAATGACGTTCTAATGGCTTATAGTTCATAAAAGATAGCTTGATCTCTGTGACAGCTGTCAGTAAAAATCACGCCTATGAAGTCCTGAATTTCTTAGTAGTACAGACAGTACCTGCCGACCTAATTAGTGCACGCCCATAAAGTATGACATTGACAGGTACTGTCTGTACGTAGACAGAGCTGTCTACGTGTCTGTACTACTAAGAAATTCAGGACTTCATAGGCGTGATTTTTACTGACAGCTGTCGCAGAGATCAAGCTATCTTTTATGAACTATAGGTTAGGTTTGACACAAATAATTTTAAAGACAAAATTTTTCTCGAATAAAGACAAAATTTTAAAGCAATTTGATGAACGTTGTGGCAGCGCATAAAATACAAACAATAATTTTTATATATTGAATTTTGAAATACGAATTTATGTATTTCACTCGTTAAGTTTAATTTCACATAATATAGAATATAGTTGGTACATTTCAAGTGAAAAAAGTAAAAAGCTTTCAACCTGAACATGCCTCTTGAGTGCGATGCAGCGTACTAGAACTCGCAATAAAAACAGCGCAATCTCGACTTCACACTTGTAATAAGCTGCATATGTGTCACCGACGACAGGATAAGGGCGGGGTGCGAGGGATCGCTGGGGAATTCGCGGCGCAAAACTTCATAAGCAGAATCTATTATACATCGTCAAACAGCAGTACGTGCACTGTTATATTCCTCATGAAGTGTATAGATAGTCAGTAATATTACAGGCTGTGAGACATTCCATCTTAGTCCTCAGAGGTGACAACGCATCTGTAGCTTTCTTTGATTGCACCGCACTTTTTTAGTGTCCATAAACCGCAATAAGCATTGATTATGTCGTCAATAAAAAAGAAACCAAGTAAGCTTATATCTGCAGAATTGTAATTGTATCAATTAATGAAATGTGTTTTAACCTGTAAAACTTTTTTATAATCAATAAAAAATATATAAGACTATGTTCAGTAGTTTAATACGTGATTTAAGTTATTGGTATTTACCATCAATTGGCATAGTAGTCAAGTATTGGCTTCTAAAAAAGTCGAATTATATCTTAGTCATAACCGCATCTGTTACTTGGCACATAATAAACCAATAATTTGGCACATGAAATCCAGCAATCCCTTACAGTAAAATTAATCAATGTGAAGATAGTAAAATTGCAGCCGGTATACGGCTCAATCGTGAACACTGTTCTCGTCTCATTTCACAGAGAGGGTTTTAGAATTATCCATAGAATTATCCACCAAGCTCCGCTAATACGTGTTGGAGGACTTCAAATGTTTTTAAAATAATTTATTAGTAATTTCTCAGATATTTAGGTTCATTTTTCTTTCATCGTCGAACATGTGATAAATAAGTACTAAAAATTGCAATTAACAATTTATTAGCGCCAACGGAGATCGAACTGCTACGGGTCTTAATCATTGGGTGTAACATGTTAAATATGTGGTTTTTAGGCTTTTGCATTTTGCCTATTGGTAACTATTTAAAAATAGACAAGGCAAACAAGTACCTAGTTGTAATGATAGTGAAAATTATTGAAAATAGCTTAAAAATTTTAATTAGAAAAAACTCTAAATCTCCGCTCACACTGTGACCGCACGTCGCGAGTGCTGTCAGCGCAGCGCGGAGAGCGCATCGCGGTGTAGCTCCACACTCCACAATGACAGCCTGTCGGGCTTATTTACGACAATGCGACACTTGACACGTGTATTTTCGGAGTGCAATACGTTTGTGACCGCCCTAATGCCCGCTGGTTTCTTTCAGCGCAGGAAATACAGTTCAACAAAAACTAATTTCCTATATCGCCTTCCACGGAACTATTTTTATGGAATAAGGTTGTAAAACTAACATATACGACCTGATGGTAAGTGGATGGTAAGGCTCATATACTTATATCCTCGATAAAGAATCATAATGCAGGTGCGTTGTCATCCCTGAGGATTAAGATGAAGCGCCCCGTATTCAGTATAAAAGTGGTCCGGTTCGCTAAACTCACAATACGAAACATAGCAGCATTAAGCTGCTATTAATTATGTACTAAGTGTGACAAACGAACACACTGTCCAAATGTCCAACTGATGGTAAGTGGATGCAGTGGCCCATAGACTTCAACATCTATCCTGAATTAAGAATCTAAACACAGATGCATTGTCAGTCAGTGTCGGTGTCAGTAAAAAGGGTTTCAGTTCTCTACACTCACCATATGAAACACAACAGCATTAAGCTGCTATTTCACGCTAGTGTTATGTGAGAGACCTATTCGTGCAACATCTATAACATAGCTGCAGCAGGTTCTACCATATAAAAAGTCAGTTGAAAGTTCTACACTGTACAGTCTACAGCTATTAACTAAACCATAATAAATTTATAAAACTTTACTTTGAAGTTCATACAGATGCAAAAAAATAAAAGTTGTCTGTCTGTTATTCTGAATGCGTGTGACGTAAACACTTGACAACAGACGTGGGTACACTGCTACAGTGTTACTGAGAGTTGGAGCCGTAGGAATATCTTAATATATATAAATTACGTGTCACGTTGTTTGTCCGCGATGGACTCCTAAACTACTTAACCGATTTTAATCAAACTTGCACACCGTGTGCAGTTTGGTCCAACTTGAGAGATAGGATAGTTTTTTTGCCCGTGAGTGATTCACATTTTTTTTTGCGAATTTAAGGATTTTTAATAGGACTTGACAAAGGGTCGACGAAAAGGGCAGAACAACGTCGGCCTGGCAAGCTAGTATTAAATATATTCAAATATATACCATCAGGCTACACATTCTCTTGTAACAGGATCTGGGTTAATATGAACACAATTGTCTGGATGATTATAATGAAGAAATATTTGGAAAAATTAACATGGAGTATTTGACACATTGTAACTTAGAAGTTCAACCAATATAGTCCTATTTAACCGATTTCTACGATACAAAAAGAAGGTTTTATTCAATCATAATATTGTATTTACCATTGCTACTATAGCCACATATTTTTTTAAATTAAACCATTTGTTTAGTATTAATATTTACTGATAGAAGTCAGAAGAGAGCGAGCGAAAGAAAATCCATCTTCGATACTGTAAGAAGCTATTTATGGGAGATGCAGAAAATATCTGACTATTTTGCTTAAAATACAAGCAGAATAATGAGACTGGTGCCGCTTTCCTTGCGTGACGGATGTTGGAAATCCTCACTACCGTGGTAAGGTTTATATGGGCGTACATAGTGTAATGAAAAAGAACCCAGTACTAATTTTTATCAAAGAAAACTGATCGCCGAGATGAAGCTACACTGAAAATACACATAGCTGCAGCACGAATAGGTCGGCTCGACCGGGATATGTACCACCGGGATCGGGATATGTACGGGATATATACCCGCAAGTAAAAGGAATAGTTACATAGTAATTTAGTATGGTGAGTGTTGAAAACCGTAGATTTTTTTAACTGATAACGACACAGTTAGTCCTAGTACTCCTGGTCTAAATGCAGATGATAGATGTACATGTGTATGAGCCATAGCATTTACTTACCATCAGGTAGACTATGATGTGCACGTTTGATCATGGTACCGCAATACGAACCAGATTTACATTGTTATTTTTATTTACTTTCTCTATTCTAACAAAATTACAAAATCACGGTTTCCTTCCCTTCTAACACAATCGAGGTCATAAAAACCCGACATGTATCGAACGGTGAATAAATTCACGCGACCCTCCTCTAGTGCCGGCGAAGCGATGTCCTCCATCAGATCCGAGCACACACCTGCAGCAAACGAGATTTCCCCATCCTTTTTATAACACGTATATTTTCGCAATGACCCCATTTGTATTTTAGCAAATTTATGTACGATTTTTCAATACTGATAAGGTATAGATTTTACTTTAAAATTTGTGTTTAAAAACGCCACAAGTCAAAATAATAAAAAAACAGAGGTTGCTAACTATGACATACTCCCCTCTATGAGCGTGGCCTGTGTTCAGCAGTGAACTTTTATGGGATGTAATTGATGATATACCAAAACCGGAATAAAAAACTAGACTCCACTGAATTGTTAAGTTTAAAAAGGATGCTGGAAGGATGGAATGTTTGCGTAACAGACTCATGAAGTAAAAGTTATATTATGTTTATAATTTAATATGAAATATATTTCATCATCATCATCATCATTACAGCCCTTCACAAGTTCACTCCTGAACATACGCCTCCCTCAAGGTATGCCACAAAGCACGGTCCTGAGCCACCGGCATTCATCGACTTCCTGCATGTCTTACCAGGTCATCGCTCCATCTAGTGGGGGGTCGTCCTACACCTCGCCTACCGGTACGAGGCTGCCACTCGAGAACATTTTTTCCCCAACGGTTGTCGGTTCTTCGAGCTATATGGCCGGCCCATTGCCACTTCAGCTTACTAATCCGTTGGGCTATGTCGGTTACTCTGGTTCTACTGCAGATATCCTCATTTCTAAGTTTATCACGCAGAGAAACTCCGAGCATAGCCCTCTCCATAGCTCGCTGAGCGACCTTGAGCGTCCTCATACGGCCAGCAGTGAAGGACCACGTCTCGGTTCCGTAGGTCATCACTGGCAACACGCACTGGTTGTACAACTTAGTTTTCAGGTTTTGAAGTATACCTGACGAGAAGATGTGTCGTAATTTCCCGAACGCTGCCCAGCCAAGTTGAATCCGTCGATTGACCTCTCGGTCGAAGTTGGACTTACCTAGTCGGACTATTTGTCCCAGGTAAACGTACTCGTCAACAACTTCGAGCTTAGTGCTCCTAACAACTACCGGCATAGGTGTGACATGGACATTAAACATGATCTTTGTTTTGTCCATGTTCATCTTAAGACCTATCCGTTGGGAGGCACTATTGAGGTCATTGAGCATAGTGCTTAAGTCCTCCAGCGATTCTGCCATAAGGACTATATCGTCGGCAAATCGAAGGTGAGTGATGTACACGCCATTGATGTTAATACCGTATCCTTTCCAGTCCAGTAGCTTGAAAACGTCTTCCAATGCAGCGGTGAAGAGTTTCGGGGAAATAACGTCACCCTGTCTTACACCTCTCTACAGTTAGATAGGTTTCGTACTCTGATTCTGTACTCGGATAGCCATCGTAGCCCTACTGTACAAACACTTCAGCACTTCGATATACCGACAGTCAACTTGGCACCGCTGAAGAGACTGTAGCACCGCCCAAATTTCGACGGAATCAAAGGCTTTCTTATAGTCCACATACCCCAGGCAAAGTGGCAGATTGTACTCTTCGGACTTCTGTACAATTTGCCAAAGGGTAGGTACTCGTATGTGGTCTATAGTACTAAAGCCTTTTCAGAAACCGTTGTTCGAGAGGCTGGAAGTCGTCGAGTCTGCGTGCGAGAAGATTCGTAAGGACTCTTGAAAACAGCACGTAGACGCGGCTCAGAAGAGATATCGGTCTGTAGTTCTTCAAGAGGGCATTGTCACCTTTCTTGAAGAAGAAGACCACCGCACTTCTGCTCCACGCTCCGGAGTAGTGCCACCATGGAGGACGGAATTAAAGAGCCTCTGAAGGACTTAGGTACCGGTTTTCTACCCGCTTTCAGAAGCTCCGCTGTAATTCCATCTTCTCCCGGGGACTTGCCGTTTTTAAGGTGCTGGAGAGCCATTCTATTTTCGCTCAGACTGACGTCCGGGATATAATTGGAATAGTGTCGGATAAGACTTGCCTTTGGATCGTTACTCACACTTGCGTGTGGCTCCAACGATGTGTACAGCTGCCCATAGAACCTCTCAATCTCACAGAATCTCGGGTGTCCTGGAAATGATGCGACCACACTCAGTCTTCAGCTTTGACAGTTGGCTCTTACTGGCAGACAGATCTCTGGCAAAGACTTTGGAGCCCTGGTTCCTCTCAATTGCTTCTTCAATACGAGCAGTATTAAATTTGCGTAAATCTCGCCGTATGCATTTGGAGATCTGTCTGTTCAGTTGCCTGTATGCTATCAAATCTGTTGACGGTTACAGCCTCATCTCCCGTCTAACAGCCATGATATTAAGAGTGTGATCGGAGACTTTTTGTGTTCATCTATTATATTTATATAATTGTAATTGAATAGAGGCCAAGGGTGAATACGAACTCAGGGGTTTATCTCGCTGAATTTTTGGCATCGTTAATTTATCTCGAATTGTTGTTATTGTGATGAATCTAACCTAACCTAACCTGTCTATGATGGCTATGAAATATGATATTAGAAAAAGCAGTCCCTATGGCTGCTTAAAAATCAAGCTACATTACTTTAAAAATACAGATTCACAACGAGTGTACACACCTCGGCGTTTTTATCAATAGATTTTCAGATTAGATTATATAGATAGATTTTCATTTATAATACAACGTTCTGACTTGTAAATATTACTCTGTGCAGCCTCAAGATTAAATTTAAAAAAGTAACTAGAAGGTTAACAGTTTTTATCGTGGAAAGATGTCCTGTATTTGTCTAAGTAAAGTTACAGCCTATATACGTCCCACTGCTGGGCTCAGGCCTCCCCTCATTTCTGAGAGGGTTTAGGGCAAGGAAGTGTCCGCCGCGCTGCCCAAATGCGTGTTGACGAACTTCACATGTCTTCGAAAAATTTTTTTTCTTATTCCTCAGACATGCAGGTTTCTTCACGATGTTTTCCTTCACCGCCGAGCACGTGGTAAATCAGCACTTAAAATTGCAATTAACAATTTCATTGGTGCCGGCGGGGATCGAACCCGGGTTACTCGCGTTCTGTTATATTTACAGCGAGCGTTAACCACTGAGCTACCATGGCTCTTATTTGTCTAAGGAATAAAAGGAATGTTTGATTGGGACGAAGAACAAAAGTTTCAATTTTTTTTGACACATGTGATTCACTAAATAAAGCATTCGAAATATAAAATATAAAGCATACACTTTATCACAATTCACTTTCACAGTTCTTATTAAGAATAATATAAAAACTAATTACTATTGTAAAATTATAATGTCTAGAAAATACAATCCCTCTGGGTTTCTTGCTGGTTCCTCCAAACTAGCTTAACTTAATTTCTTGCTGTTTCCTAGGACAAAAGTGTTTTCCAAACCAGAGGTAAACAAAACCATTACCCCCTTCACCCAAAGGAAATACAACACGCCGACACACCTCCCCCCAACACACCCCCCCACACACCTTCCGCTTGGGGAGCTTTTCCTTTCAAAATTGACCCCCCCTTTCATTAAGTATTATGTCATAATCTATATTTCCTTGGTGCCAGCGGGGATCGAATCCGGGTTACTCGCGTACTGTGAAATTAACAGCGAGCACTACCCATCTGAGCTACCACGACTACAATTTATGTGCTGATTTTTCACGTGCTCGGCGGTTAAGGGAAACATCGTGAGTAAATCTGCATGTCTGAGAAATGAGAAAAAAAATTTAGAGGACGTGTGAAATTCGCCAACACGCATTGGGACAGCGCAGCGGACACTTCCTTGGCCTAAAACCCTCTTAGAATGAGAGGAGGCCTTTGCCCAACTGTGGAACGTATATAGGCTGTAACTTTAACTTTTTTAACTTTAATAATCTATATTGAGTAAAAAATATTCTATTCTATTCTATGTACGTACAGCTGCACGAAGAAGCATTTATGAAAGTGCAATATATAAAATGAACTTGGTGAAAATTTTCTGAATCGTATCATTGGGATGGCAGGAAGCGGTGCGTAAAATCTGGCAGCCGTCCGAGCGGCACGCTCCACTGCAGCTTCCTGTACCGGTGGCTGCCGGTGGACTCCGCGACTATTGCCGCGAGAATTTTCTGACTGTATTCTACCGTATATCTGCGAGCATGTTCAATAATGTAAACACTTTAGTATATAAATTATATTAAAGATTAAAAAACTTATACAACATTTACGAGACCTTTTTTACTGGATGCTATACTGGAGAACGATTTTACTAGTAACGAGGCATTCTATGTTAGTCCTTCGGATCTTTATTTTGGTTCTTAATAGATAGATAGATAGATTGCTATTGGCTACAGCATCCACTTACCATCAAGTGGACTATGTGCGTTTTAAAAAAAAACATGCATCGATCATGAGTATAGAAGAATAACAGATAATACTAATAGTCATGACATTGTAAGTATTGTTATCAATCCTATATTATCAGAAAGAGAGAGAGAGATAATGAGACATGTACTAAGTAATCGAATACGTCTGCACTATTTCGGATTATTTAGACAATCGAAATTAGATGAAACTGAATTAGATACACACACAGACACAAAGCAAGCTTGTGATAAAATAATGAAATGATTAATTATAAAAGTGTAGTAAAAACATGCTAGTAAAATTGAATCATGTTGTTGATCACTTGACTTGCAAATGTTGTAGTGATTGTTAAAATTATCATTGTAATCATCACCCATCTAGAATTATATGCTGAGTAAAAATTCACAATGATTGTGCTCCAACCATTTATTTTGTAAGTCTTATTCAGCCTTACTCAAGTAAAAAAGGTTACGCAGCCCTTGAAAAGAGAATATAAACCAAAGATTTCAATAATGTATTATTTAATTATCTTTGATAAAAACTATGTCGCTCCGACAAACTAAGATGAATGTAAAGACATGAAATCCATCAATCCAATTGGCTAATTAGTCTACAGAGTATGCCAATGAAATAGACAGACATACGAGTACATACAAAAATACGCTTCAAAACATAAGTTCTTCTGGCAGCGGGATAAAAAGAAAGCAGAGATGCCTGTGTCATGTCATCACGTCGAGCAACATTTTGCTTATTGACATCAGCGACAATCACAGCACGGTAATAATATCTATACAGTATTGTAACTCGGCCGTATCTTTGAAATAAATGCCTACAGCCGCGCCGTACGTAAACATGCGATAGGGCTGCCTGCCTCCAGCATTTTAATTGCATTTGCCTGCTTTGTGTTTCTATTTAGTTTTGTGATTGTAAATATACAATATTTTTTTACATAAACAAATATAAAAAAATATTGTAGGTACTTTGTGAATTGAATTGGAAGTGTTCAATAAAAATGCGTGTCGTTTTTTTATTGGTAGATTTAATTAAAAAACCATGTTTATGTTTGAATAACAAATCGGTCTTATAAATTTGCGACCGAAAAATATTTGCGCCTCGGCTGAGACATACGAAATACTTTATTATTAAAATTTTAAGTGTAAAAAATCCGCATTCTAATATAAAGCTTAATTAAAACTTGTTTTGGGAAACATGGACAAGATGGAGAAAAGGAATATCTTTTACTTGATTACAATCTTTTAATTAATTACAATTTATATGTTTCGTTTTAAATGAAGTTCGGATTTATTATTTATTTATTTCTATTCTATTATTTATTTCCTCAATTTTTTTATATATTCCACAAAATCATCACTGCGGTACAGTCACGACTGTCTGCATGCCGAGCGCATGCCGAGATCGAGGCGCGTAGGTATAGCTCTCGCTTCGTCCGTTTGTATAGAGTTTTTTTTTTTTTTTTTTTTTGGAATACTGTATAGATAAAATTACCGTGAGCACAGTGTGGTGCGGCGCAAAGGAATTAATAACGGCAATAATACATACAACGTTTAGTCACAACATTGAATACAACAGCTTAATGAATTCGGATAGAAAAAACATACAAAATAGCTGTACAATAACTAAGCTTGCATTGTTAGATTAAAAAAAGAATGTATTGTCCATTGGAATATGTGCTTTAAGCTCACGAGAAAAGCTTTGAAGTCTCTTTATCTGAACAGTGCTACGTACACAGGTGTCAAGTATCGGCATTCCTGTCTGTCTGTATTCATTTTTGTTTCTATTGTGTCAGCATTGACGATGCATTCGGTCTCGGTTTGCTGGTTTGCGACGCCAACGTCGGGTGACACCTTTTGTTGATTTTTTTTTATTTCGTCACCACTGTTTAGGACCCAGGAATGTCTTTTGTACGGAAACTACATTGTAATAGGTGTTATTTACAAATATTGGAACAGTGGTCACAAACTTACAAAGAAAATGTGTTAGAATGGATTTTATTTAAAACGTTTAGTCACTAAATTCCTATTAAGTTTACATTATGTAATTTGTTCCGATGTTGAATATGAAAAAAAAAACTTTTATTTTGTTAATGCAGTCGTAAACGAACAACCCCAAAGCTATTCATTTAATAAATAGTTTATATAAAAGATCAAAACAGTTGCGTTATTATTTTCCGTAAGAATGTTTATTTTTTGTAAAAGTAAGTAACCTACGGGCACAGTCTACCTGATTGTAAATACATGATGTGGCCCATACATCTCCACGTCATCCATCCGTCCATAAATAAAAATCAAAATGTCTTCATCCCTGAAGTATACATTGGAATATCTCGTTATCAGTAAAATAAAAGTTTATATGACATTTAGTGAGAGTTTGATGGTTCCTCCGACGAGCCGACCCTTTTGTATTGCAGTTTTTTTAGCCGACTTCTAAAAAAGAGAAGGTTCTCATTTCGTATAGTCGAGGTTTTTCGTCTTTTTATTATTTACGGTTTTAATTGATTTTAGCTCTGAACCGGCCTCAAGATCTGACTTATATCATCATCATGACACGCAGTCAAAGTCCAATTGGCCTCCCCCAGATTGCCTCAGAGCTATGTCCGCCTGCAAAGGGGGGGGGTGTTAACCGTGACGGTTACCCCCTCCCTTTGCAGGCGGGTGGCGCCGGCAGATTTTTCAATTATTTGAAGTTGTTATGAGGAAGATGCTGTTGACCATCTCTTATTTCAGTTCGCCCCTATCGCTTTTTGACGTACGGGATGATATGGGGTAATGCATTTGTTTCCGCTCACAAATTATCATCCCAATAAATTAGGTTTTTTAGGACTTTCCGTAAATTATCCGAAGAATGTATTAACGAATGGTTATCACATGTACGCGGAGCCGTATGAGGCTCTGTCTCAGTAACAGACACACGTCTATTTGAATTTGCTCATAATCCATTTAAATTAACAATCACGTAAGTTAACTCCACTTTCGTAGTAAGTCAAAATGAATGAAACCGTAACTCTATTAAAGACGCGCTTTGATCTCACAGGATCTGTTTAGTTGTACAGTGATTCGTTTAGCGAGCTCGGAGATGATATTTTAGCGCTCCCGAGACGTATTAATCCTTGTTAGCTCCAATAAATTATTTAGCTTACTTCAGTTCCTTGGAGCCGACGCACATCACAGTGTAACTGAAGCTTACGCTGTGATGTGCGTCAAGACAAGCCACCATGACTATATATCCCGTCGCTATAATCCTGCCCATCGTTTACCATTATAGCCTATCAAAATTTCACTACTTGCCTCGCTAGGCAAGCGGGTTTTATACGTGGTAGAGCCATGCTGCAGTTACATTAGTAGTATAGTTGTAGCACGAATGGATCGGCTCGATCGGGGAAGGACCGTGCTCCCACAGAATACCAGCGTCAAATAGCAGCTTAATGCTGCTGTGTTTCGTTTGGTGAGTGTAGAGAACCGGAGACCCTTTTTACTGGAAACGAGGCACTCCATGTTAGTCCTCACGGGTGACAACGCATCTACATTTTATTTCGTAATCGAGGATAGATGTAGATGTCTATGGCCCACAGCAAGCACTTACCATCAGGTGGACTGTGTGCTCGTTTGTCACCCTATCCTATAAAAAAACACAGTTTTTTTATTATTTTGCGTTGTTATCAGTAAGGTGCTGGCGCGCTATCTCATTACGCTCTGTCGCGTCTTATGAAACCCACGAGAGGATATTTAGTAGTTCACATTCTTGCACTGGCACTAAACGGCAATTGCATCAGAATATCAGTCATGGTATCTGTCATTGAAAAAAACTTAAAATATTTTTATTGGAGTTTTTATTTATGAGCTGAAAATGTTAATTTATAGAATACCTACACTTAATTACAAGTTACGTTGTTGTAAGTGTAGATAAACGCGATTAAACTCATATTTGGTATTCCATCCGTGTGTATGTTGTATTAGTACGATTACGAATCATAGAAACAATTGATCAACTAAGCCATCTTCAGCAGTTTCCAATCCTCCTTTGGATGATCCGTATTGAAATTAATTATTAGGATCTTTGTTGCCTATGAGATATTAATGAAAGTTGATAAACTTTTTGATTTTTAATTAAGGTGAAAATTATTTTTTAAAGTATCAATGTAAAAAATAATATTGTAAGGAATTAGCCTGCGAACTATTTGCAGGCCAATTCAAAGTCTCAGTTAATTTAAACTAAGCGTGTTTTATTAGGTCAGTGAAAACGAAAGGAAGTAAGGTTTTCCTGTTCATAAAGCAAGGATCGGGAAGCCAGGGCTGCCGCTCTCGTGTTACATGAAGTGGACAATTTTATTATTCATCTACCCTCCGATCCATTAGCTTGATTGCACGTCCCTATTGATGCGCCCATTCGTTTCCGTATTTTGGTTCACGGTCTGATTGCCTTTTACTTACGGGCTTATTTAGTGATATACACCAGTATCCTTTATTGTTAGCCTTTTATAGCATCCTTTATAAAGGCACTGCGATGGTATTTTGTCCTAAAAATATTTTTTATCAAAATATTTAAAGCATAATAGCCGTAGCTTAATAATAGGATAAGTACATTACATACATACATACACACTCATGCCTGTCACCCAGAGGGGTAGGCAGAGACTACAGACTTCCATTTGACACGATCCTGACACACCTCTCTTGCCTCCTTCACATCCATACACCTACGCATACATGCTCGTCGGTTAAGGGTACTCCTAATTTGGCCCCTTTTCAATAAATCGCCAATTTGGTCGATAAATTTTCGCCTAGGACGTCCCTTTCCGACTCTGCCATTCACTTCTGCACCATAAATTTTCTTTGTCACTCTTTCCTCACTCATTCTTTCCACATGACCAAACCACCGAAGCATTCCTTTCTTAATCCTGGTCACAACATCATCTTGCAAACCACACTCTTCTCTTATTACACAATTTCTTACCCTGTAATTCAGATTCAGCCCTAACATACTCCTTAACGACCGCATTTCTACTGCGTTTATTCTACTCTCGTGCTTCTTCTGCCACACCCAACTTTCACTACCATACGTTAAAGTACGATGTGAATGACAAGCTCGTGGAAACTGTCCATGCGGTCGGAGCTAAGTTCTGCAAGACCCGCCGCAGAAGAACACAAAAACTCTCCGATCACACTCTTAATCTCATGGCTGTTAGACGGGAGATGAGGCTGCAATCGTCAACAGATTTGACAGCATACAGGCAACTGAACAGACAGATCTCCAAATGCATGCGGCGAGACTTACGCAACTTTAATACTTCTCGTATTAAAGAAGCGATCGAGCGGAACCAGGGCTCCAAAGTCTTTGCCAGAGATCTGTCTGCCAGAAAGAGCCAACTGTCAAAGCTGAAGACTGAGTGTGGCAACATCGTTTCCGGGACACCTGAGATTCTGAGTGAGATTGAGAGGTTCTATGGGCAGCTGTACACATCATCGTTGGAGCCACACTCAAGTGTGAGTAACGATCCAAGAGCAAGTCTTATCCGACACTATTCCGATGATATCCCGGACGTCAGTCTGAGCGAGATTAGAATGGCTCTCCAGCACCTTAAAAACGGCAGGGCCCCAGGCGAGGATGGAATTACAGCGGAGCTTCTGAAAGCGGGTGGAACACCGGTACTTGAAGTCCTTCAGAAGCTCTTCAATTCCGTCCTCCATGGTGGCACTACTCCAGAGGCGTGGAGCAGAAGTGCGGTGGTCTTGTTCTTTAAGAAAGGCGACAACGCTCTCTTGAAGAACTACAGACCGATTTCCCTTCTGAGCCGCGTCTACGTGCTGTTTTCGAGAGTCATTACGAATCGTCTCGCACGCAGACTCGACGACTTCCAGCCTCCCGAACAAGCCGGTTTCCGAAAAGGCTTCAGTACCATAGACCACATACATACCCTGCGGCAGATTGTACAGAAGACTGAAGAGTACAATTTGCCACTTTGCCTGGCGTATGTGGACTATGAGAAAGCCTTTGATTCCGTCGAAATTTGGGCGGTGCTGCAGTCCCTTCAGCGGTGCCAAGTTGACTGTCGGTATATCGAAGTGCTGAAATGTTTGTACAGTAGGGCTACGATGGCTATCCGAGTACAGAACCAGAGCTCGAAACCTATCCAACTGCAGAGAGGTGTAAGACAGGGTGACGTTATATCCCCGAAACTCTTCACCGCTGCTTTGGAAGACGTTTTCAAGCTACTGGACTGGAAAGGATACGGTATTAACATCAATGGCGAGTACATCACTCACCTTCGATTTGCCGACGATATAGTCCTTATGGCAGAATCGCTGGAGGACTTAAGCACTATGCTCAATGACCTCAATAGTGCCTCCCAACGGATAGGTCTTAAGATGAACATGGACAAAACAAAGATCATGTTTAATGTCCATGTCACACCTATGCCGGTAGTTGTTGAGAGCACTATGCTCGAAGTTGTTGACGAGTACGTTTACCTGGGACAAATAGTCCGACTAGGTAAGTCCAACTTCGACCGAGAGGTCAATCGACGGATTCAACTCGGCTGGGCAGCGTTCGGGAAATTACGACACATCTTCTCGTCAGGTATACCTCAATCTCTGAAAACTAAAGTGTACAACCAGTGCGTGTTGCCAGTGATGACTTACGGATCAGAGACGTGGTCCTTCACTGCTGGCCGTATGAGGACGCTCAAGGTCGCTCAGCGAGCTATGGAGAGGGCTATGCTCGGAGTTTCTCTGCGTGATAGACTCAGAAATGAGGATATCCGCAGTAAAACCAGAGTGACCGACATAGCCCAACGGATTAGTAAGCTGAAGTGGCAATGGGCCGGCCATATAGCTCGAAGAACCGATAACCCTATGGGGAAGAAAGGTTCTCGAGTGGCAGCCTCGTACCGGTAGGCGTAGTGTAGGGCGACCCCCCACTAGATGGAGTGACGACGTGGTAAGATATGCAGGAAGTCGATGGTGCAGGTGGCTCAGGACCGTGCTTTGTGGCATTACTTGGGGGAGGCCTATGTTCAGCAGTGGACTTGTGAAGGGCTGTAATGATGATGATGATGATGACGTTAAAGTAGGGACCAACACAGCACTGTGAATTGCCATACGTGCCTTTTTCGACACATTTTGACTCTTCACAATAGAGTGCAAGGCCCCATTTACTCTATTTCCCGCATTCACTCGTCGTTCTATATCCTTATCATATCTCCCATCCCTGCTAAATACGCAGCCCAAATATACAAACTCATCTACTTGCTCGATCAACTCATATATAAGATAAATACATTATTTTTAAGGTATTTAAACTTTATCCTTATATAGGATAAATAAAAATATATATATTTAAGATAAATAAAAAACAAACAAAATTGTTATGGACGACTATGAAAAACACATTAATGTCGAAACTTTCACGCACAAAGTAGTACATATGGCGAACTTAATGCCATAGGGCATTCTCTCCCAGTCAACCATTAGGCTAAACTGAGATAGACATTATGGAGGCGGTGCAGCAATAATCAAATAGAAAGGATAGAATATATATATATATATATATATATATATATATATATATATATATATATATATATATATATATATATATATATATGCAGCCAGTTTAGCTGAGTACGAAAAGAAGATACATGGTCGTATTTACGAAGACCATAAATGTATCTGATGCAGTAACAACTGCATCAGATACATTAGATACATGCTTAACAAAGCAGACGATCCGATGTATTAAGATGATGTTGAGAAAGGTCTGAGCAACACACACAATCTATGTAACTTTGTCTGTAAAAATCAGCAGCACTTAAGTTGCATTATATATTTTATATAAAAAAAACGATAAATTTTGTGTTTTGAGTTATCTGTTTCTAATTATTAATTTAGATAAAACTGTAAATGATTACCAGCTTTAAAGAATGGATATCGATATCTATTAACAATCGAATATTGTTGGCATAATTTTTTTTAGTTGGAATATCTAGTCTTATAAATGTGACGGCTGTTAGAAGATATTTCATAGATTTGGTGGAGTATAGAAAGAACAAAATAATATTAGGGGTGGAACTCTTTCTCCAAATTTATATAGGGCCACCGCTGCAGCCATGAAAAACCTATTTGATAAAATTATCAATTAAATATAAATAAAATAAATAATTTTATCGAAACAAACGCGGTTTACACTTAACGACGACATGGGTCCGCTCGACCGGGGAAGGACCACGCTCTCACAGAATACCCGCGTTAAAGTAGCTTAATGCTGCTGTGTTTCGTATGGTGAGTGCAGAGAACTCGAGACCTTTTTACTGGAAACGAGGCATTCCACCTAAGTCCTCACGGATGACAATGCATCTGCATTTTGATTCGTAATCGAGAATAGATGTAGATGTCTATGGGCCACAGCAACCATTTACCATCAGATGGACTGTGTACTTGTTTGTCATCCTATCCTATAAAAAAGCAAAAAAAAAAAAACAAACATCGCGTAGCATACGAGAACATGCGAAAAAATGTACAGTTGAATTGCAAACCTTGGTGTTTTAAAGTTGACTCCAAAAAAATAACAAAATGGGAAATGAATACGAGACTAATTAAAATAATATAATTAAATCCACTTCTCGACAAATAAAAACGAAACACTCTGCAAACAGATAAACTTAGTTATCCATGTAAAACCTTCCAATATACGATCACCAGGGACGGTGAACTCCCTGGCGGAAATAAAAAAAAATAGCCTCAAACCACCCTCCCCCCTCCCCAAGCATAGAAGCACGCGCTAGGCCAAGCCATGTCCAATATAACTTTCAAGCGACAAGAAGCGAATGAAAGTAGGCATGAATCACACATCGATGTCGTGTCGGAGACAAACGCACTATAGCCATTGTTTTTGCAGAAATATTTGCTCACGTCAATCTGCAACTTCCTACTACTTTCCATTAGTCTCTCGCGCAAAGTTTTCCGTATCTCGTTTATTTCATCCCATCGCTAGTAGACTCAGCGATAATTGTTTATGAAACACACAGGCTAGCACTTTAAAACTAACGCACCACCGGACCGTCAGCAATAAGGCTAATGGTAGCAACGAGCGCTCACATCCAAGAAGGGTTGCCAGATCAGAACTTTAGAATAGCCACAAAAATAAATAGGAACATCAATTTGAAGGAATTTCAAACTTTAATTTGTTTTCAAGTGGAATCTCATATTTTGCATTAGTTTTATTTAAATCCTTGAATATTATTAAAAAATTTAACCGTGTGATACATATGTATGCCAGATCTATATAAAAAAGTTTGTCGGAAAATTTTGTGCCCACTCGAATGTTTGGAGACCATAATATGAATTTCAGGAGAATTAAAACAAATCGCGACTATCTGACAACCCTACTGCTAATAAAATTACCGCTTGCCGGCTGATGAATATCTTAGCATACTGCAGCTGAATGCCTTATTGGATTAGCTCGAAGAATCTTTGTTATATTCAGATTAATTTTGCAGCATTGTTTGTTGGCAAAGAAATGTATCTTGCTAAATTTAAATGCAGAAATGAGATAAGAGTTCTGAAAGCGAAACTGGACTTTTCGCTAATGAATTTGCTGTCTAAACTAAAAGTTGATTTTTCTTATGTTATGCATCAATTTAGTAACGGATATATATTCAAATTCAATTTTATTTA
Source organism: Parnassius apollo (assembly GCA_907164705.1). NCBI lineage: Eukaryota > Metazoa > Arthropoda > Insecta > Lepidoptera > Papilionidae > Parnassius > Parnassius apollo. The sequence goes on from CAJQZP010000533.1 coordinate 1,645,765, forward strand.
ATTTAGGCTCGTTTAAAACTCTATATAACGTCAACATGTATCTCCACCACCTCTTCAGTCAAGAACTGATAGTAGCAGCCGGAGTAAGGAATTTGGCGGTATCTCACGTGCCTCGGAAATAAAGGATAACCATTGACCTGTGCCTAATCTCTTTCTAGTCGTGTCGAATTGTCGTTTCATAGAGCTATGAGAGTGAGAGAATACAGAGTGCACATGTGCTTGTGCACGTACTTGTGCAATAAAATACTGTCTTGCGCAGATTACTAGGCTTCATTAACTATATATATATATATATATATATATATATATATATATATATATATATATATATATATATATATATAATAAACTATACATCTATCAGTACCTGTCTATCAAAAAGTTTAGCATTTAAATAGTTTAATAAGGGCAGTTATTATATAGTACTGTCTGACTGATTGATAATAACCCCTGGGGTTGAAGTGATCGCTACCATGCTATTTGTTAATATTTTAATGTTTAATTGTAGAACATATTATATTGTCAAAAAAGTCCTGCTAGGTTTCTTACTTGGTCTTCCCAGCAGGAGTGGTAAAATGTTTGCAGACTCCTTGGCGCAGTGGCTTACCAATGAGTTGCAGCGCTGAAGCTCGCGGGCCCGTGACCCGCACGGAACAAGTATTTATATGGCGTACAAATAATTTTTCCAGGTCTAGATATTTGTTCTTGCGAAATCTATGTAGGTAAACTGTCCCTACAATACAGCAGAAAATCATAGTGTGTAGGTAGTGTTTAAAGAAAAATTCAATGAATATTTCTATTATGCTATTACTTATCCCATTTCATAGACACTTACTATCACTGGTGTAAATATTTTAAGTCGCCAATACCTGGAATGTTGCAATGACATAGGTATTCATCGATCGGTTGATAAGTCTTAAACTAACATTGAACCATTAAGTTATTTGGAGCAATCTCAATAATCTCAAAGTGCAGGCGTTCAAAAGTTCGAACGTTGTAATTATAAGAGGGGCGAAAGAAAACAATATCCACATTAATACCCATAATACGCTAAGCCGACCCTTCACAAAATAATACGAATATACTTCATAATATACACTAGAGGTGTCCAAAGCCCATTGAGCCCGCACTGAAAACTCCAAATACCTCCTAAACCAACCCATTATAAATTCAATTACGGCCTTAAGATGCCGACAATTCGATGCCCGGTGGGTGCGGGTCCGAGACCCGGGTCGATGCAAGGGGGTGTGTAAGTAAACATATTGCGGACCACTTGGGTCTAAGTCGCGAGTAATCCAACCCCTCTAGCGCTTTATGTTCAGTGTGTATAACTGGAAGTGCAACTATGGACTTCTAGCAAGATTGTCTTTGTTACTTAAATTAATTCTCGTGCTATAGGCACTGATCTGAATGACTTCAGAGAGAAAAGAAACAGAAGTAGAAAAGAAAGAAAATATAGAACAGGTCAAAGCTTTTAAAATGTTTTTTAAATGTTACCTCCACACTAGGATTTTCTTCGCAACATTTGCTTGTTCCCGTTTCCGGAACAATTATTTGTAGGCCATACGAATACTTGATCCGTGCGGGATACGAACTCGTGGCCCTTAGCACATTGCTAAACCACTGCGCCACGGAGCCGTCAAGTTCAAAAAATTACAGATTTAATGTGTAATATTTTATTTATTATTTAATAATTGCGGTACTAATCAAAGTGTTTTACCTTCATTTTCCTTAACAGATAATAAGCTTCATCATCAGCATCATTACAGCAATCAAAAGTCTATTGCTAAGCATAGTTTGTCTCATATTTTTTATTGAGTGGTTATCAGAATGATGCTGCTCCACATCTCCTGTTTCAGTTTCCCTCTGTCACCTTTCACGAATAAGCTTTATTTTGACGTCATATTTTTTATTATTTCATAAATTAATACATTTAATTGGTTTTTCATAAAATTGTGAAGTGGCTAAATTCAAAGTTTTAGTGGTGCTACAATTAAGTACCCGCTTGGTTTACACTGCAACCCGGACATCTCTACCATAATTTTGAACCGCGCCACATTATTGTAAAGCTACGGCGGATACACGAAGGGTCCTTATTCATACTTCTTGTAGATTGACCATATATAACTTTATTAAAATGTAGTTATTAGTTTTTATTAAATATTTTGCTTTCATATTTTATGTACCGGATATATAGGTCAAAATAAAGAAGTATTGTAAGTGTTATTGAGAAATTTGTTTGCCTCGCTGCTTCAGTGCGTGTTGGCAGATTCCACAACATGCCCTCGAAATTTGTTATTCTTCAGACATACAACGATCCTGGAGATGTTTTCCTTCACCGAGCACATGGTAAATAAGCACTTATACTTGAAGTGAAAACTTCTTTAAGCATGTTGGGTACTTTTGGGATGGGGAAAAAGCACTGAACTCGCGTGAGCATAACGCTCAGGTACATAAAATTTATGAAAGTAATGTTCAAAATGCAATTGACCCAATTTTATAAAATTGATATGTACTTGCATTATATAAGTAATAATCATACTTTTTCGTATAATAGTGCAATAAATGAAAATTTTATTATCATATTAATACGTTGATAAAAATAATTTCTAATAATAAAATACCTCCTAAAAACTGTTTTCACATAGCGAAGGCATTCGATCGGATGTGGCACAAAGCGCTTTTTACAAAGCTTCCTTCCTTTGCAGTTTACATACAATAATTTCACATGGAAAAACATTCGAACAATTATTTTTAGGCCATACAAATACTTGTTCGGTGTGGGATTCGAGCCCGCGGTCCTTAGTGTTGCAACTCGTTGCTAAGCCACTGCGTCACGGAGCCGTCAGAGAGCAGGCATCGAACCCGGATTGCTCGCGTATGTGAAATTTACGGAGAGAACTTCAATCGATGAATTTTATAAGTATAATTATAGTTAAAAATAACATAGATAAAAAGCAAAATTCTAAACTTATTTGTAAATTGATAATATACTCTTGTCGGTGGGGGTGTACCTTGCGGGAGAAAATTGTTAAAAAAATTAATGGTGTGTTGAACCATGGAATGGACAACAATAATATCGTCCTGATCACAACTCAAAATCATAAAATAAAAATGGATTCCAAACCGCACGCCAAGTTTAGCAGCTATGACAAATACGCTCTCTACAAGGCAATACGGAAGGTTCATTTTTTTATAAAACTGAAATTATAAAAAAATTTACAGTTCCCGTGGAAAATAGCTACAGCAGCCTATGGGCACCTGCAGCAAACATCAAGCAAAAAGCCTACAGACGCGTCACCTCAGAAGAAAGATGCAGTGTAATTGCAAACCTCTAGGCCTGTAATTATCTATAGATATTGATTAAGCTCACGTATTTACTGGTGAGCACAAAGCCTGAATTTAGTTGAAATTGATTTCATTACATTCGAATGAAACTGCTTTTTCATTTAGTGGACGTACCTAAAATTGTAGATTTTGAGGAAACTTTGCGATCTTTTTCTATCGAGCCAAAATGTGTCAATTGTGTTTTGGCCACCATAATTCACTAAGAAAAATCTTTAAATTTCATAATAACTTTAAAAAAATGTGAATTCGTAGTTTTATTGACAAAAAATTGCACTTTTAAAGCGTGAAAAATTTGCTTTTGTGCGTCCACAAACTTAATATTATTAACCGCAGTGCCATACTGCAGCTCTGCTACCTGTACGTGGCTAGAGCAGTGCCACACAAATGGGTCGGATCGAAACTACGGAGGAAATTATTTTTACTGGTAACAAGGCGTTCCATCCTCAAAAGTGACAACCCATCTGCATTTTGATTCTTAATCCAGGATAGACGTAGGTATCTATGGGCCGCAGCATCCTCTTAGGAATTGTTTGGACTAATTCCAGCCGCACAATTCCACCATCGCACATCGCGACAAAACTCGCGATACCATCCATACCATTTGAATGACTGGCGATTTGAAAGAAGTTTTCTTCCTCGCACAATTTCCTTGTGGAATCAACTACCACCGGAGATTTTTCTGGACCGATACGACTTAGGTACCTTCAAGAAAAGGGCCTACTCCTTTTTGAAAGGCTGACAACGCATCTGCAATTCCCCTGGTGTTGCATTTGTTCATGGGCGGCGGTAGTCACTTACCATCGGGCGAGCCGTGTGCTCGTTTGCTACCTCTCATATTAAAAAAAATCCACTTACCATAAGGTGAACCATGCGCTCGCTAGTCAGTAGACAGTAGAAATATTCTTACTATATATAAATAATCTACTGCAGGTAAATTATGTTTAAAGCTGTTTGATGAAGTTATTAGAATGAAGACCTTACTTAGCAAGTAAATTATATTTAAAGCTGTTTGATGAAGTTATTGGAATGAAGACCGCGCAGTACTTTAACTGGGGCTGAGAGGTATTTAAACGACAAGTAGAAAGATTAATTGAATTTAAAAGTTTAGATTCCGAAAAGGCACTACGAAAATAGAACATTAAGGCGTTTAAATTTTTGGCTTAATTAGGACAGATAAGTGGGCTGCAAATTTATCTAACTGCGGGAATTATAATGGATGAGAACTACTGGTATAATAACTAATTGATTATTTTCTTGTTTTCAGGTATATACACAATATTCTTGAATACTTCTGGTAAGATAAGTATGTATAATAAATACAAGATTGAAATTAAACTATCGTGACGAAAGTGAAACTGCGCCCAGCTGTTATGATTATGCGATGTTTAATTTTATTCGCCCAGTGGTAGCATATTTCTCAGTATTCTAGCATTTCGGGTTCGATTTCCGTCGGTCCCAAATTTGTTGATTCCACTAAGTGCTCGGCGGTGTAGAAAAACCGGAGCACACACAGTAGCAGCACGGCAAATAATGGAGTCATAACCTCCTCAGGAATTAGAGGAGGTCAGTGCGCAGCAGCAGCACGCGTATATAGGCTCACATGCTAAAGACACGCTGCAACACGAATGGGTCGGCTCGACCGGGGAGGAGCCATACCGTCATAGCATACTATAGTGAAATAGCAGCTTAATACTGATGTGGTTAGTGTAGAGAAGACAGAAATAGTAATCTGTGGTAGAGAACCTTTTTACTAGTAACAAGGCATTGTATCTTAGTCTTCGGATCTTTATTTTGGTACTTACTCGATTATAGATGTAGATACCTATGGGCTTTCAAGTAGATACAGATGAAGATAGATATTATGAACAACGAATTATTAAAAAAAAAAAACAATTATCTCATATTGTTCCGTAGATGTTGGAGGAGGAGACAGAGAGAAACAAACCAGGAGATGGGCAGCAGCGTCTTCCCAATTACTAGATACTACTACAATATTTTTAGTTCTAAAAATATTGTAGTAGTATCTAGTAATTGTAAATCTAGTACTTTTAGTTCTAACTATGAGGCAATATGTAGGGAGGCCTCTGTTTGGCTTCGGACTTTGATAGTATCATTAGTGTAATAAATGAATGAAATAATGTTAAAAGCATTTATATTTTTCATACAAAAGCTTTCATCTTAATCCGTACCTATCCACGCATATTAAATCCAATAACATGCTTTAACTAGTACTTAGAGAACAAATAAAACAAAAGCGAGGCATGTCGCTGGCTCGCACCGTCATTACAAGAGTCCCGGGGTCCGGCGACAACGTCTCAATTAAGTTTTATTACAATCGGGCAGGGTTCTCACCTCGGTCGGACGTCGCATGCAGGCGCGTAGCGGTACCGCAGGGCAACCACTTGGAGCGTTTCAATATCTTGTCAACTGTGCTGAGAACCTTTTGTCAGCAGTTTTAACAAGTTGTAGATTAGATAGTTGCTTAAATAATTGGTTTTATGTCACGTATTCAAATCATTCAAGCCAAGATGGCTACTTGCAATATCTGATAGATTCTATATGACATCACTAAAAGTTTTAAGTCTTGTTTTTTAAGTGAGCATCGGGAAGAAACATATACTCCATACGAAACACACCAGCATTAAGCTACAATTGTCAAAAAAATTGTCTGTAACGACACGCACGTCGAGATTTCTATAGTAAAGTTATTTCTCTTTATTATAGTAAACTTATTTGCAAATAAATAATGATGAATTATGAATTATTTAATAACAAATCTGATAATGCACTTAACGGGATCTACAGGGTTACATGTTGAATAGATAAACATAAAAAGTAAGGTGAAAATTTGTCTGTAATTGTGTTAGGCACATCGAGTTTTCTAAAGTAAAGTTATTTCTATTTATTATAGTAAAGTTATTTGCAAATAAATAATGATGAATTATGAATTATTTAATACCAGATCTGATAACGCACTTAACGGATTTACATGGTTACATGTTGAATAGATAAGTATAAAAAGTAAGGTGAAAAAATTGTGGAACACAAATTGTTTGTTTGTACACAACTTTTCCCATTGCCCGGTTAGCTTCTGATTAAAAACAGTCAAATATTACAGTTTGAACAACATGGATAATGTAAGGAATAAATAATGTTGCATTCGTGTCTATGCTATGTTGTATGTATTTACATTTATCTCAAAAATATTGCTTAATAAGTCTCGACGGTAATGTTGGATCACCGAGCATTCATGTTCGATCTTTTTATGTGAACGTAAGTAAAAGAAAAAAGGAAATACATTTAAGATAGCAGCCCTGTCTGTTCACAGAGAATGATTTATATGACAGTGCTCCACCGGGGGGCAGCGCAGCCACTTCTCGTGTGATCATCCCGAGCGCTTACGTCTGTACCAGCGTAGGTGTTTTAATCTATCATTTTTATTATATTGCATACTTGCTTTTGCATATTTACATATGCCCGTTTACGTTTATTTTATGTTACATTGGTTGCCTTACAGGAGGATTATTTGCCACAGTTGCCAGGTCAGGTAGGCGAGTTGGCAACTGCAATTTTTTTATTTTCTAGTTTTTATTAGGAAAATACTGCAGCCTGTTTTGTCGCATCTTACGACACCCACGAGACGATATGGGATATTGGATTCTTTCTCCACTACCACACGATATAAATTATGTCAAAATACTGATATAATCCTTCAATCGTATATTATCGATCGAAGATATAATCCTGCAAATTTGAATTGAACGTGATACGCTGCGAGCGTAAACAACGCTATCATCTCGTTAATATAGGCGTGGTGTAGGATATAACAATTAGTCTAACGTTCGCGATATCCTAAGGGTTCTGCAAATAACTGATTGTACGGATAAGAATTGCCGGTGATTTAAATCCATTATTACTAATCTGAGATACCAACTTCGCAAGTTTCTATATCTTTATCGGTAGCATCTTAGTCACTCATCATCGTCTTCATCATTACAGCCCTTCACAGGTCCACTGCTGAACATAGGCCTCCCCCAAGTAATGCCACAAAGCATGGTCATGAGCCACCTGCATCCATTCACTTCCTGGGTATCACAAGGTCGTCACTACATCTAGTGGGATTGGGTCGAATTTCGCTTCACTTATCACTTTATCTATATGAATCTAATATGCCAGTCGACATGTGGCTCGTTAAGTGTGTGTTTTTTTTATAAATTATATTTATTAAATTGAAATGAATGAATGAATATACTTTATTGTACACCACAAACAAATTTACAAAGAACATAACATAGAGCAGATTACATGTACAATTTGGCGGCCTTATCGCTACATAGCGATCTCTTCCAGGCAATCAAAACTGTGAACTAAAACTGTTTACTGTAACACTAAATTTGTCTATATTACTAAATATATAATGTTTACAGTTATGTTACTAATAAAATAACATAACAAGTAAAATAGGAAAAATAGTAAGTAAGTCTGTCGATTCTCTCTCCTATCATTCTTGGTACTCAGTTATTACTCCCCACAGTCGCAGCGACATTGTGACACACTTTTTTCATTCTTGCGTAAAAATCATCTAAGTTTGCGGCCGCAATCATGCTTGATGTGGTGAAGGTGGAAAGTGGGATCCCCAATAGAGTCCATATAGAACTCTTAAGGCTTTGTGCAACTTTTGAGTGGAACTGATCCACAGACTATTCTTCTAAAAACTTAATATAATAGAAAATACCGTTCAAAAGTGTTAATTTAACTCCACGTGCACAACAAGCAAATCTCTACACAAGCAAGCTTAAAGTAGCAAAGGTGACAAATGAACTAACAGTTCACACGATAGTATGTGTGTAGTGGATTCTGTGGCTCATAAACACCCAATATTACTCAAGTGAATATCAAAATGCGGATGGATGTGTTGTGGATGTGTTGTCACATTTGTGAACAGTAGCGACAGTAATGCAATGCCTCATTACCAGTAAGTCTATAAATCGTCGGCTTCCATCATTCACCGCTTGAAACACATCTGGGTATTACTGTAGTTCTCACAATTTAACATTATTGAATAAAATAAATAAAAATTCTTCTATTTTTATTGTTGATAGTCAAAGGTCAGTAAACTTATTCATGCTTATCAAATATCAATAACACTTAATACTGAAGTAGTGTTCCCATGGTGACGAGTGGTTTTATCGGTCGAATTGCGAAAAAAAAATCATGGTCCGTGTTTATAGAGCTAGCAGGAAACACAAAAAAATTATCTATTTTTTACGCTTACTGTAGTTGGTATTTTATAAATCAAAAATTAACGGAAAAGTAAGCTGAAGCGGCAATAGGCTGACCATATAGCTCTAAGAACCGACAACCGATGGCGTAGAAAGATTCTCGAGTGGCAGTCTCGTGCTGGTATGCAAGGTGCCGCGCGGGCCCCTCTAGATGGAGTGACGACCTGGTAACAGATGCAGAAAGTCTATGGATGCAGGTGGTGTAAGAATATCCAGTACACTATTCCATACAGCCACGGAGCCAACTTACGGAAGCGGGGAGTAACATAACTAGGTAGTATGGCTCCATTTCTGCCTAGCAGTCTGTCTAGGTGTATTTCTAACGCCGAATGACAGGGCTTGTCGTACTTATTGAGTGTGTTCCAACCTTTGTTAGTTGGCTGGTGGTGGCAATGGGCTTCATACTGTAAGGACTGGCAACTTAAAATATATATTTATTTATGTCAAAGTAATATTTTGTCTGAATTTGTCTCAGCACACAATTAGAATTGCGAGTAATATGACATTTCTACATACATCATTTTAATGTAGAAATGGCGGAGTACATTTATACTGTAATGTTTACTCTAACCATATATTTGACTATCCTACGCAGTTGTTAAACTGGTAATATCGTTAAACTTAATTTTTTTTTACTGTTTGCTTTCTTACTGTTTGCGTTGCTATGCTTACTTTTACTTCCACCTCTGAACTCTAGTTGTCTATCTCCCATAGACTGCCTCACAAGTGAAATATTTGCCATAGTTGCCACGCTTACAGTCGGTGTTGCGACCGCATTTTTTAATTATTAATAACTTGCTGATATAAGATGCTACCGCCCATCTGCTGTTTCAGTTTCCCTCTGTCGCTTCCTACCGTTGTTAACGTTAGAGCGGTATTAACGGTACAGTATCGGGTGGCGTATTCTTTTATACCGTCATAATAGGGCAATTTATTTGCTTAACATATATCTAAAATAATTCGTAGTATGTCTTATGAAATAAAATACTTTATTTCTCAAAAATAACAATTTCGTCAAATTAGTACTTTAATTACAGTTGCCAATCACCAGCACAGTTAGTCAATTTGACATTCTATAATCGTTAATGTTAAGAAAAAACATGATAGTCACGTGACTAATCCGTCTTTTTTTTTTGGCAATCAGGTTATAAGGAATTTTACCAATGTCAAATCAGTTCAATGGAAGTGACACTAAGATTCGATTTCGGGATTCAATCCTCGCCAGCACTAAAGAAATCATCATCATCATCTTTACAGCCCTTCACAAGTCCACTGCTTAACATAGGCCACCCACAAGGAATGCCACAAAGCACATTTCTGGGCCACCTGTATCCATTGACTTTCTGGATGTCTTACCAGGTCGTCACTTCATCTAGTAGGTCGCCCGGGTTAACTTTGACAGCGGGACATGAATCACCTCAGGTTCTCCGTGACAATGGATGGTGCAAAGCACCCAAAACGTCGGAAATTAGTAGTAGTAGTAGTAGTAACAACGTGCGAAACAGGGCACATATGTTATCCATCTCACGGCTGCGATATCTGCAAGTTGCATATCTCCTGTATTTCCCTGCTACTCTGGTAATAGAGAGCGCATCTGAGTGCGTGTTCTAACCCGTGACAGTATCATCAGTAAAGTGGTGGTTAATAAATACATCCTGTATATTTCTGATATCTTGATACAAGCGAGCGCGAAGTTATAATGCCACTAAAATGTACTCCACCACACGCATCTAAAGTAACGTGTACAAGGCATCTCCAACACAGTGAATCGGAGCCAAATATGGCTATCGCTCAGGTACAAGAAGACGAGCCAAGCCAAATAAGCATTGCAATGCGCAGTACTAAACGCAAAAGAGAAGACTCTAGCGAAGAATTAATTAACCTTAAAAATGATCTTACACATATGTTCCTTTCTTGGAAAACCGAACAAGATAATAGTTATTGTACTCTGTTATTCACGATGAAAGAGATCAAGGAACAAAATATAGACATTCAAAAATCCATTGAGTTCTTAGCCCAAAAGTATGATGAACTTACTCAAAAAGTCGGTTCTTTAGAAAATGAAAATAAGCACTAACTTGAGTATATTAACTCACTGTAATCTAAAATTGACATTTTAGAACGTAACTCAAAGGCAACAACAATTGAAATACGTAACATACCGCCAGAAAGAGACAAAATATGACCTACTGAAAATCGTACAAGAGGCAGGAAATTTAATAAATCTACCCATAGAAAAAAAAGATATCAGTGATGTCTATAGAATAAACAAGCAACATCAAAAACAACAAACAACCACTAAAACCACTACGTGAAGGAAAATTTTATAAAATCAGTTAAAAAATTCAACAAGGACAATCCTGGAAATACGCTTAACACAACGCATTTAAAAATAAACAACACATCCACGCCGGTATTTATCTCCGAAGGCCTGACAGCAAAAACCAGGAAGCTTTTCTTTTTAGCTAAAGAATTCACCAAAACGCATAAATACTCCTTCTGTTGGACGTCTAATGGAAGAATATACATCAGAAAAACCGAAGGTATGCCACATATACGTATTGATAACGAAGAACAACTTCTAAAATTAAAAGATAAATGACTAGGTTTATTTAAATCGGCATACTTAAAAGCCTATTTCCTATATTATAGTATAAACATGAGATTAATTCTTACTTATTACAATTTACGATATTTTATAACATGTATATACATATTTTTTGTTGCGTGCACTTTAACTTATTATCTACACAACACACACTCAATTACATACACATACAATTTAATTACTTACAAGCTAACTAGAATGATATACATACAAACTATTTTCAAAAATTTCAAATATCTTATAAAATACATACAGCTTACCACGTTTTTACATACCATGATATTATCTATATTACTTGCAAGCATAACTAAGCTATACTTTAATATAATATATTGTTATTCACAACTTTATAATAGTGTCTTACCTTATTCCCTAGAATGTAGAATTACCAAAACGAGCAAAAGTAATATAACGACTTATTTATACAGCACGAACGTTCCTTATGCTCTTAGTGATAAGTATAAAAACTTATCAACGAAATACTTTATTTTCCGATCAATTCAAGTGCGACATCTTATTATTAAAAATAGTAAAAGGCGCTAACTTAAATGATATCTCTATTGAAATTGATTCACTTTCAGTAGCGAATGTTTATAGCTGCCCGCCGGATAAATGTCTTGATTTTGTAACTAAACCAAATCTTGCGCTAAAAATAATTCATCAAAACATTCGTAGTATCAACAAAAAATTTCATGAATTTATCTCTATGATGAGTATGACTCAGGTGAACATGGATATCTTGGTCTTTACCGAGTGTTGGCTTAAATCTGCTATAACAACTCCTCATCTTGATGGTTTCGCGTCTTTGGCCACCCGTAATAATCCTATACAAAATGATGGAGTCGTTGTTTATGCAAGGCTAGATCTTAACTGTAAAATTTACGAGCCAATCCTTAGTGAAGCAAATTGCCTTGTGTGTTACACCAATGACACGGCTGTTATATGTATTTACCGTTCTCCATCATACGCAGACATCAACATTTTTTTGAACAGCCTGGAAAACTTGATATCCACGTTGAGCTCCTATAACAATATAGTTTTAATGGGAGATATTAACATTGACGTTAAGGATGATAATCATGATAACCGCTCCCATGAATACCTAAATTCTCTAGCCATGCTAGGTTTTTTACCAGCTCATAATAAGCCGACTCGTTTAGAAAACTGTCTCGATCATATTTTGCTGAAAACCAAGCTGGATGCATGTGTTTTAATTCTTGAAACTGCAATAACTGACCATGTACCTACTCTTCTGTTACTATATAAAAAGCATAAATGGATACATCATGCCACGAAAACCAAGAAATATTTAAACTTTGTGGAAATCAAACGCGAATTAGATAATTATGACTTTGAATTCGTTTTGAAAGAATCAGATCCTAATATTGCAACTAATATATTTATAGATATCGTGGGCTGTATTATAAAGAAACATTCCTCAGTTAAAATCATTTCAAGAAAATTTCGTACAGTCAAACCCTGGATGACACCCGGTCTTATCCGATGCATCCGAAATCGTGATTCTTTGCATATAAAGGCTAGAAAGTTGCAGGACAATATCACCATACAAATTACATATAAAAGATATCGCAACTTTCTACAAACTTTATTGAGAAAAGTTAGGTCAGAATATGAAAGATGTGAATTCCTTAAGGCAAAAAACAATATCAAAGAAACATGGAACGTCATTAAAAATATTACGAACACAAAAAAGATTAAAGAGTCTGCTAAAGATCTTTTAAGTTGTCACGGTAGCGCTAAGGCGACGTTAAATACTATAAACTCACATTTCGTTCAAGTCGGCAAAAAGTTGGCCTCCAAAATATCATGGTCCTTAGATGATTCTCCTCCCATGTCACCTTCATCTAACAATAGCACATTTGTACTATTACCTGTTGATGAGCTACAAGTAGAAAATATCATAAACTCTCTGAGGAATAATTGCGCCGTTGGATGGGACGGAATACAATCTGACGTTATTAAATTATCATGCAAAGCGTTAACCTCACCTATAACGCACATTTGTAATACCTCAATTTCAACTGGGGTATTCCCTGACCTGATGAAGAAAGCTGTAGTCCATCCTATATTTAAATGTGGGGATAGGCATCAAGTTACCAACTATAGACCAATATCGGTTCTCAGTTCTCTATCTAAAATTCTAGAACGCATTCTTAATAATTCTTTGACTGATTTTCTTAAGAGATTCAACATCATTGCCGAGAACCAGTTCGGTTTTAGACCTGGTGTTTCTATCGAAGACGCTGTAATTGAACTTTCCCAAACAATAACTGCTAAGCTAGATGAGAAACAAAAATGCTATGGCATTTTCCTTGACCTCTCTAAAGCGTTCGATACCGTGTCTATCCCCATACTGATTTCTAAATTGGAATGTATCGGCATTCGTGGTCTGCCCCTTAGTATTTTCAGAGATTATCTCACTGGAAGGACCCAATGCGTAAAAATTGATGATAACTACAGCGACGAGGAGCATATAGAGTTTGGCGTGCCCCAGGGCAGCATTTTGGGCCCCACGTTCTTTTTAATCTACATCAATGATCTGTGTAGAATTAAGTTAGATAATTGTCGGATCTTCACCTATGCTGACGACATGTCCTTAGTAGTTTGGGGTGTAGATTGGATTCGTGCCAAACATTATGCAGAAAAGGCTATAGTAGAAGTTATGCTTTGGTTATCATCAAATTTACTGACCCTCAATATCGCAAAGACACAACTTATACGCTTTGATCTATCTAAGACTGCGCCAATTTCTGAAAATGTAAATTCTATCAAGGTGCAAGACGCAGATTGCAATTGTGTCTCACTCTCTGCCAAGCCCCAAACTAAATATCTAGGCATCTATATTGACGAAAAACTTAGTTGGTATGAACATGTTAACGCGCTTTGGAATAAGATCAGAAGGTTAATTTATATATTTAAGAATCTTCGCCACTCTGCAAATGTGGATACCTTGAAAATGGTTTACATGTGCCTATGCCAATCCATTTTAATGTACTGCATACCAGTTTGGGGTAGTACCCATAAAACTACAATGCTACACCTTGAGAGGGCAGAAAGAGCAGTGCTCAAGGTTATGATGAACAAACATAGGATGCACCCTACTGTTGACCTCTACAAAGAGTGTAATGTTCTAACAGTGAGGCAATTGTTTGTTCTTCGCACAATGCTTCGGACACATTCACAACTTCCTCTAGACTCTAATATCCTTATCAACAAACACGAATTAAAATCTAAAATATCAATTTGGTTAAAGTCTCTCACATACGAAGATACGGAAAATCTCGTCACGAAATAGGCACCACACATATACACTAAACATACATAATAATAATTTATCGTTACGTCAAAATCATTACCTCATAATCACTCAGCTCACACACACACACACACACAAGCACGCACGCACGCACGCAACGCACGCACGCACGCACGCACGCACGCACGCACGCACACGCACGCACGCACGCACGCACGCACACGCACGCACGCACGCACTCGCACGCACGCACACGCACGCACGCACGCACGCGCGCACGACGCACGCACGCACGCCCACGCACGCACGCACGCACGCACACGCACGCACGCACACGCACGCACGCACACGCACGCACGCACACGCACGCACGCACCACGCACACGCGCGCACGCACGCACGCACGCACGCACGCACGCACACACGCACGCACGCACGACGCACGCACGCGCACACACGCACGCACGCACGCACGCACACACGCACACGCACGCACGCACGCACGCACGCACGCACGCACACACGCACGCACACACACACACACACACACACACACACACACACACACACACACACACACACACACACACACGCACGCTCACACGCGTGTATTTTTTTTTCTTGTGTATTTCATATTTGTATAATATATATATATATATATATATATATATATATATATATATATATATATATATATATATATATATATATATATTGTAAACTTGATAGTAAACTGTTATCTTTATCAGTTAAAATTATTGAATACTGCTCTGTACTTAAATCCTTGTACTATGTTTTGGGAGAAGACCCTAACATTTAAGATACAGGCTTTGCCTACTTTAGATGTCAGTAGCTTCATATAAATTGTAGAAGTACTTAACTGTAAGCTTAATTTTGTTATACTGTTGTTATCGAGTGTACTTTAACTTAAAGATGCAATAAAGATTATTATTATTATAATTAACAATAGGTAAAGTTAAACCGGGGTAGTCATTATTCTTACACTGGCATTATCGAGCCGTGTAGTGGCGGCATGAGAATAGCTCCTACCTCATATCACCCGCGGGTGGCGTAAGAGGCGGCAAAAGGAAACAAACCAGGAGATGGGCAGCAGCGCCTTCCCAATAACGACAAAAAATAAAACATACGGTTGTCAACCAGCTCACCAGGCGTGGTAACTGAGGCAAATGTCCTTACGAGGCAATCTATGGGGGAGACCTATGTCCAGCTGTGGACTTTAATAGATTGTAACAACGAAATTAAACGCGATTAAATTCGTAAAAATAATTTCATTCAATAGTGTTAACAATTGTAGAACATAAAATTGCCTTATCCGGCTAGTTGCTTGTACATTGCAACTAAATACGAGTGTTCCCGAGTTGCCACGGATAGTAAGTCATACACTGTAATGTAAATATCCGTTGGACACGTGGTAATTAAGAAATTAAAATCGACGTCCAGTGAACGCCCTTCGCCGGGGCGTGGTCGGTCGACAACGTCTTCATAACGAAGCTAGTGTAACGACTTGACAGATAGTGTCCGCCAATTAATGGCTTAACTCTACACTAGACTGACCATATAGGCTGAAGGATTCGAAATAAAGAATAAGTATTGTTACAGATGTTAAAAATAGTTTAGCTAAGATCCGCGTTACATAGTAAAATGATGTACCTTACCTAGTTTCAGTCTTCTTAGTAATCAGCCACCGCAGCATCTATTTCACCTGAGAATGCCTCGTTTAGAGGCAAAACACGTGTCGTATTGTCGACGGTGATGAGGAATCAATAGTGACAGGAATAGTGCAGAAAATTGAGGGAAGACGGTTGCTATTCAAACTAGGTAAGACACAAGTGCGGATTTAGCTAATTCGTTTTTAACATTTTTAATATAAATATTCCACAAAGTAATGCCTTTTTTTTAATTAATTATTTAAAAAAGTATTGTTGTCTCTAGCACACATAGACTGGTATTATTACATTCACAAATAATAAAAAGCTTGTATCGGCCGCGTAATTGAATTCAATTTATCCTATAGTATGTGCCAAATCGATTGAGAAGAACGGACAATGACCTCAGATATGAGCCGAGTGTCAAAAGGCGTAACTTACAAAATCTCAATTTATATGTGATAACAATATTTAAATATTGATATTATTTACACTTCTAGGTCAGCACATATGTTTTGTTTTTTTGTTTCTTAAATAATATTGTCTGTGGTTCCTATAAACATCGAAAGTCTTACGGTATATCGCGAAAAATGTGAGTTATATTTTATATTTCAATTTATGGTAAGTAACAGCAATTTAATAACAGTTTCGTATTAAAAAAATATTTGAAGCAATATAATATAATCGTTCTAAAAGAAACATGATAATGGCAGCCAGAAATGCGTCACTTTTTTTGGCCGGTCCGCATGCACAAAATTGAAATAAATTTCTTATATAATATTGAAAATAAAGTTTTATCTTTTTAATAATTACGTACTTATTCGGTGTCGTTATCACTCGAATTTTTATATGTGTTATAAATTAATGCTTTTTCTTGTTAAGTGAATAAAGTAATTTATAACAATAGATGATTTTTCTTCTACAGCGATATTTTACGTAACTTTTTAATAATAGTTAATAAATATATATTATATCAATCATTATAAAAAATCATAATAAATAAAGAAAGTATACTACATATAAAAAGTGCCTATATATTGAAGGTTTGTAGGCCCTGGTTAAACGACCGAAAGGTCATTGTCCGTTTTTCTTAATCAATTTGGCACGTACTATAGCAACTAATACTAGCATCTGAACGCAAACACTTTGTCATTTAGCCAGGGCAATGTGAATATATGTTATATTTTCTTAATTATTGTATTGGCTTCTATTATGGATAGTTTTTAATTGACATTCTCCTTTATTTTCATCAGCCCGTAAGCAACTGTTGACGTGAGCTTATCCCGCTGTACTGAGGATTGCTTAGTAAGCACGTCAAAGATCGTAGCATCAGACGCTCACTCTATAGTCGCTGCTGCCCGTCACAGTTTCGGGTATTGTTACTGCATTAAATGAGATGGTACACCACAGTCGCACACACATGGCACATCACAAAAGCGATAAGATTTGTTTGACATTTCTCATAGACGCCTCTTCCTCTTCCCATAGATGATGTGGTAATTTCTCGAAAGCAGTATATTTTATCATTACTTATAATCAAAATTGTTGTTTTGCTACTATTCGCAGAGTAATGACCTATTTTATCATGCCTTCGCGGCACGAAATCAAATTTATTAATAACTCGCTTTTGTTATAAATTTGTATATTATTGTACATTGCAATGTTAATAACGTGTATAGTAGCGATGCAAAAACATGCACTATCCCATATCATCAGGTCGGTGTCGTTGGACCTGACAGAAGAAAACAAACCAGGAGATTCTAACAATGACCAAAAATAAAAAGACTGCGGTTGTCCTATGAGGCAGTCCACGGGGGAGGCCTTTGTTCAGTGAGCTTTGATAGGCTGTAACAGTAACGTTCGTTAATGGTCTATGCCGCAAGAAAGCTTTTCTTTCTTTATTATATGGCACGGCAATCACAAAACATTATTTCCCTTTTACACAAATGTTGACTCCAGCACGAATTCAAACCTCGATACTCAGTTGTCAATAATAATAACCATTCAACCCGCGCGGTAATTTTAACTTTTGTACGCATAATAAAAATGATTTTATATTCCCTTTTAAATCCTAGAATGAAGAACTATCTCTGCGCCCTATTCAATACAGACGGTTGATACTTATTATAGGCTAAGTGCGTAATAGCAGGTTACGCGATGATAAATACATAAGTTCCAAGGTCTTCATCGGATGTAATTTCGAATCACTTATCGTCTGACGAGCATATTTCATGCCAATGGAAGGGTGAAGTTTGTAATTAAATTTGGCTTTTGCAACTTTGCCTCAAGGAAATTTACGCTGTGTAAATGTACATAAAGAAAAGGAATTTATTATTACACGTGTATAATATATTGCTTATGAATTTTTTTCGTTAAGAAAATAGACTTTAAATAACGAACGGCTACGTGACACAGTGGTCTGCGGGTTCGAACCCTGTACCGAACAAGTATTTGTATTGCCTGTAAATAATCGGTCCGGGTCATGTTTATCCTTGTGCAATTATGTTTGAAAACTACCTCCACATTTACATAATGTTATTATTTTTACGTTTAATTTAGTTTATTATATTTACGTTTAATTTCACTTACCAATTAAATAAACTTTTTTTATTTCATTTAACAGCGAGCTCCGTGCAGTTTAAACAAGCAATACAGCTTATATTTGACTTTCTGCAAACTATAGAAATGAATGAGAGTAAAATATTTCAACGTTGAAACCATTCATTTTCGATATATTCATGATGATATTAAAAATTCAACTTGGCTAGTCCTTCAGCTTTTATTGAAGAAAGAGTAACCGCCTTCCTTTTATTATTTCAGAACCCATTATAACATATTACTTAGTTCTAATTTATTTTACAACTTCATACAATATACTCAGTTTTAATAAAGGGGTGTATATAAAAGTGCACTTACCCAGTAAAAACGGTCTATTGAAATGAAAATGGAGCCATCTCAGACTGTATAGCACTTCATAAAGAGAGATTATGTGCCATGGAGCCGGCTGAATGCAAGGCTGCGAGGGTGTCTCAGTAAGCCCTACGTGGTAATCAGTGTCCGTTGGCGTTACTTGTTACGGATAATCCAGATCGATGGCACCATCTCTGCCGACGCATTCAGCTACTGCATAGGAACTTAATTCCTCCTAATCCTCTCTTTCAACAATATACTGAAATTTATTTTTCGTACTACCCTCCGATGACGCTTTCTGTTCATAATTTCCAATTATTGTTCTTTTAAACGTTACTCACTACGATTTTGTACCGTAGCGTGTACCCGGATGTTTTTCATGAAATTTATGTTTGTTAACGGTACAATTTCAAGTAATTAATCAAATTACCTATTTAAACATTACTGCTGCTTAGTTCCAGGTGTGTTTCCCTCTGTCGCCTTTACAACACCCGCGGGACGATACGGGGTTGTGGATACTGTTACACCGCCACTTCGAGGTAGATTAGTAAAAGGAAAATAAGCGAAAAGTATTTTATACTTAATGATTTCTTAAATTTACGCGAACACTACACATTGAATAAAACTATTAGAAGCATTTGTAGAATTTCTATTAGAAACATTGAATAAAACTAAGATACATAAATAACTTTTAATTATCGTTACCTGTACGCTTTCTCCCGCGTGAAATGTTAACAAGTAACTTCACAAGGCAGTGACCACACTCGTGAAACAATTAGACAGTGACATATGTAAACTGAGCGTGACAGGATAATTTGGGCAGCGTTAAAAACTTATTAATCACTTAATAAACGAGCTTACGGCGCACCTGAATTTAACTCTTTTTTTTTTTAAGAATAAGGGTGACAACGAGCAATCAGTCCACCTGATGGTAAGTGGATGCCGTGGCGCATAGAAAGCTTCATCTATCCTCGATTAAGAATCAAAACGCAGATGCGTTGACAACCCTGACGACTAAGATCGAAAGCCTTGTTTCTAGTAAGAACATATGCGGTTCTCTACACTTACCACACAATACACAGCATCTTTATGCTGCTAGTTTACGATGGTATTCTGTGAGACCTCAACCACGTATAAACAAATACGATAATAAAAAGTTAGCTATAAGCATGCCAGAACAATTTTTTTAACTTAAAAATAATATTTTCTTTTTTATAGAGGAAGCAAACAAGCATGTGACTCATCTGATGGTAACACTTGTAATAATATTAAAAGATATCTAAGATGTAAGTAATCATTATGGCTCAGGGGATATGCACGCAATTTACATACATTTCACGGCTAATAAATATTTAGGCTGTTATTTACTTCTTTCAGTTTATTGAAGCAGTCAAAAGAAATTAATATAAATTACATTTTGTAAGCGATTCATAGCAAACTTTTCAACGTGCATGTATGATCAAATGTTTGCCGACCAATTCAATCTCAAGTGTCAATAATACATAATGTAGCAAAGTTCGATGCGAGCAAACGAGAAGGCCGCAGCGCATGTTTGCGCCGAGCATCTGTGCACACACCCAGCGCGCTTGATAGCGTGATGTGGAAACGCTTAGCTAATAGTTTACTCATGGTTCCATTGTACTCGGCGTCCTGCTCGGAGACATTGCGGTTTGATTGTCGGTGATAAATCATTTGATAATAATTAAGCCGAAGTATTATGTCGCATTAACGTACGATCATCAACAAGATGTCTTTTATACAATAGCGACAAACGAGGGTAGAATCCACCTGATAGTAAATGAATATTATCTTCTATAGACACTAATCTATCTTGGATTGGTTGATATTTTTTTATAGAATAGGGTGACAAACGAGCACACAGTCCACAGTGATAGTAAGTGGAATCTGTGGCCCATAGACATCCACATTTATCCTCGATTAAGAATCAAAATGCAGATGCGTTGTCACCCGTGAAGAATAAGATGGAATGCCTCGTTTCCAGTAAAAATGGTCTCCAGTTCTCTATACTCACCATACGATACACAGCAGCATTAAGCTACTATTTTACGCTGGTATTCTGTGAGAGCGTGGCCCTACACCGGTCAAGCTGAGCCATTCATGCTACAACTATAATATAATTGCAGTGTGGCTTTACCAGGTAAATACCATGTTATCAGAATAAATATTGTTGCGCGCCTAAGTTGATTGATGTCTGGTACCTGGTACTAGCGCCATCTAGTGCCGGGGAACAGAGTGAGGAGGGCTTCCTAGAAAATGCCACTCTTGATCTTTCCACCAACAGCGCCATCTAGTATCAAACAGAATAATTAAGCTTTCTAGAAGGGTTCACTCTCGATCTTTCTGCGCCTGGTCGGTCGGCGTCCGTATTTGCTGGAATATTCTGGATGTTTCGGTGGAAGAGCCCTATATAAAGCCGTTGATAGCCGCGATCGGGGCAGTATTGAATTTGGCGAGACAAGCGAAGCTTTGGAGCGAAGTAAAGTGAATCAGTGTGATTAATTATTAGTGTCTTTTAAGTTTTAATTGGTGTTCGGTAATAAAAGTGTAAATTTGGTAATTCAATCGGCAGTTTTTATTGTCACGAACCTCAAGCTCGTAACAATATGAAATGACAAAACGCATACAGATTTGTTGGTCGTTCTGGTAGAGCTACGTTGAAGCCTGAAGTATAGCGTTACTATATCCTAGATTACTGTGCGGATAGATCTGGCTTCGTATCATACCTATAAATTCATTTTTGAGACTGAATTTTGGCACCTAGAGCAGAATTTGGAATGCTAAGGTTTAAGCTGTGTATTCTATAAATTTACTATCTGGTATTTCATACTTTACATTTTTATTGTACTGATATCTTTAATAACTTTGACGGCTCCATAGTACAGTGCCTTAGCAATGAGTTGCAGCGTTGGGTGCTGCAGGTTCGAATTCCACACGGAGCAAGTATTTATATGGACTAAAATAATTGTTTCGGGTCTGGATGTTTGTCCTTGTACAATTTAAATTTGTAAACTGCCTATTTTTTTTTTGCGCCCGAAGCAAATATGAGCAACCCTCCGGAAAGCGGGGGAGGGAGGTTGGGAATGCTCATAGCATACCACGCAGCCTGCTGCGTTGTTATGTGGTGACTTTTACCCACTAAACCCAACCTTTTAGGAATTGGCTTAACGATCTGGCTAGAGATCTCTAAGCCGTATACGAACGCGACCCTCCTTGACGAAGAAAGGAGGGCGCAAGCGGCGAAAAGCCGCTTAGAAGAGTGCCTAACTAAGGCAGATTAAGGGATGTGTTATGTAGGCTCGGCCTGAGCCACCAGGAGGCAGTTCAGGTCAGCCGAAAGCTTGTTGGGGGGGTTCGAGAGAGAGTTTCTCGGTCTGCGCATACTATAGCGAGTGTAGATAGGGGCTGCATAGGCAGCTGTCTCACGAATGAGATGATTTGGGTGGGACTCTGAGGCTTTGAAAAATCTTTCAGAGAGTGATTTAAGGAACTGCTGGATTGTTGGGAGCTCTAAGTCTCGATGTAGGTCGGCATTACGGACATAATAGGGCGAGTTAGTTGCCCTACGACAGAATAGATTTAATAAACTGCCTCCACGATACAGGACGTACTCGTACACTACTTGGTACAGCAGTCGCAATACCAACTTAGCCGTGTGTCCAAATTTCAGCTGGAACTAACCAAATAAATTAATAAATATATGCTGTATTTATTAAATTTAGTTCTCACTATGGAGCATACAGGCCTGCTGTCGCTCTTGAGAGGGACGACAGCAGTACGGTGTAATAAGACTGCCGCGCTGCTGCATTGTTGGTGCCGGACTTTGTATGTCCTAGTGCTAGGAATATTTTATTATTTGGACGTGCAGGCTCCCTCACGATGTTTTATTTCACTACCAAGCATGAAGTAAATAGCACTTAAAACTACGTTAACAATTTCGTTGGTACCGCCAGGCATCAAAGCCGGTTACTTACTTACTATGATATGTACGCTAATATCATAATATGCTAAGCTTATATACCACGACTCTAGGAGTACATATTCATGCAATTATTTTTTTAAACATTATCCTCACACTTAGAGATACCTTGTATCGTGAAAGCAGTTTAATAAACATAAATTTCACGAAGCCAAACGTACAGACCCGGAACAATTAATTCGAACCCGCGGCCCTCAGCCTTACAACTCATTGCTAAGCCGCTGCGACATGGAGCTGTGAAAAAATTAAATATTTGGTTTAAGTTTTTTCACTAACATCAGCAAGGACTCGAGTTCAGGAGTTATCTGGTACTTTGAAAACTAAGCTACATGATACGCTGGGACCAGTACACCCAATCCGAACGGCAATTAACCATCTAATCCACAGCCTTCCACCGGCCGAAGGTGCGACATTGTCTTGTAACCGGAGCGCCCGGATAACGAGTAATGCTATTAGACTGATGGATTGTCCGCCCACGCCCGCACGGCTATGAATTACCCGGTTATTACTTAATATCGCTTTACACCTCCACCTACGGCTAAGAATTGCTCCGTGCCCCTTTATGTAACATGAAACCGGCTTGTGTGTTCGAGTTTCAACGCTCGAATCTCACACCCTATCCTTAATGTGGATAACGGCACTTAGAAATTAAATACGCAAGAACCAAGTAATTATTGGCTCATCGTTATTAATACAAAGAATATAATATATTTATACAGTTGTTTTAAGAAACCAACTTATAAAGAGCCATGCTACAGGTATACTGTGCTAGTAGTACGAATAAGCGGTTCAACCGGGACAGGACCATGATCTTACAGAATGGCAGCATAAAATAGCAGCATATTGCTTCGGTGTTTTTCTTATGGTGAGTGTATAGAACCGGAAATGAAAATATGACATTCCATCTGTGTGCTAGTTTATAATTAACCTCTCTCCCTCCATCGGACTTTGGACCATCGAACAACTAGACGGTCGGCTGGTCTTCACCCTTTCATGGCCGACTTAACACACATTCGACGATGTTGAAGCAAACCAAACGATTTGCTGTAACACCGTGCGTACAGTAAAACAATGGAAAAAGTTTCCAGCAACTGTGTTTCCATCCAATAACAATGTGGGTGTCTTCAAGGCAAGAGTGAAAGGACTTTTGTTAAGTCAGTGCGCTTTACCATCTTCTGCATCAGCAGGTGGGCTGTTAGCCAGAGCTGGTTTAGGATAGTTAAAAACTTCAGTATCCGGTGTGTACTGAAACTTGACACAAATAATTCGCTTACACTTTGTTTGCCTTAACTTACTTAAATAAAGAGGTTTTTAATTTTAAAAATTATAGCAATAAAGTTTGTCGATAATTAATTATGCAATCATCATCATTATCATCATCATCATAATTTTTTTTCTCATTCATTTTTAAATAAAAAGGAAAATTGACGTTTCTCTCTAGGAGTCCAGTACACGTTTTGCATCCTTATTCTATAGAATGAAGATGTCAAACATGACACACTTCACCTAATGGTATGTGGATTCTGTGGACCATAGACATCTAGATCTATCCTTGATTAAGAATCGAAATGCTGATGCGTTACCGCCTCTAAGGACGATAGAATGCCTCGTTCCTTGTATGAAGTGTCTCTGGTTCTCTACACTAACACATAACGTCTACAAACGTCTACAAAAGTCTACAAAAGAATCCAACAATATTTACGAATTTAAAGTAGTAACGGGTAAACTTGTTCGTTATTTTTTTTTCTGAAATCATTCTTAGTATTATACAATTATTTGGAACTGTAAAAATGAGAATTCAATAACTCCAGGAGAATTTTCTGAACAATAAACAGCCATTACTGGATACCTACTTATTCGCTCTTAGAATTCAATATATAAACGAAAGAAGTGCTCGGTGCGCCCTGGTCAAAGCGCCATTTAGCCCACGAGAACTTACTCGAAATTAATTACATATTCCGAGTTCCTTTTTCCGTCTTATAATTACTCATTAATTCTATCTGAGTTCGTGAAGGGCATTTTACATTTATTCAGAACATGATAATTAGTTTTTTGTCCATGCTCTTCCCATGGACACTAATGCATATTATTAAGGAGTATGAAAAGATAGGGACGAAAATTTTAATCACTAATGGATTTGCAACTTTTTCTCGAAGTGCTTTTAAAACACTTTTTGCGCTTCGCCTCCGCTTCTTTCGTATAAAAATTTAAACTACATAAACGTACAGAAAATAGTCAAAGTATGTAGAAAGTCCGTCAGAGCCGACAATATTATTATTAACTGCAAATTTATTTTTTAGTTTATTAAAAAGTTTATCAACTAGTTATTTTTTATATATCATTCATTAGAATTATTTATTTACTTCAATACCAATTTTCTATATAAAAATATACCAATGTCAAAATTTTACTAACAATAGCCATGTACAGTACGGCATTTTTTATTTCGCAGCTTATTACCGTTAGGCTACATTCGCCTTTTATCTTAATATTTTATGTCATATACTTTAATTTATAATGTCAATATTTATTATGAAATTAGCTTAAATTTCATAATACTGCCGAAAGCTATTTATTTTGAAGCTATGTGTTGTTAGCTCATGTTGTCATGGCACAGACACTTGTGTGGGGTAATTTGGCGACATGGTGGTGCTACATCAGGCCTTAACACCCGATACGAGTGAATTAAGTGACCGCTTGGTCATTAGTCCAAGTGATGAGAGATCGACGTAATTCATTACATTTTCTCTTTATTTTTCGACATAAAAAATTATAATTTCGTTTTCCAATTGTCAATATGTGTTGACTTCACAGATATATAATATATTGAGTTCACTTAGATCATATGATGACTTTCCATTTGTAAGGCCTTGCAATCTTATGAAATATTTATGATTTTAATTTAAAATACGTAATGTTGTAGTTTCATGAAAGATTTTTCTTTTTTATTAACAAATAAAACAACGAATTAGTAAGAAGGTCATCATCACCAATAAAAATCTTCAATTGTAAATAACAAATAACACATATTTTAATTATTGTATTTCGGACATTATCACAATTAATTATAAACACAGTGTTCGAAAGGCAATTTTACCGTCTACTAGTGAGTACGCTGTCATTTATTCTCAGTTACGTTACGTCAGCTTACTGACATAATGCCTTCAAATAACCTCTTGATGAATTTACACTAGTAATTTACTAATCGAGAATAGATTTAATTCTAACTATCCATTATATATAATGTATCAATGAACAAGTAAACAAGTTCAATTTCCCAGACATCTATCATATATATCTATCATATTTGAGATGAATTTTACTGACAGTTGATATTTATAACAGGTGACGTTCCAGTCACTCGATACTTGGACCACACAATATCGTTTGAATCTTGATCATTGCACCTGGCGGCAGTTTGATCCGGGATCCAATCTGACGGAATTAATTCAACTTCCCTCACACGCTACCTACACATATAACTAAATTGAGGGAGATTGTGCGTGATGCCTCTCGTATCTTGTATCTAAAGGAAAACATATAAATTTAAGCTGAACCAAATTATCACTAGTACTTAAAATATCGCGAGCCCATAGTACGCGTAGAAATTTTGACAAAGGGTGCGTAGAGATTTTCCGGGAGACTTCGACACAATCGACGACATTGAAGAAGTCTCTATTGAGACATAGAATGTAAATAGATAAATATAGATATATACGAGCATCTAATAACAATCAGAACGGTGTTGGTTCAATACCTAGGCGTTTGTTTTTCTTGTATAATATGCAAGCAACAAGAATTCCCGAATTCGATTCAAGTCGCCACTACTAATATAAGTACAATGTGTTTAAGGTTGATGTTGGAACTTTAAGAAGTCTGCACTCTTGAAAGAGTTAAAATATTTGGAACATAAATCTCGTTAAGTCATGTTGGATTATTCAGTGCACTATGTCCTGCTTGTAAAACCATTGAAGTAAAAGAGAGTCTGAGTCGGTTTGTATATTATGGTAGAGCCACGCTGCAGTTATATTTACAGGACGATAGGGTCGCCTCGACCGTGAAAGGATACGCTCTCACAGAATAGCATAAAATAGCAACTCAATGCTCCATTATTTCGTATGATATGTGTGGAAAATCGGAGATCCTTTTTTCTGAATACGAGGCGTTACATTTTAGTACTATGGAGTGACTCGAGAGGAGTATGGAGTTAATCGAGGGTAGATGTCTATGCATCCGTTCACCATGTAGTGGAATAGTTATTGCTCGTATGTCACACTTATTCTATAAAAAAATGTCGTAACAATGTACCTTATGGTAAGTGGCTGCCGGAGGTAAGGACAACTTGCATACCAACTTCAAACAAAGGAGGACACAAGTTTTTTGACAAAGATCATCAACAAAAG
Organism: Parnassius apollo; assembly: GCA_907164705.1. Lineage (NCBI taxonomy): Eukaryota > Metazoa > Arthropoda > Insecta > Lepidoptera > Papilionidae > Parnassius > Parnassius apollo. The sequence goes on from CAJQZP010000533.1 coordinate 1,673,257, forward strand.
ATGATATTTACGATAGCGATTTTTACTCGTATTTGCTAAGTACACAATATTCTCAAAGATTAATAAAGCATTCATATTTATTATTTTTCCTATTATATATATAATATTTGTTCCAAGAAAATTATAAGCCAGGAGATCCACGAGGGATTGGACTGGCTTATTATATCGTTCAGAGCGGAACATAGCAGCGGACGTACTTTTGCTGGTGGTAGAAATAGGTGAGATGGTGCCGCCACTCCAGATAGGCTTCTAGGAAAAAGGAGTCCTACCATTTGGGAAAAACTAGCGTCAGAGTGGCATTTAGGCTGTTGCTTTTATTACAATTTTTATTATATTATAGTTTACATACATAACTTGCACAAGGATAATCATCTTTTTGTATAGACGAGGGGGCAAACGAGCATACGGTTCACCTGATGTTAAGTGACTACCACAGCCCATGAACAACCGCAACACCAGGATAATTGCAGGTGCGTTGCCGGGCCTTTAGAAAGGAGTAAACTATTTCCTTGAAGGTCCCCAAGTCGTATCGGTCCGGAAAAATCGCCGATGGTAAATTATTCCACAGAGAGGTCGTACGCGGAAGAAAACTCCTAGTGAAACGTACAGTGGTGGACTGCCAAGCATCCAGATGATGTGGGTGGTAGGTGCGGGAGGTTTGCCGCGTAGCAACAATTCCTCAGAGCACTCCACGTGATAGATGCGATAAAATACGCAAAGAGGACCCCTTGGAATCTACTGCCGCCGCCCATCTATGAGTCAGGTAGACCAGAAGATCACCAGCTGATCGACCACGACGGAAACCGTATTGGCGATCACTAATCAGCTAGTGATTCTCATGGTACCTCATGAGCTGGCAGTTTACAATGGATTCCATTGTTTTGGAAAACAAGGAGGTGATGATGATGGGATTGTAGCTGGACTGGTCTGAGCGGTCGCCTTTTTTAGGGATTGGGTGGACGAAAGCCATCGGTGCCAACTCTGGAGCACACGTCCTCAGCACAATTGGGGGATACTATCAGGCCGAGAGGAGTGCTTCGCGAACCGAGCGCTGTGTTAACCGCACCTCCGGCATGGAGCACTCTCACTGCGGGATGGTCGGCGGCGTACTTCCCCCGTCATCGAGAGTCGAGTTGGACGCAAAGAAAGAGCCTAGCAGAACGGCTTTCTCCTTTGCGGCATGGGTCAGTGAGTCGTTCTCCCTGTATAGAGTTAGAAGAGATGGCTCACAGAAATTCCCCTGGACAGCTTTGGCGAGAGACCAGAATGCACGGGTTCCAGAAGGAAGGTGAACTAGTTTCTCGAAAATTGTGTCCATGTGCATAATGATATAAAATTGCAAATTTTAAGGAGTAAATTATAAATACTAAGGCTTAAAGAAATTACTTTTTTTTATAATTTTGAAAATTATTAGTTTATATAACTTAAAACCTTTATATAAATATAAAGGTTCTAATAATTATACCTAATAAAGAAATTATTCTTAAAATATTTATAATTAATAATAAGTAATTTTTTATAAAATTTTTAAATCATTTTATTTTTAAATAATTAAATATAATAGATGAATATATAATTCGAATATAAAAAAATAATATAATTAATCTTATTATAATAAAAATAAATCTAATGATAAATAATTTATTTATAATAAGAAAATTAATAATAATTCATTTAGGAAAGAATCCTAAAAAGGGGGGTAATCCTCCTAAGGATAAAAAATTAATTAATGAGGATATTTTTAATGAAAATTTTATATTTATAATAAATAATTGATTAATATAATAAATATTTATTATATTCAAAAAGCATATAATTCTAATTAAAAATGAATATATTATTAAATATAAAAAATTCATAAATTTTCTGTTATTATTAATGCTGCTAATATTCAACCTAAATTATTAATAGATGAAAATGATATTAATTTTCGTAATGATGTTTGATTAATACCTCCTATTGTTTCTACGATAACATAAAAAATTATAATAAATATTAAAAAATTATAATTTATATAATAATATAATAAAATTATTGGGAATTTTTTGTCATGTTATTAAAATAAAACAATTAAATCAAGATAAACCTTCAATAATATTAGGAAATCAAAAATGAAAGGGGGTTGATCCTATTTTTATTATTATGGAGTAATTAATTAAAATAGAAATTAAAATATTAATTTCAAATTTTTTTAATATAATTATTTTTAATAAAATTGAAAATAAGAAATTTTAGAGTTAGGAAATACATTAAAGCTGCTTCTGATGATAAAAGATTTTTAGAGTTGGAAATTAGGGGGATAAATCTTAATAAGTTGATTTCTAATCCAATTCAACATCCTAATCAAGAATTAGCTGCAACAGAAATTAAGGTTCTAAAATAAGAATAAAATAAAAAAAAAATTTATTTGAATTTAAATTAAAAAAATCTAAAATAGGGGGTTAGTTTTGTTATTTATATTCAATAAATATATTTTAGTGTAAGATGCACAATAGATTTGATACTATTAGATATAGTTTAATTCTATAAAATATAATAAAGGTAGAAATTTACTTAATTTATTCTATCAGAATAATCCTTTAATCAGGCATCATTTTTTTGTTTTATATGAAACAAATTAAAAATGGTTTAATGAAATAATTAAATGAAAATTATATTAATTTGATATAGCATATATATATATATATATATATATAGTGTGTGTGTGTGTATTAAATATTTAATGTATTAAAATTATATATTAATATATTAAATATACTAATTTATTATTATATTATTATTAATTATATTAATTTAATATAATTTATTTGAATTATAAAAATTTTTATAGCAATTTAGGTATTAATTCAATATTATGAAAAAAAAAGAAAGAAATTATTCCAAGAATTACACCAATAAACAACTTCAGCGGCTGGTGCACGCGGTCTATAAATAAAAAAATATTATACTTTACCAATAGTAGATTTAGCTTTTTTAATATTAGAAACATATATTCAAAAGGGAAATGTAAATCCGCAAAGTCTTTAATAATTGATATTAAATATTTTATATACGTATAATTATATATTAATACATTTATAAATTATATATATATATATATATATATATATATATATATATATATATATATATATATATATATATACTCTTTGCAATGACTCTTTTGAAGGACTTGGAGGCAGAGTTATACATTATATTTTTTAGAGCGCTGGTGTTTACAACCCGTGACGTTGATTCGTCAGCCCAGGCCTGGTAGAACTCCTGCTTATAGCATAATGCTATTTTACCATACCTAGATTTGCCTCTGATGGGCACCACAGAGGAAGGAATAAAAAGTTCCATACCCTGAAATACCACATCAGTGACAGAATCAGCAACAACGTTGGGATCGTCCGGCGAGAAGCAAACTCGCCCCCAAGGGTAGGATGCAAAGAAAGACCGCATCCTATCCCAATCGGCTGACCTATAGTGCCAAACACGGTGTCAGGCTGCAGAATGCAACCGCGATATCAGCGTGAGTGCACCACACTCCGGACAAGACAATGGTTCGAGGAGCCTAAAAGGACGTCGACGAAAATTTGATATCTGTCCGGATGAGAGGTCAGCAGAAGGTCCAACACGGAAGGTGTATCGTCCTCCTGGTCACTTGTATGCTATACAAATACTTGTTCCGTAAAAAATTCGATCCCACGGCCTTCAACGTTTTAACTTATTGCTAAGCCACTACGCCATGGAGCTGTCGTAATATCACCATTAGCAAACCCGGTAAATAACAAAATGCTATGCCTAGCCAGGGTTTCTCAGTATGTGAATTTTGTAAACTTGACGGCGAAAGCACAAGCGCATTGATAAATAATGTTTATAATGTTTTTAAATCGCCGACAAAATAAACGTTGTGGAAATAGACTTGACGGCGTGTTCCGACCGGCTCGTATATCAGGGCGAAGCGGTGCATCGACGGATAATGTCCGACGGACGCGACGGTCCGCTACACACCGGGAGGAAAGGAGTACAATTTATTGCCTTTGTAACTACTTATTAAAACAACTTTATTAAATTTGTAACAGCTTAATTAATTTCATTTCCATTTTTAGTTTAGCTAAAAACGCATTTACCATCTCACCATTTAATTTAATAACTAGAAGTTTAGGGCTAAGTTGCAACGATTATGTTATATGTTATTGACACCAAGTACTATTCGTTATATGATGTATGGTTGCGAGCCTTGCACAATCATCAAGAAGAATAAAGCAAAACTCTTGGCAACAGATATAAAAGAAAAATTTGAAACAGATAAGAATCGCTACTCCATCAAAGAACCAAGGTCTAATATCCAAATTAAATAAGTTGCCACATAGCTCGAAGAACCGATAACCGATGGAAAGAAAGTGTGGCGGCACTGTCGTCCGCGCCGCGAACACACCGAAGCCTAAATCACGCTATCAAAATTCCGAATCATAAACAGTATATATAGAACATCTCCAAACTAACAAATGAAGTGTTGGCTGCTCCCCGGGCAGAACACCTTGCCTGACGGGAGATTTCCCCTTTTCCTTCCACGGCCACAGTGGTGACCAACCGACGTGATCTAAACACGCAACCAACAACCTTCGGAAACTTCAAGTTTCATCATCGTCATAAAATACCCCACCCATTCGCTCCCGAGCAGATATCGTTTGCAGTCTTCACATCCTGCAAGCCATCCAACTTCACAAGGTTCATCGCAGCACTGGAATAAAAATGCTTCCTGTTCCTTCAAGTTACTCTCTGCGCTATACAGAGTTCGGCACGGCTCTGAGCCTTACTGATCGCCTCTGCTTCACGGCACTCTCGCAGATTACTTGCCTTCTTCTCGACTCACCGCAGACTACAAGGCAATCTCCTGGCACTTGCACATTCGTCAGCAACGAGGATGCACTATCAGACATCCGGTCTGAGCAGCGGGGTGATGTGGCGGTGCTGTCGTCCGCGCCGCAAGCGAAATACACCGAAGCCTAAATCACGCTATCAAAATTCCGAATCATAAACAGTATATATAGAACATCTCCGAACTCACACATGGAGTGTTGGCCGCTCCCCGGGTAGAACACCTTGCCCGGCGGGAGAACTCCCCTTTTCCTTCCACGGCCACAAAAGGTTCTCGAGTGGTAGCCTCGTACCGGCAGGCGCGGTGTAAGGCGTCCCCCCACTAGATGGAATGACGACCTGGTAAAACAAGCAGGAAGTCGATAGATGCAGGTGACTCGGGACCGTATTTTGTGGCATCCCTTGGGGCCTCCTAAGTTCAGCAGTGGACAGTAGTGATAATGATGAAGTTGTGAAAGACTTTTGTTGTTCAATAAAAAATTACTTACTGTATTAATGTGTCATAATGTAAGCAAAACGCTCAAATAATAGGTATTTTTAATAAAATAAGAGTGACAAACGAGTACACAATCCACCTAATGGTTAGTGGACGCTGGGGCCATAGACATATATACTCGATTAAGAATCAAAATGTTGATGCGTTGTCACTCCTGAGTACTAAGATGGAATGCCTCATTTCCAGTAAAAAGGCGCCGCGATCTCTACACTCACCATACAAAACACAGTAGCATTAAGCTGCTATTTTACTCTAGTATTTTGTGAGAACGTGGTCCCTTTTTACTGACAAGACATTCCATCTTAGTCATCAGGGGTGACAACGCATCTGTATTTTGATTCTTAATCGCGGATAAATGTAAATGTCTATGGCCACAGCATCCACTTACTATTAGGTGGACTGTGTGCTCGTTTTTACCCCTTATTCTAAAAGAACTCCTGCCCCGGTCGAGCCGACCCATTCGTGCTGCAATCATAATATAACTGCACCATAGCTCTACCATATACAGAGAAAGTAATAATTGAAAACGTAAACAAACAGGTTAGGTGTACCGCCGACTGTAAGCGGACGTAGAAATAGATGTACTTTTACGATGGGCTTCGGGTGAGCGTAAAATTTTTATAGGCGTTAAATCACGATTCACATGACGCAGTGCCGCCCAGCGTCACCGCAGACGCGATGCAATGCGAAACCTATTAGCGGATTTTTATCATAAATTTCAATTATGAAAAGTAGACAATTTACCAGTTTTAATGTCGAAATAAGACCTTTTTTACTGTAAACGAGGCAGATATTCTTAGTACTGAGTAGTGACTACGTATTTACATCTTGATTGTTAATCGATGATAGATATATATAGATGTTTATGGGCTATATCATCCACATGCCATTTGATGGACTGGAAAAGTTTGCAGCATTTAACCAAATTCTTTTTATGATAAAGAATATTGTACTCGTAATTATACAGGAATGTATTAAATTAAATGAGTAAATAAATTTATACAACTTTGTCACAATTTTCAGAAATTAAGTATTTAATTAAGTGTATAAGTTTGGAAGGGAAGATATTTAAATTCATATTTAAGTAGAAATTAAGAAGTACCCGTAACCGACGAGCATGTATGTGTAGATATATGGATGTAAAGGAGGCGAAAGAGGTATGTCAGGATCGTGCCAAATGGAAGTCCGTAGTCTCTGCCTACCCCTCTGGGTGACAGGCGTAAGTGTTTATGTATTATGTATGTAAATTAAAATTGACTGCAAGGAAACAGTTTGTTGAGGAACGATTTCGATTTAAAAAATAATAACAAAAGGGATGTTTTTACTTTATTAATAATCTTTCTACTTTTAAATATTCGCTTATGCACACAACATGTGATATTGAAATGATGTTTGTGTATCCAAGTTATAAAACCTTAAAACTATTGATGCTTTGTAAAATCTTCGCAAATTTTATTGTATAGATTTTTGAAAGTTCTTCTAGGTTCTTTTTATAGAAGAGGGGGCAAACGAGCATACGGCTCACCTGATTTTAAGTGACAACCGCCGTTCATGATCAACCGCAACACCAGGGGAATTGCAGGTGCATTAGAAAGGAGTAAGCTCTTGCCGGCTCTTTAGAAAGGAGTAAGCTCTTTTCTTGAAGGTCCCTAGGTCATATTGGTCCGGAAAGTTCGGTGGCAAACTATTTCACAGAGAGGTCGTACGCGGAAGAAAACTCCTTGTGAAACGTACAGTGGTGTACCGCCAAGCACACAGATGTTGTGGATGGTATCGGGACGTTTGCCGCGTAGTGCGTTCAAAATTTTCGTTCCAAATTTGCAACTGGGATTAATCCGAACAATTCTTCAGAGCACTATCCGTGGTATATGCGATAAAATACACAAAAATTGAAAGAGTTATGAAAGAATTTGGGATGTGCAAGCGGGATTTAGAAAGGGGATGGGGTGTACAGATCAAGTCTTTTCCATGCGCATGATCGCGGAGAGGTTTTTGGCGAAAAACCAAAAAGTTTTTTGTGCGTTCATGGACTTGGAAAAGGCTTATGACAGAGTAGACAGGGATGTGTTATGGCAAACGCTGAACGCATTTAGGTTGAGCGCTGCTTTAATACGGGCATGAAAGTCCCTGTAAAGGGATTCGAGTGCTTGTGTTAGAATCAACGGGGTCTGCTCGGACTGGTTTGGCATCCATAAAGGTGTCAGACAGGGCTGTGTAGCTTCCCCGTGGCTGTTCAACCTATTTATGGACAGTTGTATGGAAAATTTGAAAGTTGAAGAATGCGGATTATGAAGGGGTGAGTTAACCATCAAATGCCTTTTGTACGCCGATGATCAAGTCATACTTGCATCGTCGGCGGCCAAGTTGCAAATAATGGTTACATTAATGAACAGGTCATTAAAAGAAAGGGGAATGAAAGTACATAAGTAAGACGAAGTGATGGTTTTTGAAAGAGAAGAAAGCAAAACGGTATGTGAAATAAGGATAGAAGGAGAGTTAATTGAGCAAGTGCACGAGTTCGTATATTTGGGATGTGTATTCAGCAGGGATGGGAGATATGATAAGGATATTGAACGACGAGTGAATGCAGGAAATATGGTAAATGGGGCTCTACACTCTATTGTGAAAAGTTGGAATGTGTCAAAAAAGGCACGTATGGCAATACAAAATGCTGTATTAGTCCCTACTTTAACATATGGTAGTGAAAGTTGGGTGTGGCAGAAGAAGCACGAGAGTAGAATAAATGCAGTAGAAATGCGGTCGCTAAGGAGTATGTTAGGGCTGAATCTAAGTGACAGGGTGAGAAATTGTGTGATAAAAGAAGAGTGTGGTTTGCAAGATGATGCAGTGACCAGGATTAAGAAAGGAATGCTTCGGTGGTTTGGTCATGTAGAAAGAATGAATGCGGAAAGACTCACAAATCAAATATATGTTGCAAAAGTGAATGGGAGAGTCGGAAAGGGACGTCCTAGGCGGAAGTTTGTCGACCAAATTGGCGATATACTAAAAATGGGCCAAGTTAAGAGTACCCTTATATATATATATATATATATATATATATATATATATAAAAAAATATATATATATAAGCGCCAGTAAATTATATATAATGTCGACATATCGAGTGAGGTGCAGTTCGTGGTCACTTGGAAGAGAAGGCTAAATTGGCCTCTAAAAAGCTTGGCGTGCTCAGCAGAGCGGGACAGTATTTCATGCCGGCACACCGCCTGCAACTTTACAAGGCAGCCGCACATGGAATACTGTTCCCATCTCTGGGCTGGACTTCCCAGTGCCAGCTCCTTCCACTTGACCGCATCCAGAGCATAGCGGCTCGAATCGTCGACGACCGAGTGCTTTCCGATCGGCTCGATTTACTGGCGCTGCGGAGAGAATTTGCATCTATTTATATATATATATATATATATATATATATATATATATAAAAAAAAAATATATAATATATATATATATATATATATAATACTGTCCCGCTCTGCTGAGCACGCCAAGCTTTTTAGAGGCCAATTTGGCCTTCTCTGCCAAGTGACCACGAAGTGCACGTCACTCGATATGTCGACACCGAGGATTCCGATACTGGCTGAGGCAACAAGGGGAGTGCCTTAAAACTGAGGAGATACGACAAAGGGTTTCTTTTTAGGTTAACGCGCAAACTTGTGTCTTCTGAGGGTTAAACTGGACTAGATTTAGTCGCTCCCAATCCGAGACTTTGTTCAGCAAAGACTTGACTTCAGACACAAGTTTGTCCTGGTACTCGGAGACGTTTTCCCGAGAAAAATTGGCACGGCCGGTGTAAAAAGCATTACCAGTGCTGTCATATGCATAGCAATAAATGTTACAGGTTTGCAACTTAACATTGATATGCAGAAGAAACAGCGTTGATTCAGATTTCAGCTGAACAGATTATCAATAAACATGAAAACGAACTCCATACGACAAAGCATTTGCAATATTAACTCATCACGTTTGAAGTCGCGATTGAGGGAGCGCGGCTCACCGCAAGACGAAATACGCACGGCAACATTTGCTCCAACCGCAGTGATAGACGTCAACGAATAATTGTCTCATGCCTCTTGAAGCATGCGAGGCTTAATATGTTACAGAATTTTGATGATGACGCAAACTTTTTGTAAATTAACTTTTACCCGTGGCTTCGCTCGCGTTTGATTAAATCCGACCATTTTTATTGCACCAAGGATTACAAAGACTGTGATTTGGGATTGACTAAAACTTAATTTTTTTATATAATAAATGTAGCCTATGTTCTATTCTGGTTTGATACCTACAATATTTCCAAGTTTTATCAAATTCTGTTCTGTAGTATTTACATGATTAAGTCACATACATACAAACACCAAACAATTTTTTACATTTATAACATTAATTTTAATTAATAATACATTTATTATACGAGTATCATCAAAAATAAAAATGTTACGTAACTGATATTCGTAATCAAGAAGCACGAAGAAGCATGCCAGGAGTGATTAAACATTTTTTTAATACATTTTTTTTATAATGAAACTGATAAAACAAATGATTTTTGTTTTCATAGGCCCTTATTATAGATCTTTTTCACTGTAAGTTTTATAGAAGATCTACTTTACACTCTTAGTCCTCGAGTGTCAACACATTGATTTTTAATTAAAAATAGATGTCTATGGATCAGAGCACATACCTTATTATATACAAAATCTACATTTATTTTAAGTTCTACGAAGATGAAGTCATCAGTATAAGATAGTTATATATAATACGGAAAACGGAATTTTCCTGAATAATTAAACATATCGAATATATAGGATCAGTCGCTGCGGTATTTGTAATTTGAACGTCGTGTCAGCCGACATTAGATTCCAATCACGTTCTGCGATTAATACAGCTGCCCCGTTGTGCTTCATCATCGACTTTTCGGAAATCCCGAGGGACACTTGTCAAGGGACCTGCCTACCAGTGGGCCCCCAAACGCATCACATAATTTGATTACGTGCTGGTAGTATTCGGTTGTGGACATCACATTTTGTCGACTATTTACGAAATAGAATTGCATATATATATATATATATATATATATATATATATATATATATATATATATATATATATATATGCAATTACCAATTTCATTGATTGAATGAATTTCTATGTTACATTAATTTCATTGATATATTGAGTTGCCAATGCATACCAAAATTTAAAGAAACGGCCAAATAAATAAATTTTTCTTTCTTTCTGTCTAACCTTTCGTTAATGACTGGTTGTAAAAAAAATTACTTACACAATTTTTTTGTACTGGAATATATAACCTACGTTAATCTCTTGACAAAAAGCAAGGAAGCGTCGGGTTTCCTTCGTCTGGAGTTTAAAGGTGTAGAGATTTATCTCCGAACATCTATTGTGGTCTAGAGCAGCTGCCGGTGATTCATGTGCCGATTATATCCGATGTCTTATCCGCAATCTTTATTCAAGTAAGATTTTAAGTTGAATTCACACTAAAATGGTATGAAAAAAAAAGATTTTTTTTCACTACCTTGTTGGTCTAGTGGTCTTAAGTTCTTTTGCTGATCATGTAGGCTCGGTTCGAATCCCGGGTCGGTCAAAATTTAAAATATCAGTTATTAGATTTTCCTGTCAGGTAATGATAGCAGCAGAAGTTGGCGGTGTTTCACTCTCGTGCCTTAGAAAACACGTATATTTCTCTCCGGTCGTGTCGGGTTGCCGTTCTATCGGACTACGAGAATGAGGGAACCTTTGCTAAACTCCCGCTAAAATGTGCTAAAATGGCCGCCGTGAGCCGAATTCGGCACGTGGAGGATATTAATATTTAGTTTTACCAGTAAGTATTAGAAGAAGCTATTCCAGTATATTATATTATGTTTAATATGAAATAGAAGAGTTTTATAACGCGCAGAACTCTACCAGTATATTACATTCAATAAAATAACTTATCCCGGAATTTATGAGACTAAACTTTATACGCTAGTTGAAACTGTTTTATGTTAACCGCAGCACACCATCATCAAATAATTGAGTAAACAAACTACGAGTACATCATATAAATAAGAGTGAAATGTCTGTCTGTAATATCGGAACAACTAGCTACTGCCTGTTGAGCTGACGATGAGGATGGGAGCCAATGACACGTGAATAACCATTTTTAGAATTCTTGTCTGTCTGTCTGTACGTCTGTTTGTTTGTCCGGGCGAATCTTCAGAATGGCTGCACCGATTTTAATGAAACGAACGGATGGAGACCAATGCAAAGAGGCTTTTTATGCGAAAAGCTAGGATTGTTATTTCTTTTAGATTTTTTTTATAGAATAAGGATTACAAACGAGTCAACTGATGGTGAGTGGATGCTATGGCCCATAAGCATTTACATTTATTCTATTCTCGATTAAGAATAAAAACGCAGATGCGTTGACACCCTGTGGACAAAGATGAAATACCTCTTTCCATTAAAAAAGGGTTTCGGATCTCGACATTCACCATACAAAACACAGCAATATTAAGCTGCTATTTTACGCTGGTATTCTGCGAGAGCGTAGTCCCTCCCCGGTCGAGCCGATCCATTCGTGATACCATCATAATATAGCTGCAGCGTGGCTCTACCACGTTATACGTGGTAATCAAAAATCAAAAATATCAAAAAATTAATAAAATAAATCATTTATTTTGATGATTACCTTAAATGTAAATTCACACCACATCAATATGTGGTATGTCACCACACCCAGGCGGAGCAGAAGTCACCTAATTATTGACAATGATCTACAACTACATCTATCTAATCATAATATTGTAATAACTGGCTTCTGTCAAACTCACGGGATCATTTGCATGCTGTTAGGACTAGGGCAATCGTTTTTAAAGTTGTGTCAGTTTTCTGTCTGGACTAATCTTCCGAATGTAAGGAAACTTTACGAACAGGTAGAGTAACGCCGGTAGGGGTGTGGGTGAAAAACTTGAAAATAAAAAAATACATTTAAAATTGATAAAATAATATATAGTGAAAATATAATAAATAGCCTCTGATTATCTTAAATCTAAACAACGCTATTCTCTTCCAACATTTCATGATAACGCATTGCATACACATATAATGGACGCATTTCTATTTTATATTATTTATGTATTCATATTTTCTGTTTTTTGTTAATAAGTCACTTGTTTTGTTTTTAATTGTAATTTTTCATGTGTAAATGATGTGTTGTAGATGTAAGTGTTGGAATAAATGTCTTCATGTCTGTTTGCTATCCAGGTGAAGCCTGGGCGAAAGGATAGTTTAAAAAAGTAAAAATAAAGATATTGTCAGTAGTAACCTTGGAAACTAATATAAGATATATCTCATATTACTGTGTCGCTGTGGTATACGAGTATCCATCATCTCAATTCGTGCCGGGAGTACCGTCTATGTGAAATGCCAATCAAATAGAAAATATAGGTGGAATTAATCGAAAATATGTTTAAATTATAAGCTATATATTTATATACTTCTATATATTAAAATCCAGACGCAAGATTTTGCGGTTTGTAAGTACACGTATCACAAATCATTAACAAAAAGGATGTTTAATTAATTTCTCCGCTAAGATGTTAATATTTGAATTCATAAGGGCGGTTATGGGACTGCTTCATAGTTAGGGTTACCATTCGTTGTGATAATTTAAATTCAAATTCTAAATACTTATTGTGCGAGTATGTTAAGTATTAAAATTATCTCTTACTACACCCACGGTATTATAAATATTAGTTCTTAACTGCCGTTTCTTGTTAGCTAAGCCGCTAGTCTATATATAATTATTCTAAATGCCTGTAAAATGCTATTTTTCCCGATAGATGGATAAACAAACGGATCATTCCTGTTCCAACGGGACGTGTGGTGTGACCACTGTGACGCAGGTGAACGAATACCGACCTGTTGCCGTGCTTTCATCAGTAGCTAAAGTATTTGAGTCGGCCGTGTACAACAAAATATTTGTACAAGGCAGTGCGAGTCGACGCTGCTTACTTTGACTTTAAAAAAACATTTGACTTAGTGGACAATGATGTTTTGCTAAAAAAGTTAGCGACGTTTAGCTTCACTCCACATTTGTTAAATCTATTTGCCAGCTATATAACAGGTAATGAGCTATAGACTCATTATACTAAATGAACGCATGAACGCATTACGTTAGTCCTGTCATGATAGTTGTTAGTTTAAATAAATAAATAAAACAAATAGTGAACTCTCTAACTCCGCTACTTAACGCCAAGTCATTAATTCACTAATTATAGTACTTTCGGAGTACAATTCTGAATATAGGCATCCTCAACGAATGGAAACGACCCGAGCCTAAGCAAAGTCGATGAATGTCAGTGGCATCCATCGACTTCATACAAGTTTCACCAGGACGTCACTCCGGCTGCCACTCGAGAACAACACAATTTTTACGAAGAAATAAAGGACACCTTATTTTGGCCCAGACTAATGACTTACAAAAATGGGCAAATTTGTAACAAAGATACGAAATTTTAAAAAATTTGGATTTGTACGTGAAAGGCAGCCACGAAAAGGTCAACACTCAGAATGAATTGTGGCGAAACCACAACTCAGATTTATGGTCATGACTATTTTACAATTTACTTACCAATTATTCATTACATTATCAATTTATACGAGAGTTCATAATATTTTCATTTTCATTTTATTCTTTTAATATAGCACATTTAGTCTCAAAGTCATACCTTCTTATACGTGAGATTAATTTTTTCCAAACGCAAAATGATTTCATTGTACATTTCAATGAAAATACTCTCAGTAAGAAAATTGTCCCGATGAGACCCTAGCCCATGGCACCCCCACTCGCAATGTAATTCGACTTCAATAAAACGCCGCAATAAATCCGCGACGCGGAAGATTCTGTCGCCACATTAATATTTTAAAAGCGTCACAATAAAATATATCCAACGGGATAAAAAGGGAATTCAAATCCGCGGCTTCAGTGGGGCGCGTCGACAAATCGCTGGCGATAAACTTTTACAACTTTCCTCTGAATATTGCACAAAAATATAATTCCAATTCAGTCGGCGAACTATCTCGATAAATCGCTGTAGCGTTGCGCCATATCTCATTCATTTATTCATGCATAGCTAGTAGCTACGCACGATGTACAGCTACATAAAGTGCGTATATAGAGGTAGGATTCCGTAGTTTCCCATCACAATACGAAGGCTTTCTTGATAATGAACATAATGAGTTCGCGGTTTGACAGCTATAACGATTAAAATGAGCCTAAGTAGGAAGATGGTAACTGAAAGAATTATTTTCAAATCTGACTTATATTATAACTTTTCGATTTTGAAAATAATACAATTTACATCAAATCATTTACATGTACAAAGATGATCATAGTTGACTATCTATCTGTATATTCCCGGCAGTGCAACCTTAAACCAAGACAACCATAAACCGTAGCAAATATGTATTTGCTAAGCGTGTTGGCATTACTGGAATTATTGAGATAATGGATGATAAGGAGTAGTAATCTGCGGCAAAGCTTATGTTCGGTTTTCAAATGTAAGAAGATAAGATAGAAGTCAAAAACTTTTTCACCAAGTTTCAACACCGAACATTGTAGTCTTTTATTACCAGAATATTATTTGGTTTTGCTAACATACACAGGGCGAAACATCCACTAGTGATGAAAGAATTGCAAAACAATTGCTTTTAGCGGATCACCGTGATGGACTGGCAACAAGAAACAATGTGGTTAAGGTCCCTTTACGCCTTTAACTCTTTTGTTGTAAATGAGTAGCGTTTTGTAGTCATTAAAATTATAGAATATGATAAGGCTCTTTCGGGATTTTCAGTGATGATAACGCACGCCAAAACATACACGAACTATTGCCAAAAAAGGGGAACAAAATACATGGGCATTGAGAACTAACTCGAGACACCTGCCGTTATATTGTCTCAATGGATAAAAGGTGGCAGGTTGTGATTCATCATCATCATCATTACAACACTTCATAAGTGAACTGATGAACATTGATCTCCTTCAAGCAATGCCATAAAGCGCGCTCCTGAGCCACCTGCATCCATCGACTTCCTGCATGTCTTACCAGGATGTCACTCCGTCTAATAGGAGGCTGCCGCCCACTTCACCTAGCGGTACGAGGCTGTCGTTCAACAACCTTGCTTTTCCATCGGTTGTCGGTTCTTCGAGCTATATGGCCGGCCCATTGCCACTTCAGCCTATTAATCCGTTGGGCTATGTCGGTTGCTCTACTACTGCGGACACTTATAAGTTTATCACACAGAGAAATCCCGAGCAAAGCCCTCTCTGTAGCTCGCTGAGCGACTTTGAACTTCCTCATACGACCAGCAGTAAACGACCACGTCTGAAATCCATACGTCATCACTGGCAACACGCACTGATTGTACAATCTCGTTTTAAAATTTTGAGGTATACCTGACGAGAAGATGTGTCGTAATCTCTCAAACGCTGCCCAGCCGAGTTAAATTCGTCGATGACTCGCCTCTTACTAAACGGGCACCTCATATTGCTATCTTTACTGATTGCGAGGTGCAGCATTTGTGTGAAACAGCTTAGGATATAGAGAGGTGAGCCTGCCGGATGAAGATTCTTCTTATATAGTCAGTATCCTCCCGGTTTTATGACATTTTAAACATTCAGCCTTTAATCCAAAAGCTCCAATACTCTAGCTCTAGCTCTTAACTCTAATGATCCACTCTGGCCGACCATCTAAGGCAAGTCGAAGGTTGTTTAGATATTTTGTCCAATCTATTCCTGAAGGCGTTTACTGTAGGATTCCTATTTTTCAGTATCTTATTCCATTAGACAACACGATTTGAAATATAATTCTTCATGTGACTCCAAACTGTATGGCAGAATTTAAGTCGATTTTCTCTCAGGCATTTGTTGCTAATTAGTAAGTATAAATTTTCTAAGATTAGGCATATCATAGTATCCTGTCAGTATTTTGTTGGTGTCAATTAGACTACCTCTCTATCTGCGACACTCCAGTGTTATTACGATAAGCTTTTTCAATCGTTGTTCACTTTTTATACGATAAGGGTGACAAACGAGTACACAGTCCACCTGATGGTAAATGGTTGCTGTGGCCCATAGACATCTACATCTATCCTCGATAACGAATCAAAATGCAGATAAGTAACTATCAAAACAAATGTACATGCGTAAAAAAATAATGTGTCCATAACTTTAAAAAAATTTTTGTTGATAAATTATTCTTCTTTTTTGCCAGTAATCAGGTTGAATCTGACGGTAAAATAATGTTTCATTTGGAAACAAAAACAACGAGTTATTATTCATCTTTAATCAAACGAAATTTTAATTTTTACAAGCGCTATTTTTTTCATCATATTGGGATTCCTTAAAAACTGCATAACTATACATTTTCGGTATACATCGAAACGTCGGGTAATTAAAAAGTTAAATATACGCGATAAATTCCGTAAAAACTAGTATTATTTCAACTATACATTTTTTCTACATAATCGGCTTATGATATAGTCAAATATAAATAATAAATATTTATTTTATATACTCCTCTTGAAAAAAATAAGACAAAATAATGAATAAACTTTGTTGCAGTAATTTACATTTTCGTAACATGAAGTTTCGTTACCACCATTTTTATAAATTTATTAGCATTTCTGATCGCAACCACAAGCTTTAATGTTGGTAGCACTGATCTCTTTGTGATTATCTGAAAGAAAACTGTCATGGCGACGTGATTTACATTTTTTTCCAAGTTTAACTTCGGTGATCCTTGAAAACAAGTTCGTTATGCGCATCAAAAGACCACTTTTTTCCAGTAAGTAGCATAAATAAGCTTGTTTAATTACAATAATGTTGTAGATTAAGAAATTAACTTATAATTTACATAATGTTTTTACCCAATAAATGTATTTAAGTCAGGGCAAAGCAATTTTAAAGTGTTTTTTCCGTACATTTTAGTTATATTTCGTTGCGTAACGATAATGTTAACTTACAATTTGGTTACTTTTCGTTACGTTACGAAAATGTTAGGCGTTAGGCGTACACATAAGTATTTTAATCAACACAGTATAAAAGAGTGTAATCTAAACAATTTAGTGAGTTTATCTATGCTGTTTTTGCGTTGAGTTAAAGTAACTGAATCATGAATCAATTTAATTTCTGTGATTTATTTCGGCTATTCTATACTGCTAGAAAATTTCAAAACTAAGACAAAAAGAAATAAAAATCGGTATCTTCATATTTCAGATATGGCGTTAATTAGTGCTGAAAGACAAAAAGATACAGAGAAAGTTTAAACCAGAAAAATATGAAGCTCTTAGAAAAAATGTGTGTGTTCAAAAAATGAGTATGTATAATAATTTTGTTACTAAGAATACATAGATGTTTCTTGTAAACGTTTCCTAATTCGTTTGTTAAACTTATTTTAAATAAAAGATTTTTTCCTAATTTTATTTCAAACAAATATAAAACCATATATTTTCATAATTTCTTCCACCACTTGCATGTGTACACACACACCAATATACACACCAAAGTGAAAATACTGAAATTATCAAATGTGCAAATAGTTTACCAATTACAATTTCTTTACACTCTTACAACTTCGGCATACCATTTCGTTACAGGTTACAATTTCGTTACAACAATTTAGTTTTAACATTTTAGTTACATACATTTATTTTGATAATTACTCTGATGCGTTTTCGCCCGTGAGGACTAAGATGGAATGCCTCGTTTCCATTAAAACGGGTCTCCGGTTCTCTACACTCACCATACGAAACACAGCAGGGTTGTGAGCTGCTTTTTTACGCTGGTATTATTGTGAGAGCGTGATCCTTTCCCGGCCGAGCGACATATTCGTGCCACAACTATACTACTTATATAGCTGCAGCATGGCTACGTGAAAAATATATAATAATAAAGTATAATAAATATATTATACATTTAACACTTCAGATAACAACACTGCCCTGGGAATGAGGTTGTCGCTTCCAAGCTGTTTATTAAATAAGAAGTTTTATAAATATTTTGTACAACCTGTATTTTATTGTAAAAGTTTCTTTCTGGTTCTACTCAGGGCAAAGCTTTATTTGAACCAGTGATAACAGTAAGAAAAATTACATTCAATAAGAAAATTACATAATCTATATTGAATAAAAATTATTATCTTATTCTATGTATAGTTGCAGGGCTATTTCTTACCGGGTAGACTGCAACCCTGTTTATCGTTGCCATGACAAGAAGAAAAAACTTACACATTACTTACCCACTGTATGTAGTGCGACACTACTGTGGTAAGCTCGTTTATAATTCAAAGTGGGTCGCCGCCCTCCAGCGCCTGCAACGCTCTCGCTTTTCAATATTGATGTTAATCTCCAGGCGTGCTTCGGAAGCTCAATGGGATTGGGTGCTGCACCGATTTCACAGTATACATATCCGAGTTCCGATTTACATAATATTTCCTGTGCATTTAGACGACTGAATAAGATATTTCGCGAGGCACCAACACCAAACTACAAAAGTTTACGACGTGATATTTTTGTATTTCCTTTTTATGTTTTGCTTTGAAATTTATGGTTATACGTATGATTGAATAAAATTCATTGAATGGTACCTGTATTTTTACATTTAATGTGTTTATATTAATAATATAGTTATACAATTAAATTTCATTCAATAGAATTATGTACATTTTCACCCGACATTAAAAAAGAGGTTTTTGTAATCGTAAACACTTTACAATTTAGAAAGTAATTTTTTCGGAAAAATATAAGGTCCTCCAGACCGAATTTCTGTCACGGCGGCCAGTCTCAACGGAGAATAGCCATCAGCGCAGGACAGGATCGTAGCAACCGAGTGTACGTATAAGCATATGTGCGCTCTCTATTCCCCACTCCCGTATAACACCATCTTCGCGTAGTGTATAATTTCTTTGTCGATGGGAAGGTAAATCGTCACGACCGGAGAGAAATCAGGAGCAGAACCAATGGATTTACGTGTTTTCCGAGGCATGGGGCTGAGATACCGTCAACTTCCTGATTCCGGGCAGCTACTGAGAATTGCTTGACGGAAAATCTCAATAACTGATTTTTTGGCCCGACCCGGTGTTCGAACCCAGGACCTCATGATCAGCCGTCGCGTTTACAACCACTAGACTAACAAGGCAGCCAGTTTAGAAAAATATGATACAATCAGATTGATGTTGGAGTTTAGAGGTGTTGGGTTTGGCAGTGATATTGCACTCAGGATAAGCCCATTTACTTTAAATCTTTAATATAACTATTAGTTTGCACAACGAATGCCCGGTTGTAATAATTATATGTTATGTAATTTTTTACTAAGAATTAAATGAAACAAACGAGAAAATAGTCCACCTAAGATGGTGACTGTTGCCCATATACACACGTATATATATTTTCAAATAAGAATCAAAACGTTTACGCTGTTAAGACAGATTACAGGTAATTCTTATTGAAAGTCATTTGCCTGGTTCTCCCACTGGTACGGAAAAAACCTCTGCCCTCGAAGGAACCAACAAGGAACCTAGCGGAATTATACAATAGGAGCACTGATTGTGCGTTATTCCCAGGGGTTCCCATAATTTGGTTGTAGCGTGGTTCTACCACTTGTAACGTTCTGTGCGGAATTCGAACCCGCGGCAATGCACCGCTGCAAACAAACGCTTGCTGCAACTCTTTAATCACTGCTCTATAATCACTGTTTGAGCCGTAAATAAAATGCCATAATTATATATTATAATTAATACCCTTAACCTTAACCGTAATGTTTTGTATCCATTTGAATATGTTTATCGTTATTGCGTTATAAACATTTAAGTGCTAATTAATCCTAACATTACGTAATTCAGCGCACTTGTTAATGTAATTATGTTTTCATCCTCGAACGCCGATTACCGCCACAAAACGCAGCCTCTTCTCCCGTACATCAACGACACTTGTCTTTATCTCGGCGCCATCACTTTGGGCTGCTCTTTACGACGCGCGCAACTAAATAATTTGATAATTAAATTCTCGACGCTTAAGGTCTACAATGGCGGCGTAAGCCAATTCTAATTGCGTGTACAAGTTAAAAGCCTAAAGCGATTTGTATTATACATATAATATTTCAAAGTTAATATTAATATGCGGTAATAAGTCTTTTTATTTTCAAATCAAACAACAACAGAAACTTTTACATTCTTTTAAAACTACATCTAATTTTGATTAAGAATCGAAATGGAGATGTTTTTGGTATGGTGAATGTAGAGAACAGGTTACCGTTTTTACAGAAAATGAGGCATTTCATCTTATTCCATAAGAGACATAAAATTGGACACGTGTCTGCAATTTAATTCCTATTTGAATATATATGTTGAATATACCTAATTTAAAATAGATTTCAATAGAGGTAAGAGTAGGGTCATGACGTCACGAATTGTGCTAATATTTATTTTTGGAATAAGTGATTTCATATTCTGTAATCTGTCCTTTTTTATTAAAGACTAGCTACAAAAACTCTCATTCTTTTTGTGATGAACCCATGATAAAATTAAGATGTGAAGTAATACTACAACCGCTTTCCTCCCCGCTTAAGCTTTTAACTTAACAACATCACAACAATCAAGTGGGAGCGGGGAGCGCTTCTTTTGTCCATCGCTGCTTATTATCAAGTGCCGCTTTTCACAGCAATTAAGTGCAGGACTCCGACTGAGAGGCGATACGAGAGATTAAGGTCTGGCGCACATTATGACTGGTTTGACCCGTTAGAGAACGACAGAAGAACACTTTACAACAAAAAATTTGACCCTCATGAAAATTATAGAAGCTCAAAACGTATAATATTTTGGTACAGTTAAAAACACATCTAGTTAAAATAAAATAAAATTTGGTGGATTTTATACGTTCGTGTTATGAAACAAAACTTCTTTAAACAAGATTTGAGGAGAGTTCAGATCTTTTTAACCGTTTTTTATTTCGATCAAAATAAGTAACATTTCGGATTGGAGTAACTAAATCTAGTTCAATTCTATCCCCAAAAGACACAAGTGTGCGCGTGTACCGTTAAAAAGAACCCCTTTGTCGTATCTCCTCACTTCCAGGGCACTCCTCTAGTTGCCTTAACCAGTATCAGAATCTTCGGCATCGACATATCGAATGACGTGCAGTTTCGTGGCCACGTTGAAGAGAAGGCTAAACTGGCCTCTAAACAGTTTGGCGTGCTCAGCAGTGCGGGACTGTATTTTATGCCGGGACACCGACTGAAACTTTACAAGGTGCAGGTTCGGCCTCACATGGAATACTGTTCCCATCTCTTGGCCAGGGCTCCCCAGTACTAGTTCTTTCCAGTTGATTGCATCCAACGATTTGAATCGTCGGCGACCGAGCATTTTCTGATGGGTTTGACATACTGGCGCTGCGAAGAGATGTTGCATCTTTTATTCTATTGTATTATGAGGATTGCTTAGAGAAATTGTCCGGATTAATTCCAGCCGCTTAATTATACCATCGCACATCTTAGTAAAACCCGAGATACCATCCTTACCACCTGGATGATTGGTGGTCCACTACTGTGCGATTTACACTGTCTTCTCTCTCGCATAACTTCCTTGTATATTCCACTACCGCCAGCGATTTTTCCGGAACTTTACGACTTAGAGACCTTCAAGAAAAGAGCCTACTCTTTTTTAAAAGACCGGCAACGCATCTGCAATTCCGTGGTGGGCGGCGGGAGTCACTTAACATCAGGTGAGCCCTAGATAATAAATCAATTTTCTACCTACTGGACAGATATACTAATAACGTTTAAGTGACTTGGATGAAGTCGCTTAAATATTAATATAATAATATAAAATAATTTTGTGAACATTTCCTAATTTAAAGTAGCTACCATAAGCAGCCATTTAAACGCATTAAATTGTCAAATAACTTAATTCCAGTGTAGGCTAGGGCTTACATAGGCTGCGCCTTCGTCATAACTCCACAATAACGGCCAATTTGTTTCGCGCTGAAGAGAAATGAGTTGTCTAAGAGCCATTTAACATTAACTAAGTGTCGAGTTTTGTGATTGCATATTTATAGGATGGAGTTGACGATCGGTCGAATTTAATTTTACGCGTTGTTGGTGCGGCTAGAAAATGATTATTTTAAACATGTATATTTTCTTTTTGAATTGAAATTTTACTGATATCTAGGAAGAGGAAAAGATATTAAAGTGGATTATTGGAGGAAGTTATTTTAATACTAAAAGTGGAATCGTTTAGTCATTATCGTTTTATATAAATATATAATAATATATTGATTAATATATAAGTGATTATGGTTTAGAACTTAAATCTGTACACATAGACAGTGTCTTTCTGTAATGTCGAAATAATTTAATTTTTTTTGCATGTTGAGATGTGAATAAACAGTTTGAATTTTTTGTCTGTCTGTCTGTCAGGGTTTATCTTCGGAATGGCTGAACTGATTGTTATGAAACTTTACGAAAACATATAGAAAAGGACGAGAGTGATCTATGCTGTGTTTTATCCCAATAAAACATGGTGTCTGTGAGAACATGGTCCTATCCCGGTCACGCCGACGCATTCGTGCTACAATTACCCGTATAATAATTAACTGCCTGTTATTTAAATTAACTACCAACACTTACATACGCGCAGAAATAAAGCCTCATTTATTTGTAGAGAGCTGTGTATCTAACCACAACCGCTCGTAATGAATATCACTTAATTAGCTGTCATACAGACGATGTCACATATTTATGAACGGTCGACGAATGTCCCTCACAATAAATATAAACGGTAGCGACCCTCCCATTTTAATCCCCGGTTAAAATAGTCTAATTGTGACAAAGAGCGGCGACACAAGCGACGCTAACTAGACCTGAGCGGTAATAAATAACAGTCGTCTTGTCGGATTATTTCGGGTGCGGGCAGAGCCGCGTGAAATTAACTAGTCGCGCTCGTAGACTCGGTAGCGTGACGCGTAATAAATAATTAATATTTAATATACCTTAAAACTTAACCATGTAGTGGTTATGTAGGTATATGTAATGTCCACTAGCCCATATCGTATTGTGGAAAGACGCGACAGAAGGAAAATAAAACAGAAAAAAATTAGCAGCAGTGTGAGCTGAAATAAGCTCAAAGTCATAAAAACTTCTCCTGCCGAGCTTAGCAACTGTAGCAAAATCCCCCCCCCCCCCATGAAGCAATCAATGGGGACGGCCTATAGTCAGCAGTGGACTTTCATGGGCTTCCATGGAGCTGGAATGAATGGAATGGTCAAGATCAACCTCAAACCTCCCGTACTCAAATTTTCATGGTTTCTCCGTTAATTGTGAAGACTTCCGGCTTTCGCTTTGAGTTACTGTAGGATATAAATAATTTAAAATTATTAAAGGAGTCGGTCTCAGAGCCATATTAACGGCCGCGAGCGACGTTTTGACATTAAGAGCAATAGAAGGGCTTTCTAATGCGATTCACTGAGTATATATTACAAACAAATGATTATTTTATGATCCAATAAAAATATTGATGAAAAAACTTTACTGTTACCGTTACAGCATATTAAAGTCCACTGCTGGACATATGCCTCCTCCATAATTCAGTTGTCACGCTTGCCAAGCAGGTTGGTATCAGCATTTTTAGTCGTTATTAGTAGACGTTGCTGTCCATCCCCTGGTTTGTTTCCCTCTGTCGGCTCTTACGACACCCAGGGGACGATATATAATAGTGGAAGTTCTTAAATCACCACTACACTTCCCGAGAAATTGTGCAATTGCATCACCAGCTTTCTTGCAAATCGGAGCATCGAGATCGTTGTAGGCGGTGCAAGCTCTGATTACAAGCCCATCAATGCTGGTGTTCCACAAGGCTGCGTGCTATCGCCAACACTGTTTCTTCTGCATATCAATGATATGTTGCAAACCCGTAACATTCATTGCTATGCAGATGACAGCACTGGTGACTTGTGTCTGAAGTCGAGTCTTTGCTGAACAGAGTCTCGGATTGGGGGCGTCTAAATCTAGTTCAGTTTAACCCTCAGAAGACACAAGTTTGCGCGTTAACCGCTAAAAAGAACACCTTTGTCGTATCTCCTCAGTTTCAAGGCACTCTCCTTGTTGCCTCAGGCAGTATCGGAATCTTCGGCGTCGACATATCGAGTGATGTGCAATTTTGTGGTCACCTGGAAGAGCAGGCCAAATTGGCCTTTAAAAAGCTTGGCGTCAGCAAAGCGGGACAGTATTTCATGCCGGCACACCGCCTGCAACTTTACAAGGCGCAGGTTCGGCCACACATGGTATACTGTTCCCATCTCTGAGCTGGGGCTCCCCAGTGCCAGCTCCTTCCACTTGACCGCATCCAGCGCAGAGTGGCTCGAATCGTCGACGACCGAGTGCTTTCCGATCGGCTTGATTCACTGGCGCTGCGAAGACATTGCATCTCTTTGCATTTTCTTTCGCATATACCATGGGGAGTGCTCTAAGGAATTGTTCGGATTAATCCCAGCCGCCAAATTTCGTGAACGCACTACGCGGCAAACGTGTTGATACCATCCACACCATCTGGATGCCAGGCGGTCCACCACTGTACGTTTCACAAGGAGTTTTCTTCCACGTACGACCTCTCTGTGGAATAGTTTACCACCGGCGATTTTTCCGGATCGATACGATCTGGTTATCTTCAAGAAAAGAGCTTACTCCTTTCTAAATGGCCGGCAACGCACCTGCAATTCCCCTGGTGTTGCGGTTGATCATGAGCGGCGGTAGTCACTTAACATCAGGTGAGCCGCATGTTCGTTTGCCCCCTCTTCTATAAAAAAATTCTTTATATTCATTAATACTTCATATCATCATCTCTTGAACGAGACAATTTTTTATGGAATAAGTGTGACTAACAAGCATGCAACCCACCTGATGGTAAGTGGATGCTGTGGCCCATGGACATCTACGTTTATCCTCGATTGTGAATTAAAATGCAGTGGTGTTGTCACCCCAGTGAACTAAGATGGGATGCCTCATTTCCAGTAAAAAAAGGTTTACTCTACTTGTTATTATATTTAATTTTCACAAAAACCAATTTTATAACTAACTTCCCGACCGAGGTACCAATTAGAAGAATAAGTTGCAAGAATTTACAACGACGGATCGTCATTTTATGTGTGAATAAATTCATCAAACATAGTTATTTAGTACCGTTATGAGACTGGGGCCAGGGCTGTAAATTTTAGATAATGAAGCAAAATTTTAATTAGCCTGTTAGGTATGACGTCCACTTGATACAACATGTTCATTAAAAGAGAACGTTATTACGTTATAATACACGATACGACAGATTACATAGTCTGTGCACGATACGCATAATATTTGCTACGTTTATGCGTATCGTAAAGCTTATTGTTGTCTTTCGTACTTTTTTTTAAAGACGAAAGAATTCT
Source organism: Parnassius apollo (assembly GCA_907164705.1). Taxonomy (NCBI): domain Eukaryota; kingdom Metazoa; phylum Arthropoda; class Insecta; order Lepidoptera; family Papilionidae; genus Parnassius; species Parnassius apollo. The sequence continues at coordinate 1,699,103 of CAJQZP010000533.1, forward strand.
CGACGAAATTGACCATTGTGGAAGTCAATATTCGAATAATGAATTTTAAAATTGATATTTTCAGGGATAATTGCTTATACCATATTCTCTTTTTTATTAAATATATATTACTTAAAAAAAGCCAGTTAAAAAAGCATTCGCAAAGCATACATTCATGTTACGTTAAACTCAGTGACAATAACTAGGGACCGATCCGATCTGTTTTATTTTTGTATTGTTAAGTGTAGTAATAGTAACGATACTTGGGTGAAGGTGGCTTAGGATCGTGTACTGTGACATTCTTTAGGGGAGGTGTGGTAGAGCCATGCTGCAGATGTATTAATAGTATAGTTGTAGCATGAATGGATTGGCTCGACCGGGGAAGGACCACGCTCTCACAGAATACCAGCGTTAAATAGCGGCTTCACGCTGCTGTTTTTCGTACAGTGCGTAGAGAAACGGAGACTCTGTATTGCTGGAAACGGGCATTCCATATTAGTCCTCACGGTGACAACGCATCTGCATTTTGATTCGCAGTCGAGGATATACTCGTATGTAGATGTCTATAGGCCACAGCAAGCACTTACCATCAGGTTGACTTTGTGCTCGTTTGTCACCCTTATTTAAAAAAAAAAACTCAGTACTCAATACTGAGAACAAAATTAATTCATTACTTTTAAGATTACGATGCAGGAAGGGCATCCTCTTTACGGCACGTGTTCGCATTATCCCCAGACCCGATAATAAAAGGAATAAAATTACGGACCTCACCTTTCCATCTCTTCATTTACATCCTTAATGGCCTCCCGCGTCGTAATAATAAAAAGACATTGTGGCAAAAAATCCTTTATGATAAAGGGGATCATTTTATGCTAATTGTAGGACGGAGGTCGTAAATAAAAGAGGGTAATGTGTAGCAGCAAAAAGCATCTGAACTGTCCTTGAGAACAGCGCTAACGTTTTGTTAATATTTAAGCGACTGCGGCGGAAAATAACAGGAAGGTAATATTTTTATGAATAAATGAAGGAGTGAAACATACTTTATTGTACACCAATAAACATAAGAATGAAATAAAATAGAAACAAAACTTATACAATGGTACAACTGGCGTGTAGAAGCGATATCTTCCAGGCGACCACACATTTTGTAAAAGTACATATATTATGTCTCTATTTATGGGGATAGGTTATCTTACACCCCTGTGGACTATCACAGTTATGAAATCTATGTAACGGACTATCTACCTTGGATACCGCTTCGGATGCGTTCCTTGACTATATTCTTTAATGTTTCTAGTGATTCTATAAGTAGAAGACTCTGTACTATAATTCTATCCAGGCTGTCACAAGTCCACTGCTCGACACAGGCCTCTCCTATAGATTGCCTAATAGGGGGATGACATTTGCCATAGTTGCCACGCTTGGCAGGCGGTTCGGTAACCACATTTTTTATTTTTTAGTTGTTATTAGGAAGGCACTGCTGCCCATCTGCTTGTTTGGTTCCCTCTGTCGCCTCACACGACACCCAGAGGACGACGTGGGTTAGTGGATATTCTTCCACTGGCACTAGTCAGTACAGACACCGCCGCTGTGGATTAAATAGAGCTAGCAAGGGAGAAGACGCAGATAAAATTATATTTAATATTAGCGATCCTCTTCGATTTCGCCTGGATATGTTATTGTGGCGTTATATAAAAAAATTAGCTTTTTCGGATAAATTAACCTAGATAACTGCTGGCATTTCTTCCTATTGTCTGTCAAGCCTTATTATAATCGGTTCAGCAATGTCAAAGATTAACCCGGACACACAGTGAGAGAATTTAAAAAAATGGTTAATCATGTTTTCATCGCATGCGCAAACAACCCCCCCCCCCCATCCTCAGCTTAATTAAAGGCGGTTATTGCACTATTGCAGACACACATTTTAATTTTACTTTTAGATGACACGAGAAAACCACAACATAAACACGTCAACATTTATATTTATTCAAATAACCACAAACAGATCGCAGGGGTCGCTTTATAGCAGCGACTGACTAGCTGCGACAAATAGGAAGCACCACTAAACTTTTATTAGTCACATTAGTCAAATAAAACCGCTAGTGTAGCACCAGCAATAGAAACTTTTTACGAACCATTGGAGAGGACAGAGTGACTCGGTCCAGTTTACTGTTTACGGAACGGTTTCAGTACTCGTTAAACTTAACGCGTCAAATTCCCAGGCGCAGCAGTCAAATCATTATCGTTATTGATCACTCGATGCGATTGTTAGAACCCTTTTTGTTTATATTTTGTATGCCCTAGCGTTATAGTTGTAAGTTAAAAGAGTACCAAGAAATTAGTATTGCAGTGATTCTTTGACTAAATGGAGTTACTAACGGTCTACAATATTTAAAGATTTTAAAAATTAATAAAATGATTTTTATCTTAGAGTTAGTTTGAAAAGCACTATCCCCGTCACTGCTAATCCCGACACCACTTCACTTAGAAAGACAGACTAACGTTGATAATACGACTCGTGTTTCGTCTCTACGTGAGGCATCCTCAGGTTAAGTAGACCGCAGAGTTTGTGTCTTGTCTTGAGTAATGGATTCTATTAACGGTCTACAGTCTATTTGACAGCAAGTAGACATTGTTGTCCATGAACACCTGCTTCTTTAAAGGTGTGACAAACAAGCACATAATCCAATTGATGGTAAGGGGATGCTACAGCCCATAGCATAGATCCATGAATCTATCCTTGATTAAGCATATAAATGTAGAAGAACGTTTTATGCGATACATTTTCGATTTCTTCTACTAGTACTAGAAGCTAGTTTAATTAATAGACTTCGTCCATGATGGAGAGGATTCACCGTGATCATTTAGCTCGCTCATTAACGTTTCAACCACTAAGTCGTAAAAATAAGATGTTTGTATGTTTGTGGTAGGCTATATTATTATAAAATATAAAACGTATCGTCTACCTAACCTCATATCCTTCAAAGCAGAATACGTTAAAACATAGAAATTATTATTAAATCTCTAGGCACTCAATTTTCTTATCGGAATATTTCTGTGTGATATTAAAGAAGGAGTTAAACCCAAACACGAACACTTTGTGCGTTACATAATAAGCTTATCGCTCTGTATATTTGCTAAACATATTAAATAGCGAGCCAGCGCGGCATCGCACCGGTGATTTCCGAATATCGACAGCAGCGACATAATCTAAACCATCCACCACTCAACCACAAATAAAAAATTTATCGAAATCGGTCAGCAATTTATGAGGAAGTTGGTGACAAAAACATTTACAGCACAATTATATCCATATAAAGTACTTGTTTACTCGTACTAGCTTTGTTAATATAGCAGAAGATTTCGGTGAAAGGCATTGCCTTAATTTAGTAAAAGTCTTTTCAATCGTTCCATAAACATACACAATCTTAACCTTAATAAGTAATTGTGTGTTCCGAGGGAATAGATTTAATGTTTAGTTTTAAATTAACAATCAAATATTCGGTAACTATCTTACACATTTTCCTTTCGATATTCACTAACATCGAAATTTGCATAATGCCAATGTAATATTATAGGAAATACTTATAGATCGGAAATGTGGTCCTTTACTGTTGGCTGTATGAAGAAGCTTAAGGTCGCTCAGCGAGATATGGAGTGGGCTGCGTTCGAAGGTTATCTGTGCGACAAGACATAAAAATGAGGAATCAGCAGTTAGAACAAGAGTAACCGACATAGCCTATCACGGATTAGTAAGCTGACTGACAATGGACCGGCCATATGGCACGAGGAAGCGTAGGGTACTCCTCCCCCTCACTAGATAGAGGGACGAACTGGTAAGACATGCAGGAAGTCGACGAATGCACGTGACTCAGGACCGCGCTTTGTGGCATTTCTTGTAGAAGGTTTATGTTCAGCAGTGGACTTGTAGGATGTAATGATAATTATAGAAGTTATACTTCATTATATTATAATATCTAAAAGCTTTGACTAAGATTAGAGGTTTTAATGAGTTACACAAAATAATACTAACCGAAACTTTTTAAGCTGATTTTAAATACAGTGGTGCACTATTCAATTCGCAATCAATTCGCAACAAAGGGACGAAAGAGATTCCAGGGAATTTATGTTTCTATTCCAGACGCCCGGTCGTCGGCAAAATTGTACGGTCATCAAAATCACTGTCTGAGGAAATAAAATTGGGTCAAAGAATAAGATTTAAATTTAAGAATAAAAGACGGATTTTCATTATCTTTATCGACCATTAATAGTCCCCTTCTGAACCTTTAACCTATCCCATTTAATGGAAGATTTGTCTTAATTGCCTCGCTTGACTGGCTGATTTGTGAACAGAATATCAGCCTCGAAGTGAGGTGACTGATATTCTTACGTCAACGCAAGGCACTTCTTTTAAAAGAAGATATTTGTTACCCGATTGCACCAGAAAGAGGGTAATGTTTTCCTGGTGTATGTACTCGTATGTATGTATATTTCTTGGGCACGCTTTGTAGGCTTAACAGTTCGATATATTTTAATATATAGGATGTCGTTAGATTCGACTTAATATATTTATTTCTGATTAAAACTACTTTTACGGATTTTATCGCGTTTATTTTTACTTTTTATTTACTTTTATTTTTAATTCCCGACGTTTCGAGCGCTTTCCAGCACCCATGGTCACGGGGGACTCATCTCAGTCCCTAAATAAAAGTAAATAAAAAGTAAAAATAAACGCGATAAAATCCGTAAAAGTAGTTTTAATCATGTATAGTGTTCGCGTAAATATAAGAAATCATTATATTTATTTCTTTTTAGACAATCGGCTTTAGTAGAGCTTCTTGACTTTCACAAGTCAATAAGACAAAAACTAAGCTTGTCTAGTCATGCCTCACGCATATCAGCTTCGTGGGCAAGGATTAACTATGTAAAATCACGTTGTTTCGCAGTATATCGCAAAGTTCATGGGAACATCCACTTACAAATTTACAGCTTTTTTCGTTTCATTCGTCGGAATACATGTTGAAATTCACCTACATGATCACCATTGACCCAGGAAAATAACGATGTAGTAGCACCAGCAAACTCAGCCGTATCGGAAATTCTGTTAGGTGGGTATCGGAAGAGGCCAGAGAAGGAAACTAAAACTAGAGATGAGCAACAGCATCATCTACTATTAGACAATAAGGAGAGTTTTTTGTTAAGAAGTGAACTTTTAATAGTTTTAATGATTGAATTAATGAATTAATTAATGACATCGGAAACAATTAAAACCTACCAACACTGTAGATGCTTGCGCTAGCAACACTAACCCTATTACACTCAAAATTTTAGATCTTCACCCTCCCCTTACCTTTTTTATAAAATAAGGATGACAAATGAGCACACAGTCCACCGGATGGTAAGTGGATGCAGTGGCCCATCGACATCTACATTTAACCACGATTAAGAATCAAAATGCAGTTGCGATGTCACTCCTGAGGACTAAGATGGAATGCCTCGATTCCAGTAAAAAACGGGTCTCCAGTTTTCTACACTCACCATACGAAACTCAGTAGCATCAAGCTGCTATTTTACGTCAACTTGGCAATGCAACTTGACCGATCGCTCGCGGTACTGCACTCCCTTGTACTGCACATTGTTTTGTTATGTATGTTCAAGTTACAAATTGCTTGTGTTATTTGTAACTCATAAATCGGTTTATCTATAGAGAAAAATAATTTATTTGTCTGTGTATGGATACAATTTTGAATGTTAGATTCTGTTAGAGTGAGGAGCAGGTTTTTTCGTAGATTGATTTTCGTCCTTGGAGCGTCACACAGTGAACATACACACCATGGAGAGTCTACTTCAGCACCAACAAGACATTGTTGAAGCGATCAAGAATCATACGAAATACAGTAGCATCAAACTGCTACTTTACGCTGGTATTATGCGAGAGCGTGGTCCCTCCTCGGTCGACCCGGCTCATTCGTGCTACAACCGTAATATAGCTCCAGCGTGGCCCTACCGTACGTGTGATGTGTGATTTTTGTAGCAATTTCTACTTTCCGTATTTTTTATTCAAATGTAATAATGTTTTCTGTGTATCTTGTTGCAGGTAATAAGCATTAATATCACGCAGAGCCGATGCCGGCCACAACTGATGTCACATCATGTCGCGGTAAATACAAGTTCCACTTATTATTTTGATATATTTTTATATACCTAGTACAGGTAAGGGCCGATTTTTTAGTCATAAGTTCAATTTTATTCATAATATAAAAAATAACATATACAAATTAGTCAGGTTAAAATCAATTTAATGGATAACTGTTTTCTAACCATTGGAAAATCGTTGTCGATGGAACACTCTTCATATCCAATACACATAAACCTATGTAAAGGAATTTCGGAAATTTTCATTCCAGCCACTGACAATTAGCACGGAACGCCTTGTTTGTAAAACGGCTTTCCACCTTACGAAATACAGCCGCCATTTTATGCTTTTTAAGTCGATTTTTTGTGTGAGCGTGGTCCTTCCCCGGTCGAGTCCACCCATTAGCACTGCAGCCATAATACTGAAAGACATACACGTGCAATAATTTTTTTTTTTTATTTAACAACAACTTTAAAAACTGACTTTTAAATACAAGGTGCCGATGACATCCCATCGTGCCCTATACTAAAATGATACATAATAGAAAATTTACTCCAATTAAAATTAATTATCCGACATAGGAGCCACTAATTAGAATGGAATGCAATTATACTCAATATACCTTGAAGAACCGATAACCGATGGAGAACAAAGGTTTTCAAGTGGCAGAATAATACCGGTAAGCAAAGTGTACGTCTGCCCCCCGCTAGATAGAGCGACGATCTGGTAAGATATGTAGGAAACATTTGGTGAAATATATAAGAAAACATTTGGTGAGATATGCAGGAAAACATTCGGTGAGATATGCAGGAAGACATCGACAGCGCCGTAGCTCCAGCAATAACTTGCAGCGCTAATTCGAATCCCACACGAAAAAAGCATTTGCATGGCCTACAAATAATTGTTCCTGGTCTGGATGTTTGTCCTTGTGATAATTATGTATGTAAACTACCCTCACGATACAGAAGACAATTCTAGTATAGAGTTAACGTTTTTCTTAAAATAAAAAATAAAAAAGAATCATAAGTCGATGATTGCGGGTGGCTCAGTGCTGTGGCGTGCAGCATTCCTAAGGGACGTCCAAGGTTTAGCAGTTGACTTGTGTTGGGCTAAAATAACAGCCACGCTGTGTGATGTAATCAATCCATATCGACGACTTAACATTTTGTCTCTTATTTAAATTTTTTGCACTCTTAACTAAAAAATGTTGGATGTCATGTAAAGTGTGTAAAATAAATATGTCAGCACTAGTAACATTCGTTCTTACAGCTAGATTTCCGCACTTGAACCGTATGAGGGGCGTGAATAGCCATCTATTTACTTTTTAATAAAATCTCTCCCCGCGTCGTAGTCGTCTCGGCGGGCAATCCATCACGCTCTGACGGCGACACGTGAACGACGCGATAACGACGTTGGATTCAATTTCGTCTGTTTACTTAGGGAATCGGTTTGGTAAGCAGGAATGGATCTTATCACGTGTGTACTTACGTAGGTTTCTTATATTTAAGCTAATTCAACGGTCGTTATATCACAAATTTATGGGACGTTGTGTTCACTAATTCATACATCAGCCTATAAAATATACAGCCTATTAAAGTTCCCATAGAATAATTCAAAATTATTTGTCATAATTACCAATTTCGGCAGGCGGCAATCGCCGTTCTTTTTCTAGTTGTTATTTAGAATCTCATTGTTTCCCTCTGTAGCCACACGATTGGGAAATTGTTGTGATAGAATCTTTTTGTATTTCGAAGTCCACCCAGGTAGGTATCACCTACCATTTTACCTCTTAGCAACTTTTGCCACTAAGCAATAGTGTTGTGGTACACGCTGTGAGATATTCCATCAAGGTCCTCAAAATTGAAAACGTATCTGTAGCCTTCTTTGTATGGAGTGCACGTGTTCGTAGTCTGCTATAGCCGTTTACCATCAGGTTGACCGTAGGCCCGTTTGTTAGGCTTGTAATAAAGGCTGATCCTGTGCACACAAATATATGAGAATTTTTTATTATAGTTAATGGGGTTAAAAGTGGGAGGACTCTATTTATATCCAGGATTCCGACTGGGTAGTTACGACTCACCGGGTATACCAGTGCAATGCTGTACCCGGTCTGAAGAGTACAGAGAGCCGTTATAATTACCGACTGTCTCTTAGTCCACAGAGAAGACGAAGCATATTAGATTTAGCTAGGCTTCCTTATTTCAAGTAGGATACGTGTCCATGGGCTGCGATAGCCAACTACCGCCAGGTGGACTATAGGTTAATTTGTCGCTACAATTTTATTATATAAAACAAATGTCGGTCTGGATACGGTGTCCCGTCGTGTTGAGGATTAACTCTAGTAGTAACTATCACAGTTCCAATTTTATCAACAACAGAAACAATTTGACGGTTCCGTGGCACAAAATAGCATTGCGTTAGGGTGGTGAGGGCCGCGGGTTCGAATCACGCACGGAAAAAGTATTTGTATGGCCTAAAAGTTGTTGTTCCAAGTCAGGATGTAATTTATGTACATAAATTGCATTCACGACATAAGAGAAAATCCTAGTGTGATGATAACGTATTTAAAAAAATCGTACATTAATATTGTTTGTCCCGTTATTATCACCACAGCTTCCTTATACAATAGGACTTTTTTTTCAATGCAGAACGTGAAAGCATTCATTAAGCACATTCCGGCAGAAATTTTTCAAATCAATATTTCGCGGAGGTAACATTCGAGGCATCTCGACACCTATGGTCACACTCGCACCCCCATGCTACTACTACTACTACGCGCAATTTATAAAAGTGACCCGTCTCAGGGGACTGCTGGAGACATGTGCTCATTTGTAATTTGCGCCGTGTAGCCCTCTGCCGCCAGTAATTGGCTAACTCAGACTCTACGATTACACTCACTGGGGTGATCTAGATTATTAATAGGGAATCAATAATCTTACCAGCCTCGATCACAGGCGCAAAGTAGTCTTTTGGGTTTTTACATGTTATATTTCGGAGAGTGTGCGCAAAAATTGCATGACTTAATTCCTCCCTCTCCATTCCATTTTCGAACCACCAGTCGCTAGTCTAGTCTCCACCACTTTGTTGTCGACATACCGCGCATTTGAAACAAGCCAAGAAGTAGAATATTCTGCCAGCATTCGTCTTCCATCCCATAACGTGGATGTCATGAAGGCAAGAGTCAATAGGCTTTTGTCAAGCTATGCAGCGTGTTTTACTATCTTCAGCTGCATCACCATTTACCGTCAGATGGGACAGTAGGTGATCACAAGCTCATAATACTAAAAGTATTAATAATTTAATAAGATCACATAAGTTACAACACGTGCGTCGGAACAGCACGGAGTATAATTTTTTATTCAATTTAGATTACAAATAATTCTTACTGAAAGTCATTTTTTACTAATACCATAGGTTAGAAAAACCTCTGTCCGGTGAGGAACCAGCAAGAAACGCAGCGGGATTTTTTTAATAATAATGAACAATGTATGTCATAAAATATAATAGAAAAGCTTTTAAAAACAGCATGCCAGCGATCCCGATGCCTTTCCCAGGGGATTTTACAACATATATATTAATTTATATTACAATAACCATTTTATACAGTATTTGTTTAGTAAAAATTTTAAACTTGACAATAAAGATATTATGTATAGTTTTAAGGACTTTTTATAAAAGCGTATACATTGCCTTATAAATGAGTAACTCTGTGGTGTCGAGTAACTGGTACTACTAGCTTATGCCTGTAGCTGCTAGCTACTTACGGAGTGAATATTCCATATCTAAAAAGATACTTTTATTTTTTTATTGCACTTACATACAATACATTTTTGTAAATGTGTTGCGATGCAAAAGTTAATATATTAATATCGTTATCAATTGTGTTCTTTTCCTAGAGTTTACAGCAAAAAGTGATATTATATATACTGTATTTTTGAAGTATTTGTTGGTGAATATACATTAAATTTTCGTAAATATTCCACCATTATGTAATTATGTCGTAATCTCTAATCTTCTCAGAAATTAAAGGAGAACTGTTGCAGCATTGAGATGTAGACTGTACTCTACTAAGCTTTAGATGCAATGAATTCGTGGAATCATTTTTAGCGAAGTCAAAAGATGGAGGAGATTTACACTTCGACTGCATGTTTTTTTCTTCGGTGTGGATGTTACGTGACATGTTTCTCAATTATAAACACATTTTGACGATTTTTATTAAATATGTGTTACTTTAGGTATTCTCACATTTGGAGAAAAATTCAATACAAAAAAGTGGCAAAATGGACGATGAAGTAATGTAAATGTAAACTATTTAGACGACATTGAGATTGCGATATAGCTTCGTCTACGCAAAAGAATAAAATATCAACTTTTAATAAAAAGTTCAAGTCGACTTCAAAGAAATAAAAAGATCAAAATATTTTCATATGCTGAAGTTGGAGGTTAATTCTTCTATTCACTAGGTCTTAGCACCGACTGAAGAATGTTATATTTTGTTATTTACAGCTCTTTGAAGAAATATTTTGCTTTTAATAAATGTAATTTATACGTTAACCGACTTAGATTCTGAAGTGTTTGTTTATTTAGAAATAAATAGTAACTTTGTACGAGTTATAAACAGCAATAATGAAATCCCCTATGTTTCATTATAAAACATTTAACAATAACTCTGTGGTATCCGTTAAGTGCGTTATCAGAATCAGTATTCAAATGTATATAAATGATTATAATATATAATAGAAATACCTCTGCATTGGTTGAGGAGTAAGAGTATTGTCAAAGAACCCGCTTTTCCGATGCTTGTGTCAGTTAAATATCGTGTCATAAAAACTTGTGAATAGCAATTTATTTTATTTTTTACTGACGAGTTTCACATTTTTTATATAATAATTACCTAGTAGTAAGTGGATGCTTTAGTCCATAGACATTTACATTTATCCTCAATTAAGAATCAAAATTCAAATTTGTCACCCATGAATGGGCTAATATGGAATGTCACGTTTCCAGTAAAAAGGGCTTCCGATTCTCTACACTCACCATACAAAACACAGCAGCCTTGTTACTATTTTCTGGTTTTTGTTACATGTTCTATATTATTCAGACAAGTCCAATTTTCCAAACACGCTTTAAATTTAATTTTTGCTTCCCTACGATAATCCGAATAAGATTCATCCGTTCCACCTGATGCAGCCGTCTCTTCGCGCATTTTGAAAGATCTGTGCAGCTCGTTACGGGCGAAGTTTGCGGCGGGATTATACGTTCAAGCTGCAAATCTTATCGAATCTGTTTTAATCAAGAGTGCTAGGTAGATGAGAGCAATGCGGGTGGGAGAGGAGATGCAGGTATACATTTGTACATCTGTCAAACTTATATATGAAATTATCAAATCTGAAATATATACATACACCATATAATAATAATAAGATTATAGTGCAGGAGTAAATACGCAAGAGCAGGTACACTCTCTATTCCTCAAATCTCACCGATGGCACGATAGTAACATACCCGGAGAGAGATCAGGCCCAGGACCAAAGGCTTTACGTGCTTTCCGAGGTATAGGGGTGAAATACTGCCAGCATAATTCCAGACTCGGAGTTGCTACTCAAAATTTATTTTCAGAAAACCCCAATAACTGTTAAGACCCAACCCGGGGATTCAAACCCAAGACCTCATGATCAGCAACTGAATTAACGACCACTAGACTAATAAACCAGTTAGGGTTCACATACGCTTTAAATATACCTAAGCTGGCTAGAAGTCGTCTGGGTGGGTACTTCCACCAGAGGTCGGTACTTCGTTCGACTTACCTACTTCTGCCATAGGTATAATAGGGCATTTTAAACCATGTAAAATGAAATCAAAAAATATATATTTATGATAGATTTTGTAAAAAGTAAATAAGAAATGTTGATTTCTGCTTATAAAATTGCACTATTAATTTTAAATTCCCATATTAAGAATATTTACATGTCGTGACGTCACTAATCCAGCCTAAGGATATTAGTGTTCCGTGTCACTGATTAAGAGAACTAGCTAACGTGCTGTGTTATTTCGAAATTTTTAAGTTATAATTACGATTATTGGGTTTTATTCCAAATTTTATTGAAAAGTATAATGGAAGACGAATTTCGAAGACGAAAGTAAAGAAAGTACTAATCTACCAAGGATAAATAAATTGATGGTGGCAATTTTTTTACATGCAATCCCAATTTTTGTTCTGCCGAGTTGAGGAATATTAAAACATCAGTGTAAGTACCTGTTACCAACTTTTGTTTACACAAAACCACAATACCAGTTCAGAGGGTATTTTGATAAAACATACTTTAGTACATAGCTAGCATAGCTTAGTTTATCCATAATTACAATCATTAGCAATCATTAGTTATAATATCTAAGTTAACGTAATTTATTACAAAATTTGACTTGCGATACCTTTCACCTCATGATGTTTTGTCTTGCATTAAACGATAATTAAATATAAATAACACTTACACTAAAATTATCTTCACAGAAGTATAGTTTAGATTTTGTAGCCAATGCTTTCAGGTCACTTCTTGCCAGTTTTAACCAAGTATTTCTCATATTTAAATCAGTTGCCACTTTAATACATAACTTTCCCGGTGTTCGTGTACTCGTATTTTCGCAATCAGGCACAACATAGTAATGATATATATGATAACTCATTATTAAACATTACAAAGTATCTATATTATTCCTTTGCAAAATCGGTTAAAAGATTTTGCAAATAGATTAAAAGTAATTTTTATGGCACTATTCGGTTTTAAAAAAAAATATAAAAATTATAGTAGTTCATTGTCACTCTAGGATTTATTTAATACAATTTTTGAAAGTGGGTAAAATACCCTATTGCAATGAACTAGTCCACACACTTCAGTGTATGTGCCTGCCCGGAATCTTCAGTGGCCTGCACCAACACGACACGGCCCTGACACTGCACTGATGAGTGTGGATTGACCGTCAGTATATTTTATGCATATAATAAGTTCCTATATATGTATACCTACATAACATATATAAATGTAGATTATGTATTTTATAAGGATGCGTAATGAATTTACAAGTTACCGTTACAGCCTATCCACAGCTGAACACGGCCAGTGTTCTTTCATACATTGGGGGTACCTCATAGGGGGTATTTGCCATAGGCTAGTGAGTCCAACACTTCTCTTATCAGGAAGCGACTGCTGCCCAGCCCCTCATGTGTTTCCCTCTGTCGCCTCTCGCGGCGCCCGTGGCCGGCGCGATATCGTGGGTATATAGCGGATATTCTTTACACCGTCACTACACGATAAATTTCTATAAATGTAAATTATGTATTTGAAAAGGAAGCGTAATGCCTTTACAAGTATTAAATCTTAATTTTTAGTTTCTAAAAGTCGCATTGAGCGCCCAAACGAAATTTCTCTTGGTTGGCAACCGTTGTCCTTAAAAAAAATTATAAGCAGCGTGAGTCCACGTCGTGCAAGGACGAAGTGATCAACTGGATAAATTATGTTGCTGTTTGTTTGCATATTTGATATATTTTAGAGTATTGTATTTACACAGCTGTGACCTATGAATTTTTATAATGTAACAGTCAATACTAAGAAATATTCCATTTATTTAAATATTTTAAAAATGTCGAAGTTAATTTCTAACGCATGAAACAATTCTATATTTAATATTAAGTAATAATTGTTGTCTTCAGTTCATAGCACGTCAGACCTCAATGGAACAGTTATTAACCCATCACTCGGTGATGTAGAGGTCTCGTGCTTGGCTGAGGCCAAGGAAGCCTGGATCAATAAGACCGGGCCGGACCAAGTTTTTCCGACAAAACCAGCTTCGCAGAGGCATTGGGATGAGCCACTCTGTATCCAGGTTCAAAAAAACCTATTAGAAAACTGTGCGAACCCTACAGAGCGAGCCCGTCTTTTAGCATCTGTGGAGAAGGAGTCGGGCTATTGGTTGAATGCGCTGCCCTCATCGAATATCGGTACACTCTTGGACAGTACTACTTTCTCACTTTCTATCAGCCTGAGATTGGGTTTAAAAACCAATGAGCTCCATTGCTGCCGCTGTGGTAAAGAGGTCGACATTCTTGGCCACCACGGCCTGGCATGCCAGCGAAGTGCTGGTCGCATCCCTCGCCATGCCCTAGCCATTAATGACGTCATTCGACGAGCCTTAACCAGTGCAAACGTACCTGCAATTTTAGAGCCAAACGTTATATTACGGGACGATGGCAAGAGGCCTGATGGAATGACGCTCATTCCATGGAAAAATGGGCGCTCCTTAGTATGGGATGCAACTTGTGTTGACACATTAGCGCCATCACATCTTGCGGCGACTGCACAGCAGCCAGGCGCTGCTGCTGCTGTCGCCGAGTCTAACTAGCGGCGCAAATATGTAGCCCTCGGAGAGGGATACATGTTTGTGCCGTTTGGTGTAGAAACGCTGGGGCCGTGGGGTCCTGATGCAAGACGTTTGTACAGGGATATCTCATCACGCCTTGTCAATGTCTCTGGTGACCCAAAAGCTAGAAGATATTTTGGTCAGCGGATCAGCCTCGCAATACAGCGAGGCAACTCAGCCAGTCTTCTGGGCACACTACCAACAGACGGCGGCGATTTAGCAAGTATTTTTTACTTAAATTAAGCGTTTTATACTGTATAATTTTGTAAAATACTATTTTCCTTTAAATTGTTAATTAGAAATATTTATGTTTTACTATGTCTTATATTAAAACATTATATCTGTCAAAGTAATAATAATTTTTTATAATATTAAAAGTGGTCGTCATAAGTATGAAACATAACATACGAGGCCACAAAGTAAAACTATATAAGCTCAGAAAGACTTTCGCTGTATGTTGAAGAACATAATTATGCCGTAAAATGTTTAAATTACGTGCTTTGTTTCTTGTCCAAATAAATCGGGGTCCATAATAACAGGAGCACGATATATAAAAGACTAAACCTACCTAAGTAACCGCGTATTTGGTAGTTACATTGCATGACGAGGTGGCCGAGTGGTTAAGGCGTTGGACTGCTAATCCAATGTGCTCTGCACGCGTGGGTTCGAATCCCATCCTCGTCGACGATTTATTTTGAAATATTTCGTGTAAAACAAACATTTTTCTACTCATAAATTCTACATCGATAATTACAAAAACGAAATTTTATGTTTCCTTAAAGTATAATTTTATTTAGATTTCGTTGTGATTATATAATTTAGATTTCATAGAAAAATATGAATTGATTGTTTACATACAAAATAAAAATTTAATTTTGTAGTCATGAAATTTATTGTTTCCAAAAGTAGTAATAAGGTAATTAATGTTGATGTCTATTGACATTACAAATTTAATTCTGGTTCATAAATTCATTTATTAATTGATCATAATAATTATGATCAATTATTGATAGTATTTCATTCACTGTAAACAAATATCTACAATAATTATTTTAGTTTTGTAAATTTGAAACGAATTAACATAATATTCCGATCGCTGGCAATAAAATATTCATACATACGAATACATCGATTTAAATGAAATTCAAACCGAGATGGAAGAATAAATTTATTATGTTAAGGAAGAATATCGAAAGATGATAAATTAGCAAAATAATAAAAATAATTATTACTCGTAGTTTTACTTTTCCTTATAACCTTTCTATTTAATTTCAACAAACTTCAAATTCCAACTATTTAATCAACTTCATAAAAGAGAATTATTAACTCTACTACATTTTATATATAGTATATAACACAACATCTCACAATAATTTAATGCGGAATGAATAATATTCAGAATATTTTACATTTGCAATGTGACTTATCAACAGTGTAAGCAGGAAAATATAACTTTAAAGTTTAATTGATAATATCAAGCGGCTAATCTAGTTGAAACTTGCAACAAAGCTGGCAGCTTTGCTTAGAAGTTTCACAGGTGTGTAACTGCAGTGGATGAGACTTGCAGCTGGTGGTGCAGCGGCTATTGAATGAGAGGAGCTAATCAAATGGTGGCTTAGCTTAGACAACTTGATTATATTGTTGTGCACTACCACAACCTTAATATTATTTGTATGATCATACTGTGGCACTACTACGATATCACTCGACTAGATTTAATAAAGGTGTCCCACAATAGACTTGTTGATGCGATGGCGTAGCTTTCTTAACTTTAATTTCCATGCGAACACGACACATTTAATATAATTTCTTTCTTTATAACTTTTTATTGTATTTTACTTGTTCCGTGCGGGATTCGAACCCGCGGCCTGCAATCACTTTTTCGCTCTGCTGCAACTCATTTTTTATTTGTACGTCACGTCCTCACTAGGATATTTTCCTGTATCATTGCTGAACCACTGCGCCATAGAGCTGACAATATAAGTAATTTTAAAGGTTTTACCGAGTTTACTTTATTTTCAGTTCTTGGCGTTTCAGTTCCTTGCTGCACTCATGGTCAGTCTTATCAATGTAATGTTAACGTTTCATTTTGTTGTATTTGGTAAATGTATTAGTATTAATTATAATCCGCTGTCTTATAAATTAATATCTTATATTTATGCAATAAAGTGTTATCATAATAAAAAAGTCGTCTCGCTAATATATATTACAATTAAAATTCCTAACTATATAGTTTACTATTTAAGGCAGACCCCGTCATACCACGTACGAACGGACGTGTGGTGGCGATCGGACAGACAGACAAGCGGAGGCCTCGGATTTGCCTTCAAGTCATCTCTTGTGATATACTACATATTGATATAAGACGTTGGATTCTTACAACATACAGAAAATGACGTAAATTTTGGATAAATTAAAAAAAATCCCACGTATTATGATCAATACCTGATCTAAATTCTTCTTAGTTATAAGAGTTTAAAAGAATAAAGCGATAGTGGTGCCCACTTGAGAGAAAACTCTTTTGTAGATGCTTCTCATGAAGCGCTTCTGAGAGCCACTCGCAGAGCCGGACTGTGTCAGAGCGCCGGTAAACTGGATCAAGTAGCAGGTGGCCGCATTAGAGGTCCGCTCTATGTTCCGTTTGGAATAGTTTATCATTATTTTTGTTTGATTTGATAATTTTATAAAACTGGAGCTTCAATTTTTTATATATAGAATAAGGCTGACAATGAGGGTAAATGGATGCTGGACACCTATCCTCGATTAAGAATCAGAAAGCAGATTCAGATGCGTTTTTACCCTTGAGGAATAAGATGGAACGCCTCGTCTGCAATAAAAAGGATCTCTAGATCTTTATACTCACCATACAAAACACAACAGCAATAATTTGCTATTTTACGCTGGTATTCTGTGAGAGCGTGGTCCTTCCCCGATCGAGCCAACTCATTCGTGCTACAACCATAAAATAACTGCAGCATGGCCCTACCATGTAGTCAAAAAACTTATTACCCAACTAATGGTCAGTGACTAGAATCAAGTAAATTAAGATGAACTGCCTTCCAGCCCGTAGTTCTATTGGCTCTCTATAACCTTCAGACTGGAGTACAGCATTACACATACTACTGCTTTGCGGCATAAGTAGGTACCTAGAGGGTTGCTTTGACAAAATGAGCCCTTCTATCTAGTTAGAAAATTCATTCACTCTTATCTTAGCAATATCTCTTTATGTCTATCCTCGATGAAAAATTGAAAATGAAGATGCGTTGTCACCTTTTGGACTAAGATAAAAGTAGCATTATGTAGCCTTATCACGTTCATTATGTAGCCTTATCACGTTCATTATGTAGCCTTATCACGTTCATTATGTAGCCTTATCACGTTCATGTTCTGCGTGAGCGTTGTGTTTCGTTCAGTAAGTGTAAGGAACTGGTGACTTTTGATGGGTAACGTTGCTTTGCGTCTTGATCCTCCAGAGCGACAACGCATCTAGATCGCTATGGGCCACATCGTTCACTTACCATCAAGTAGACTGTGTGTTAGTTTTTATAGCTCTTAGTTATACAAGAAAGTATTCATTAATGACTAGAATAATGATGACTCTAAGATAACATTATTTGTTATTCTATTATGTGATAACTTGTATAGGAAAGAACCAATTATTTACGAGTGTTTTATAATATTATAAAACTTTTATTTACTTCAGAGTACTTTGCTTAGGTGTGTTCTTTGTCCTCTCCACTATTGTTAGCTTTGCAGACTGAAGTATATCCCGGTGCGTGAGAGACAATTTATGAGCAATTAGACAGCCCCCGGGGCACTGGGACCGGGGGAGACAATACTAGGAGAACTAGGCCTTTCTATAAAATTGTGAAGCTTTAATAAATAATTTAATTTAATAAAATATTTTTAACAGTATAAGGTTGACAAACTGGACAAAGTCCATCTAATGGGAAGTGGGTGCTGTGGCCCGCAGACAAATACATCCATCTTCAATGAAGAATCAAAATGTAATTGCGTTATCATCCATGAGGACGATTACTCTCACCATACGAAACACATCAGCACTAAGCTGCTATCTTTATGGTGGTATTCTGTGCTTATTCGTACTGCAGCTATCATATATTTGCCGCGGGGCTCTTCCACGTTAGACGTTGATATTAACAAACACAAAACAACTGAAATTAGGTTTTAGAATTCCGACAACTAGCACTCAGCAAATTGGACAAAACTCCTTGGGCTAATTAGAACACATACTAAACGACAAATGAGCTTACAGTCCACCTTGTGTCGATTGGTCCACTACAGCCCGTGGTCACCTGCAAACAAAGAAAGTTACAGATGCGTTATCACTGCTGATGACAAAGATGGAATGTCTTACAGCCTGTATATTTACCATTACAACCCCTTGAAATCTCACAACCCATTGTAGTCTTATAACCCTACTTACAACCTTACTTGCTATCTATACTATTCAGACTGAACCCTTGACATCCCTTAACAGTCATAACGAAGTATTATTGCAAGTCTTAAAAAAATTTCTGAAAACAAATTAGGACTTTCCCAAAATCATCTGGCTACCCTTTCAGATGATTGGCTTCGTTTACGAAAAAATACACTTTGCTAATGTCCGCCCCTAGATTTATCTTCGTTAGGCATAAACGTGTATACATCCCTCCGCGGCGAAATAATTGCAGCGATGTCGCTCGCATCAACATAATTATTCTAGCTATAAAAAACTTGAATTTTAAGCAAAATATTTTTCACAGATTTGACAGACAGACAGAACGGGCACTCAATCCACCTGATGGAAAGTGGATGCTGTGACAAAGTTGTCCTCGATAAGAATCAAATTGCAGATGCGATGTCACACCTGAGGACTAAGATGGAATGCCTCATTTCTAGTAAAATGGGTCTCGGTTCTCTACACTCGCCATACGAAACACAGTAGCATTAAGCTGCTATTTTACGCTGGTATTCTGTTAGAAAGTGGTCCTTCTCCGGTCTAGCCGAGCCATTCGTGCTACAATCATTATATAGCTACAACGTGGCTCTACCGCATATTAATACGATTAAATTGGGTTGTTGTTATATGTTGTATGAATTTGGTAAAGTGAATATAGCTTGAAGAACCGGCAACTGATGGGGAAGAAAGGTTCTCTAGGACAACCTAGTACCTGTAAACGAAATGTAGGGCAACCTCCAACTAGATGGAGTGACGACCTGGTAAGACATGCAGGAAGTCAATGGATGCAGGTGGCTCAGGACCGAGCTTTGTGGCATTCCCTCATAGAAGTCTAACAGCAGTGGACTTGTGAGGGTTTGTACTGATTACGTTGATGATAATGAAGTAACTTACAGCTATTACTGTCCCACCGCTGGGCACAGCCATAGGCCTCCCCTCATTTCTAAGAGGATCATGAAGCAACGAGTCCACTGCACTTCTCCAGCGCCATTGCCAAAGTTCAAATAACCTAGAATCATTACCATTTTTCAGACATTACGGTCCCCTCCCTCACCGCCGACCACTTGGTAAAACAGCAATTAAACTGAAATTAACAATGTTAACGTACAAATTTAGCGTTCTCACGCTGACGCCTCTAACTGGAAATAGGAAGACAATGCGTTATATTGTCTGCCATATAGGCTCTGTCACGATTTTAAAGTCGCGTTGCTCACCTATTGTCTTGTATCACGAACTGATCTGCAGTAAGAGTTCCTTGTAGTCCCCCAGATTGTCATTAGCGCATGTAGAGCGCGCGTGTGGGACGAACATTGCCTTTATTTTGTTTATTTATTCAATGTATCTGCAGAGAAATATTATACAATAAATATAATGTTTGATATTAAGGCGTCAAGCGTTCTCTAAATGTTATCGCTAAAGTGATTGTAAAGATGGAGATCTTTTAATCTCCTATATTGGGAACAGTGGGTGTTTGTTTTTCCTTTTTTATAACTGGATGATGATCTTAGCAAATATTTGTATTTTTCAACTATTGAGTTGAGTAATTGATTTTCTCAAAGTAACACCTAATTAAATTAATAATATCGACTTTTTAAGTTTCCAAAGCAGAATCAAGAGAGCAGTCGTATACACAAATGAGTAAAAAGAAAAGAATGAAAGAAATATTTATTTGATCAACACACAACATTCAGAAATAGAAATTCGTAGTACAAATTACAAATTAGTAATTATGCAGTTGTGTGATTACAAAAAGGATCCTGCCTCTGTGATAATCTGTGGGGTACCACAGCACTGGATCTCCGTAGGGACCGTAACTGACTCACAAACAATCGGACATTGATGAAAAGCAATTACACTAAAACTAAAATAAAAAAGATATTAAAAATTTAAAGTAATAATTATTATTATACTCGACGTTCGCACGCAGTCCTAGCTGCGAGTATATTGCAATACGTCAAAGTTATACAGTCAGTGTTTGCCTTGCAACTGTTTGTAGTTTTTAAAATGTATTATGCATAGCTCATCATTCCTCTCTCTTAGATCTCTGTAATTATTTTCCCAGCTAAAATTAAATAGATTATCCTCATGACGTTAGTCAAGATGTTATCTTAGACTCGTCAAAATAGAAATACTTAGAACGGATGTGATAGTAGCTAATTAATATTAATGGGACGAGTCGCGCAGCATCTTCCGCAGATGCTCTTATCTCTCGATACTTATTTACAAAAACCGGACTTTGCAATATACCACTTCTTTAGCCTTAACCCCTCTCTTTCTTAGCCTTAACATTCACAAAATTCAAAAACTTTATTAAACAAAGTTTGCATAAAAACAGGTTATTATAATTTTAAGGAATATAAGGATGATAATAAGCCCTGAAAATGAGGTGATCGTTACTAAGCTATTTCTAATTTATTTTGTGTTGTTAATTCTGTAACGTATATCTTATGTTTTTTTATTTTATACATGTATTTCTTTAAATAAGGTCCCGCTGGTTTTCTTGCTTACAAAGACAGACAGACAGAGGAACTAAAAATAAAATAATTTAAGAAAAGTATGTACATCGCCCACGGAATGAGATAAGGCATGTAATATATTTTCCGGGTAATTATTACTTATGATTTTAAAAATCCTTCTATATAATACAACCAGTTAAGCCCCATGCTTATTTGCTATACTCTCCCATAAAAAACAACAACCGGGTGATAACATAACAAGGTACAATTTTTTTTAACATGTTTCCTTTGCTAAAGTAGAAAAGAACAATTTGCTTTTACGCAGCGCGAGTGCTTCACAACTGTAGTACTTCCCGTCGGTGATGATTAATCACATGATTACAGTCGCCGTCGCGAGGTGGAATCGCGTGTCTAGTTATTATTATGCATGCGAGAGGCACTCGTGTACTCTTACGCTGGCTCCACACGTTGGCCCCAATATAGGCCCCAACGCTACTCGTCCAACGTGTGGATCTAGAAAATTGCATTGGTCCCAACGTTGGGGCAAGCGTTGGTAGTTGGCCAGCTCGTGTCACTGCACCGCAGTAGAGCGAGCACTGATGTTTGACGACACAAATAAGTAAAAGTGTGGAGCCTGCGCAGCCGGACGCACAGACAGTAAAGGAGCCCTACCTACTCGGTATTCTTGTGGATATTGTATAAGTTTATGAACACAGAACAATCTTAGGACCCTGATATTTTCATATAATTTGAACCGTGGTAGGTCAAAAGCGCTCGATGTAAATTTCACAGTACGCGAGCTACCCGGGTTCGATCCCCGGCGGCACCAATGAAAGTGTTGATTGCAATTTGAAATGCTGATTTACCACGTGCTTGGCGGTGAAGTAAAAACATCGTGAGGAAACCCGCATGTCTGAGATATAAAAAAAAATATTTCAAAGATAAGTATGTGAAGTTCGCCAATACGCATTGGGGCAGCGTGACGGACACTTCCTTTCCCTAAAACCTCTCAAAAATATGAGAAGGCCTGTGCCCAGCAGTGGAACGTATAAAGGCTGTAACTTTAACTTTTAACTTTATATAATTTGAACAAAATGTCATAACAACATATTTTATAAGTCGCTACTGTCGTCTATAGACACTAAACCAACCTCCTTCTAACAAAAAAGGTTATTTATACGTCGTCAACATCTGAGGCTGCTGAGGAGTAAGATCGAATGCTTTTATTTAATTATATTATATAGCTTCCATAACTCTTCTTACATAAATAAAAAATAAATAAATACCAATGATATAATATACAAAAAAGCAGATATGTTGTTAGCGCGCTCGTAGTTAGTCCTAAAGTTAAAAAGTTAACAAACACAAGGAATCTCATATCACATGTAAGTATGTAATATACTTCGATTTGTAAGTATATATCCTAATATTTTAATTTAAAGAGATTGGGAAAAAAGGCAGGCAGGCAGTGACAAAATTTTGTCCTCTTTTTTCTTATTATTTTAATCACGCCATTATATTTACATCATCCGCAAATGTAGTGAAATATGAGTGGAACGAAAACCGTGTGAATGTGTGTCGTCCACGGAGCATTTGCTCCTTGGTGCCGTTACTGTGTTGGGAACACTTTTTTCGGTGATTTTGTGAGTTTTTACATGCCCATAGTATAAAATATCATTAATATTCTTGATTCCGTGTCAATAATTCCTTTACTATCGAAACGCAATAAACATATTGGTGGCAGAAAGAGGCAAGAGGAATGTACATACATAGAAGAACTTCCAGTCAGAAAAGAAGCTCCACTAAAACAACCATTGAATAACTATTTTTTCTTACCTTTTTTCAACCTAAATCTAATTCTCAACCGGTTTCATCAAGATATCAGATCACAAAAATTAGCATCCAATAAAATACTAAGCTCCGATAAAATTTTAAACGTAATTTTATTAAGGCTCGTTTCATTACAGTGCCTCCTAAATACATTCTCGTAATACAGGAAAACGCTAATGTGAACGCCGTGTTCTCCATGTGAGCGCGGCCTAATTCTCGTTTGATTGCGAGCTAGCACATACTGCGTTATGTACTCGATGATTACGTGCAATTAACTGGGCGTCGAGAGCTTGCTGACGACTTTATTCTTACAAAAAGTGCTCTCTTGCCAGAACAAAGAGACGACCGACGATTTTGCAGGAACATAAAAGTATAAATAAGTCTTTAGAGTTAAAGCGTTTTATAACGCGCACTTCGTATTAACAGGACGCACTTAAACAATTACCCGACATATTTACAAATAATTTTAAATAACCGTCTTTTTTCCTGACGCGTTCACTCAGTGCATATTCACATTGTATGCTCTCTTTTTTCTTTTTAATATAGAAGTGGAGGCAAACGAGCATGCGGCCTCTATATTATATTAGATTCTGAAATATCACTACTTGGTACCTCTACCGTGGTATGGAAGATTTGCCCATATCAACTTAGTAGACAATACAACTTAAGAAAATCTATAACTTGTTGCCATCTCGTGGATAGTGACACAATTCCGTTGCTGTAGAAATTATAGGATTTTTGACCAAAAAATGCAACAAGTAAATATGACCGTCCTTTCTTGTTGTTAACCTAACACTATCCAATGAATTCTAAAGAGACCGAAACAGGTGAAAATCTGAAGCTATTCGGTCCGTTTTTTGTCAATTTCTTGCTTGAGTCTCATTCGGTGTTGGCAGTAGAGATCCAAATCGATGGTTCTGCCCGGCGGTAAAAACCCATAATAAACTATGCCCTTCCAATCCCACCATACATATCACATACATTCACATATCTTCGAAATATTATTTTTTCTTATTTCTCGTACATGCAGGTTTCCTCGCGTATTTTTCATTCACCGCGGAGCACGGGGTAAATCATCACTTAAAACTGCAATTAACAATTTCGTTGGTGCCGGCGGAAATTGAACCCGGGTTGCTCGGATATTGTGAAATTTTCAGCTAGCGCTAATCATCTGAGCTACCACGGTATTGAACTTTTCCTTTTATAATAATTATTTACAAGAATCAAATTCTTTCAACCAAAACTCGCTTATTTAACTAAATTCAACGCAACACGGCGACCAAACAATTTAGTGTGAACGCTACAAAGACAATGTAATTGTTCGCAAGTAACTGTCTCATTACGGAGCCGGAAGATGTTGCGCTACGGGCCTGCTTACACCTGGATTAACACCTCTGTTCATACAGACGGAACCGATGGTATTGTCGCCCGAACAGCATGGGATAGAATATGAGCTGAAAGCGATTTTTTCCTTTTTATTTTCAATAAACATCTAGATATTTTTACATAGATCAAAATCATCATCATTATCATTACAGCCCATCACAGGTCCGTAACTGAACGTAGGCTTCGCCATAAAATGTCTAAGATTATGGTCCGCACCAGTTTCGTTCATAGGGTTTTATGTCTCTATTTTATAAGCAGGTAGTTGATGGACGCATGTGCCTCAGTACTCTACATTTTGGCAGTTTATGGAGAGGCCTATATTCAGCTTTGACGTCAACTATTTTTGTTTAAATTAAACGTAAGAAATCGTTAAATAACCCTATTTATTATAAATAAACAACTCTAGAGCTGAAAATAAAGTTGTATAAAAAGTAAAAACATTAGCCAGATACTATAAATTTTGCGAGAAATATTTAGATACTCAAGTTTCGAGATCCAAAAAAATATTTCTTTGTTCTATCTTTAAGTGCGTCTACATTATTATTAACTTTTTTATGTCCGTCCGTAATCGCCTTGAGTTAGTCATTTAGACCACGCCGTGTTGGTGAGCTCGTGCGCCTTTGTGAGGCAGCGTGTATCCAACACGTCTTAATAAGCTGGAGAGTATGAATACCCGGAGATTTTGTGTGCGGCAGCTTAGTTATCCCCGGGCTCTTCGCTCGAGAGTTATTATGAAG
The DNA here is from genome assembly GCA_907164705.1 of Parnassius apollo. Lineage (NCBI taxonomy): Eukaryota > Metazoa > Arthropoda > Insecta > Lepidoptera > Papilionidae > Parnassius > Parnassius apollo. The sequence goes on from CAJQZP010000533.1 coordinate 1,724,504, forward strand.
AAGTAATGAGATAGAGTCCGCTATTCAAGCGATGCTGGACCTCATTAGAAACATTTCTTAACGAGTGGAACGCTCTTTGTTATAATATAAATGAGGATTAGCAATTACTGTAGTAACCGCGTACAGCTTAGTGCTTCAAACTGTATGGATTGTGTTAATTGGTTTTCGGCATTACCTATTTATTACACGTACAAATGTAGCTTATAACACCATAATAAAAAGGATTCAACAAGACATTCTCTCCAAGGAAGGTAACCCGGTACGGTAGAGAATGTGATCTTAAGAAAATCTTTAAAATATATTATAGACACTCTATTTATAAATTATAATAGCATGTTAATAGATGTTAATAAAAATATGAATACACCACACCACCAAATACAAGATTTGTGCGTACACAACGCTTCTACAAATATTTCAACTGGTTCAATCTCACTGAAGTTTATATCCAGCTCCAGCAGCAGATTTAAGAAAATGAAGTTATGTGTATTGAGGGAAATGATAAGTGCGTGCATCTGTTTTATGAGTGTTTTCGAGGCATTATAATATGTTTTGCAAATTCATATGTCTCAAATATTAAAAAGTTACACTTGACGTACCTGACAGATGGTAGGACTTCTTCTCTGTCAAGGAGTATGGGTGAGCAACACTTTTTAGCTATTTCTGGCGACAAGTATGTGAGCTGCTGGCTTCTGTTCTAAATTGTATATAGGGCCGGTATAGTTGCAGGTTGTGAGGCGTTCAATCTCAGTTCTCAGAGGCAGTTGGTAGCTGCGTTCATGACATGCAGCAGCGACTAACGATCAGGTGGACTGTAGACTAGTTAGCTTTCAACTTCAGTTTTAGAAGAAAAAACTAAGAAATTCTAATATATGAGTCGTGCCCAAAATGTAATTTATTTTCAATATATTTAAGTTGATTAAAACTATTTTTACTGATTTTATAGCGTTTACGTTCACTTGTTTTTAATTCCCGGCGAAAAATAAATAAAAGTAAACGCGATAAAAACCATATAAATTGTTTCATTCAATGTGTGGTGTTCACGTTGACATAAGAAATCATTGTTACATTGAAGTGTTAAAATGGATATCTTCGGTTTGATGACTTGTTTGCTCAGTAACAAAGCGTTTTGAAGGCTCCGTGGAGTACAAGTTCTAGCTCTGAAGGATGTGAGTTCGAATCCCATACGGAACAAGTATTTGTATAACCTACAAATAATTGTTCCGGGTCTGGCCTTGTTTGCCTCTGACAGAAGAAAATCCTAGTTTGGGTAAAGTTTTTTAAGGGAAAGTATGTTGATGCACAACGACGTAACAAGCATTTTTATATAAATAGTTGTTCCGAGTCTGAATGATTACGTATGTAAAACGAGTCGACCGATCCAAGTTAAAGAAAAGCTTAGTTTAAAAAAATAAAAAGGAAATAAACGTGCTAAGCAATTAAATATCTGCAAACAAGTATTTTAATTTAATGTAACGGTGGCTACATATCCGAGTGTAATTTCACGCTAGTCGTGCTCCATTATTACTTGTCTCTGCTGCAGTCGAGAGTGCTAAGTGATGAGGCAGCCTGCGTACGGATGATGTGCGGCATACACTTGGTATGCGTACATACATATTGGAATATTGGAATTTCGTATTTACCAGGGCTCGTAAGCCCATAATATACACTGCAAGTATATGCTTTGTAATAGAGATAGAAGATTCTAACGAATTGAGACTACTGAGATAAAACATCTTAATTAAAATTATTTTAACCGTGTGAAAAAGTTGACCGGCAACTAAGACGTACGCAAACCTTATTAATATACTCACCAAATTTCCACAACCTAAGTTACTTATTATCAAAAACTAACTTTAATAATTTGATAACAGTGGGATAAAACTTAAAAATTAAATAAAATAATAAATGTTATAAATGTAGCACAAATGTGTCAGCTTGACTAGGGAAGGACCACGTTCTCACAGAATACCAGCGTCAAATAGCAGCATTACATTACATGCTGTGTTTCGCATGGTGAATGTAAAGAACCGAAGACCGTTTTAACTGGAACCGAAGTATTCCATCTTAGTACCCAGTCCTCACGGGTGAAAACGCATCTGCATTTTAATTCGTAGTAGGAATAGATGTGAATGTCTATGAGCCTGTAGGGTGAATGTCAGGAGATGAGTCAAACACTAGTATGATGATATACCACTAACTTTATTATACTTATAAATTGGATTGTATAGTATCATTATTACACGTGTATGTGTACTTCTATATTCTCTTATTACTACTTCTACAGACCACAGCAGCCACTTACCATGGGTTCGACTATGTGGGCAGGGCTTAGAGCAAAGATGTCATGAAGAGGAAATATTAGGTACTTTAAATCTCGCTGTTCCGTTATATGTTGGTGAACTACATTTCATTTCTCTGTGAGGTTCCCCTCAGCTGACACGAGGCGGCGCCGCGTTGCCCGTACGATAGCAATACATTCCAATACATATTAATCATAAAAAATAGTAAAAGAAATTGTTACACAGTTTCTTCCCCGGTCAGAGGAACTTCGTTTCGAAACGGTAGTAGATTTGTAGGTTTAACATTAAAATAACATTTGAGAAACCGACATTTTATTTTTTCACCATCGAAGAAATAAATACATTTTATTTCATATTCTGTTTATTTCTCTTAGTTTTTACTTTTTACACTGCGGTGTATTTGCCACTAGAAGGCAATGAGTCAAGCGCTGGCCTATACCCCTCTTTCATTTTGTCTACTTATTTTACATTATCCAGTCAAAGCAAATTAAAACAAATTACTGTTTACACTATCTTAATTTCTTATGTTGCAAATAAATTAATATGATATTGTATTGTCTTTGTTTGTTTTCAAGTCTAAGGTTTCATTATCAACAGTAATTACCGATATCGGACGATTGTACTAATAGTGATTTAAATTAAAAATATGATATCACGCTTGTAAACAGTGATAAGGGGATAACTTCACGATAAATATAGATCGAAATCAGATACTTAGTCATTTGTATTTTATTAAAATATTAACTCCAGTTAGGAATTTTTTGTACGCACGTGCGTGCGTGCGTGCGTGCGTGCGTGCGTGCGTGCGTGCGTGCGGTGCCGTGCGTAACTAAACCGCCCAATAGGTGAGTAAGTTGAAGTGACCAGGGATCGACATAAAAGAGTAAGAAAGATTCTTAACTGGCAGCCTCGTATCGATGGAAACTCGCGAGGTCCAATGATAAAAACATTTTGTTTGCAAATTTTTAAGAGAAAAATGCTAAGATCTTTACAGTATGGTTCTGCAAGCAGTGTCACTGATGTCAAGTAAGCTTGAAATTAAAATTTTATAATTAACATTTCCAGTGATTCTCCATGTAGTAATCTTCTTCTATCTGGGCGCCTACAAAGCCAGAGTGAATAGGTAAAGATTTCTTATATTTACTCGAACACTACACGTTTAAAAAGAACTAGTTTTTACGGATTATATTGCTTATATTGACTTATTTTATATTCCCGAAGTTTCGAGCACTTTAAGTTACAGCACCCATGGTCATGAGAAGACTGAGGTGTTCGACATCCCAATGTCATAATTAACCACGACTATCTCCAGATTTACCCCCCTCAGAAATGAGGGGGAGGCCTGTGCAGTGACTACACTTACTTATACTTTATCTCCAGATTTAAATTATTAATTTTTGTCCCGATCTCCGCAGTATCAACTTATAGTATCTTGAAGTCTTGCAGTTGTATGCTTGGATTAGAGTTTTATTTTATTAGTTATAAGATAAAATTAGAATATTTTTTGATTTTAGTAGCCTCTCGAATCATCCTTAAGAGGAATCAGTGTTCTTTAGCAATGTTTTGTGGTCCATCTATATATAGGATATAGTGACGGGGGCGATCCTGTAAGTGTTCACAGACTGTAGATTTCCCAGAGCGTCGATTATTCACATGGTCTTTTTCGCTAAGACAGTGCGACTTACCACCAGGTGGTAGGTAGGATAGGCTGTAATGGTAATTCCAGCGATGCCAGCCACTAAAAAAGTCGGATTGCTCACGTACTCTCAAATATTGCACCAGATTACTGGAGCGACGATTAATCACATGGTCTTGTTTGCTAAGACAGTGCGACTTACCACCAGGTGGTAGGTAGGATAGGCTGTAACGGTAATTCCAGCGATTCCAGCCACTAAAAAAAAGTCGGGTTGCACACGTACTCTCAAATATTGCACCAGATTATACATGTTAAATAAGTAGCTGAATCCCAGAATAAATAATTGGCTGAATTCAAAGTTTTGCCTGCCATGGAATATTAGTACTAACTCTATTGATTAGACTCGCACAATCTTGGTTAGACTAAACAATATCGGTGCTATTTGTATTCAACAGTACTAATACACGAATTGTTTTAAAGAGCCACTCACTAGAAATACTTATGACAAGACTTCGTTGATAACATTTTGTGTATGGTCAGAAACATGAAGCCAATTCTCTCACATTCGGATGAAAAATGGAAATTATACATTATTTAACCGCGTACTAACGTGGCGGTGTAAGAACCAACAACCCTTGTCGCCGCCTGGGTGTCATGAGAGGCGACAGGAGGTAACTGAAGCAGGAGGTAGGCAGCTGCATCTTTCTGATAAGAGTTAGAAATCATAAAGAACTGTGGTTGCCAAGCAGACTGCCAAGCGTGGCAACTATTGCAATCTGTGAGGGAGCCTTGTTCAGCAATGGACTTTTATAGGCTGGGATAGATGGATGCGGGATATCATTCTATATACATATAAACAATTCGGTAAATATAAAGATGGCTGCTATACAGCTGTTCTAGGTGACACACCCAGTGAGTGTGAGTCACTAGACACATATTATCGTCATTTTTTATAGGATAGGGTGACAAACGCGCACACAGTCCACCTGATAGTAAGTGGTTGCTGCGGCCCACAGACATCTACATCTATCCTCGATTACGAACTTTGATCAATAGTTTATAATTGATCATAGACTACGAACCAGAATTCAGACGCATTGTCACGAGTGAGGACTAAAGTGGAATGTCTCGTTTCCCAACCTACGAAATAAGACACTTACGCTTTTTTATGATAAATGAGCTTATATTCCACCAGCTCAGGTTAAAGCTGTCAAAAATTAATTAGCTAAGATCCGCGTAAGTAAACAAAATGATGTGTCTTACATAGTTTGAAGAGCACTGACTCCGGCACCGCTGATCCCAGCACCATTACTCACAACACCACTGCACTGGGAAAAACACACCATCGTCAATAATGCGACACGTGTTTCGTCTCTACACAAGGCAACCCCAGGTGAAATAGACTGCGGTGGCTGACCGTTAAGTGAGTTAGTAAGTTTGAACGAATTGATGTTAATATAATGGATTTCCGCAAAGTAAAGCCTGATTCTGTTAATTAGATATAAAGTTGCTTTTGCGGGCCATAGCTTTATACATTGCAACCAATTGAAAAAAAAACTTCAATTTCAAAGAACATCTACTAAAATATTGTATTGTCATAATGACTTCTTATATTTACGCGAACACTACATACACATTAATTAAAACTACTTTTACGGATTTTATTAAATAAACGCGATAAAATCCGTAAGAGTAGTTTTAATCAATATTGTAATAAGTCCATAAAAAAAACAATTATTTGGTAAATAACTTGATTTTCCCCAACCACTTGTACCAAACTACCACCGCTCTTTAATTCACTGTAAAACAGTTCCATTGACAATGTAATATTAATGTTACGTTATCGTACGGTATCGTAGTAAGACTAAATTAACTTTATGTTAAATTGTCATGTAAATACATAACGTGAGGAATGGCCATTCTACATATTCAAAGCGACATTCGCCAGACAGCTAGACGAGGCGGTGTCGGTGTTGATGCGATTGTGCGTTGCCTCTGCCAGGTGTGAAATATCTCCGAAGCTAATGCATTTAGCTGCACACGCTCCCCGCGCTAATTGTTTTAGTTATCTGAGTGCACCGCGGCGCAGACGTGCAGGGAGAGTGTACTAATGCACTGCGATGAGTGAAATCAAAATGCAAATTAAACGTATAAATTATTCCACTCGATACATCTGATGATGAGTAGTCGGCGTTGTCTTAATAAACCTATGGAATTCTTGATGAGGAATCTAAATTAGAGGTGAGTTATTACCTCTATGAACTAAAATTACATAAGTAAGAAGAGACGTTAACAGTATTTCGAATGTACCGGAATATTTGGTGGTTGGACCCCTTTAATAGCACGGTGTCCGTTTGTGTAGGCACTGCCCTCGTACCTTTTCTGTCACTAAATAACAGCGCTTGCACTGCTGTGTTAGCATAGCAAGCCGAAATAATTACAACGTGTGAATTATTCCATCTTAGTCCTTACAAGTGACAACGCATCTGTGTGTGTTGGAAGATTGATCCACGTCCAGGGTCCGCCGCAGCCGCTTCTCATCCGGTGGACTGTACGTTCGTTTTTCACTTCAGTTATAAAAAAAGGTAACGTCATATATTTCTTTAGATCCAATAAGTAAACATGGAAAAAGCTTTAATCATAATTTAAATGAAATTGCTCAATAATGATTTCTCATGTTTACGCGAACACTACACATTGAATAAAACTACTTTTAGGGATTTTATCGCGTTTAATTTAGTTGATTTCAATTCCTGATATTTCGGGTGCTTTCCATCATCCGTGGTAACGAGAGACTGAGTCTCAAAAGTAGTTTTATTCAATGAATTTGCTCAAACTTCGATATCCGTACGTAACCAGACAAAGTGCCTTGCATCCAATTACGCAGAGATAACATAATACATCTGACGAGATCACTTTTATTTTTTTTTTATTATAAAAAAGGTAAGGATGCAGTTCACTTCACTATGCCAACCTACGCTAAGTGATAGTTTGATGACAGTAGCTGGAATTTATTTCTTTAACTATAGCTTTAGCTTTAGCTCGTTTAGAAGAGCTTCGCAGTTACTTCAAGAGTAAAGTAGTATTTTTAGATACAAACCGCTACAAACTATTTAAATTCCACTGCTAAACTTTGACCTCCCCTAACCTAATGGAAGCGATATTGCGAATATTTTTTTTAAATTACACCTTTTTGTTTTCTAAGTCGTAAATGACCTGAATTATGCAAATTACATTTATTATACATCAACTAAATACTCAACGCTGGCAATGGTGACGAAAGAGACATCTGAAGAAGAAAAATTGACGATTTATCTCGTTTTCATCATTGCTACGATATAATAAATCATTACGCGCGTTGTTGGCTTAACTTCAAAAACTATAAAAAAAGAAAATAAAAAAACCTAAAAAAAAAAAAGAGAAGAAAACACATAAACAACTATACTCCAAAATTATAAAAATAAAAAAAAAACACAACAAACTCACCTCCCTCATCAAGAAACCACAACACAACAGTTGGACGTAGCGAGTGCATGCGAATAAACTTTTAGATATTAACGAGCAACGATTAATCCGACAACTTGTCATACCATTTGTTATGCCACTGTACACTATATATATTATATATTGGTATTTCTATATTTCTGTTGCTCGTTGGATTTTCACAGCAGAATTCATTCAGATGAATATCTTTGGAGAATTCATCATCCTATTTCATGCCGTATACATATTCATGTAGATGAGAGACTATGAGATACTAGAATAAGGGTGACAAACGGGCCTTCAGACCTTGATCTATATCCGGTTAAGAAAATCAAAATGCAGATGCGTTGTCACCTGTGTAAACTAAGATAGAACGCCTCGTTTCTAGTAGAAATGGTCTACTTTTCTCCATACTTACTACACCATACAAAACACCGTAGCATCGAGCTCCAATTTATGCCGGTATACTGAGAGATGTATTTCAAAGAATCCACCAGCCCATTTGGTAGCGTGCGTGCCGCAAGAGACGACTATAGGAAATACAAAAAGATCCCATGGCCTTCGGTAGATGTTAA